>UESW01004465.1:439146-700627 GCA_900491605.1 Calamus simplicifolius | reverse complement strand
GCTCCTTCAATGAGCAAATATACAATAATGAAACAATAAATAGAGATTAGGAACCAAAGCCTGATTCGAAGATCTTGGTGGCTTCTTCCTTCTCTTCCTTTGAATGGATCTTCCTTTGAATATGCTCTTGAGGTTCAGAAGATTGGAAAAACTAGGGCTTCTTCCTTCTTTTGAGATTTCTTCTAAATAGAACAGCAAAGGCTTGGAATCTCTTTCTCTTCTTTTGGGGAATGAGTATGATCTTTCCTTACAGGTTTTCCCTCTTTTCTTTTCTGATAGATCTCAAGGATTTTCTCTATTCTTTTCTTTTTGCCTCTTTCTTCTTTTTTCTTCTCTTTTTTGGGATGCAATCAACCCTCTTCTTATAGATCGATTAATCCACAAATAGTGTGAAACTATCCGTTAGAAGCAAGTGAAAAAGGATTAGATCCATAAATAACAATAGCCGTTGGGATTAAAATAGATAAAGAAAAGTTTAGAGTCGTTCTGACAGTTCTGGAGCCGTGTCTGACATTCTGGAGTCGGCTCTGGCTTTTCTGGAGTCGGCTCTAACTCGAAATAATTTAATCCGCTCGATCTGGAGTCGTCTCTGACTTTTCTGGGGTCGACACAAAATTCTTCTGGAGTCGACTCTAACAGTCTGGGAGTCGACTCTAAGTCGTGGCCTGAAAATCCAACGTTCTGTTGTTCTGATAGAGTCGGCTCTCACAGTCCCGGAGTCGACTCTAAGTCCGTGCCGTTTTCCGGAGTCGGCTCTGTGATTCCATGTGTCGACTCTAATGTCTGCAGTCTTACCTTGACATTAGATTCAAACCAGAACTTGATTTTCCTTCTTGATTTTGATCATCAAATAGACTTATAATCTGAAAAACTTAATCAAAATCATTAGTAACATCAAATGTTATACTCAAATAGTTTTGTTAATCATCAAAATCCTCAATTGGGTCAACAATATTACATTATTTAATATCCAAAAAATATCATGTTCAGGCGTGGTTCCTCGAGCATACATCAATGCGAGCACCAGCATATCCTGATAAACTGCCCCGGCTGTTGAAGTGGTATGACCATCAAATGAAGATCCAGTCGGTTCGGATTGCCGACTTGCAGCCTCACGACTTGGTAAGCTAGTACATTGCTCCATTGCTCTGACCATATTTTTCAACTTAATGCGTCAATATGTTCACTTAATATTAATTTGTTATCATCTTGCGTTGCAGATGGAGGGAGCTACTGTACCACTGTTAGAAGAGCGCTTGCTTCTCACTCAGCAGAATGTAGCATCCCTCAACCAACAGATAGATGCGCCCCTCAACCAACGAATAGCTGCGCAGGATGTGCCGAGTTGATGACTGAATTGGAGTGCATTAAGGATCAACTTGACAATGTCAGGCACAGGCTGTCCATTGCTGAGAGCCTCCTCAGTTCACTGCTCAGAAAAAAAAGTAATGCAAGAAATGAGGAGGACAAGGGAGACGGAAAAATAGAGAAGGTGCATTCCCTGGAGTTGGTCCTCTGTGAGCCTGGTAATGGAAATAGTGAGGAGAAGAAGATGGAGGAGGACCATTCATCCGAGTGTCCAATTGAGACGGGGAATGCAAAAGCAGAGGAGAAGAGATTGGAGGGGGATTCATTGGATGATAAAACAGAGCATGGGAATGAAAATAAAGAGGAGTCAAATCCGATAATAAACTTGGCACCCCTGCGCCAAAGGTGATGATATGGACATAGAAATCGTTGGAGTGCCTTCGCTTGTTAGGAGGGTTAAAAAGAGCCGAGGAAGCGTAAGGCATCCAAGGTTGTCGGAGATTGTTATGAGACAACCCGTCCTAAAAAGTCGGCGAAGACAGTTGGCACATCAAAGTCCAACACAACGGTCGAAGATGACCAAATTATTATTCAAAATTTTTTGAGCGAACGACTAACCGACGAGATCGTCTACACCAATATGTTTTCTGGCGTTGTAACAAGGAAAAATCTTCAAGATCTCATTAACAATGAAATGATAATAGATGATGTAAGTATATCAAGAAAACCTGTTCTAGTTATTGAGTTTAGAATTATATTAATCGGTTTACATTGCATTGGTAGATAATGATGCCGGCCAGGAGTTTCTGATGCACAACTGGACAGAGCATCCGAACCGATACCATAAGTGCATATTTGCATCAGTTTTCATATCCACTCTGTGTCTGACTTCTTCATCGCCTGCTCATGAACTCGCTGGCACATCAGGGGCCTCGATATTTGACAATGTATCCGATAAAGATAAGGACCAATTCTGGTTTTTTTTCACCATAATAAACTCTGATAACTCGCACTGGCATTTGGTTGCTGTCGACATGGAAAGAAAGGTCTTCATGCACCTGAATTCAATGAAACGCAACCCCAAATACAAGGCCAATGCAAAGAAATGACATACAATTCTTGGCCACATATTTTATATCTACTACGATAAGAAGGAAGCGATGATTGGCCGATGGAAGAGATTTCGGATTGCCAAGCCAACCGATCGGATCGCTGGATTGCGGTCTATACTGTTTGAGATACATGGAATGTCTTGCTCGATGGGATAATCCTGATATGAAGATGGATTTCACGGATGGGGAAGTCAGAGATTACCGGCGACACTTAGCTGCGATGATATTGAGAGAGGGCCTGAACAAAAAGATCAGCGACATTGTCAAAAAATGTTCTTAATTTTTTAATTCTTCTTAGAATGAAAATTGAATGTAATTTATTCATATTAACACTAATTCAGATTTAATGCAAATGCACAAATTTTATATTGAGAATAGGGGTGTCCTCGATTTATTCATATTTTTGCCTTTTCTACTTCACAATTTCTTAAGTTTTCATATATGATGTCGTAAATTGAACACTATAGTGTCGTAAATTGAGCACTGGAATGTCGAAGGATTTCGCCTTTCGGGTATCGCCGCGCTAGAGCTATGGAGTCGTTAGCCAAGAGCTGGGGTGTCGTTGCGCTAAAAGCTTCGGTGTCATCGCGTGAGTACTGGGATGTCGAAGGATTTTGCCTTTCGGGTGTCGCCGTGCTAGAGCTATGGAGTCGTTAGCCAAGAGCTGGGGTATCGTCGCGCTAAAAGCTTTGGTGTCTTTTCGTGAGTACTGGAATGTCGAAGGATTTCGCCTTTCGAGTGTCGCCGCGCTAGAGCTATGGAGTCGTTAGCCAAGAGCTGGGGTGTCTTTGCGCGAAAATCTTCGGTGTCATCATGTGAGTACTAGGTTGTCGAAGGATTTCACCTTTCGGGTGTCGCCACGCTAGAGCTATGGAGTCATTAGCCAAGAGCTGGGTGTCATCGCGCTAAAGCTTCGGTGTCGTCGCTTGAGTACTGGGATGTCGAAGGATTTCGCCTTTCGGGTGTCGCCGAGCTAGAGCTATGGAGTCGTTAGCCAAGAGCTGGGGTGTCTTCGCGCTAAAAGCTTCGGTGTTCTTTCATGAGCACTGGGATGTCGAAGGATTTTGCCTTTCGGGTGTCGCCGCGCTAGAGCTAGGGAGTCGTTAGCCAAGAGCTGGGGTGTCGTCGCGCTAAAAACTTCGGTGTCCTTTCGTGAGTACTGGGATGTCGTAGGATTTTTCCTTTCGTGTGTCGTCGTGCTACATGTAGGAAGTCGTTAGCCCGGAGCTGGGGTGTCGTTGCGCTAAAAGCTTAAGTGTCCTTTCATGAGTACAGGGATGTCGAAGGATTTTGCCTTTCGGGTATCGCCGCGCTAGAGCTATGGTGTCGTTAGCCAAGAGCTGGGGTGTCGTTGTGCTAAAAGCTTCGGTATCATCGCGTGAATACTGGGATGTTGAAGGATTTCGCCTTTCGGGTGTCGCCGGGCTAGAGCTATGGAGTCGTTAGCCAAGAGCTGGGGTGTCTTCGCACTAAAAGCTTCGGTGTCGTCGCATGAGTACTAGAATGTCGAAGGATTTGCCTTTCGGGTGTCGCCGCGCTAGAGCTATGGAGTCGTTAGCCAAGAGCTGGGGTGTCTTCGCGCTAAAAGCTTCGGTGTCATTGCGTTAGTACTGGGATGTCGAAGGATTTCACCTTTCGGGTGTCATCGCGCTAGAGCTATGGAGTTGTTAGCCAAGAGCTGGGGTGTCGTCGCACTAAAAGCTTTGGTATCGTCGCGTGAGTACTAGGATATCAAAGATTTTTCCTTTCGGGTGTCGCCGAGCTAGAGCTATGGAGTCGTTAGCCAAGAGCTAGGGTGTCGTCGTGCTAAAAGCTTCGGTGTCCTTTCATGAGTATTGGAATGTCGAAGGATTTCGCCTTTTGGGAGTCACCGCGCTAGAGCTATGGAGTCGTTAGCCAAGAGCTGAGGTATTTCGCGCTAAAAGCTTCGGTGTCGTTGCGTGAGTACTGGGATGTCGAAGGATTTCGCCTTTCGGGTGTCGCCGCGCTAGACCTATGGAGTCGTTAGTCAAGAGCTGGGGTGTCGTCGCGCTAAAAGCTTCGGTGTCATCACGTGAGTACTGGGATGTCGAAGGATTTTGCCTTTCGGGTGTCGCCGAGCTAGAGCTATGGAGTTGTTAGCCAAGAGCTGGGGTGTCGTCGCGCTAAAAGCTTCGGTGTCCTTTCGTGAGCACTAGGATGTCGAAGGATTTTGCCTTTCGGGTGTCGCCGCGCTAGAGCTAGGGAGTCGTTAGCCAAGAGCTAGGGTGTCATCGCGCTAAAAGCTTCGATGTCCTTTCGTGAGTATTGGAATGTCGTAGGATTTCGCTTTTTGGGTGTCGCCGTGCTACATGTAGGGAGTCGTTAGCCCGGAGCTGGGGTGTCGTCGCGCTAAAAACTTCGGTGTCCTTTCGTGAGTACTGGGATGTCGAAGGATTTCGCCTTTCGGGTGTCGCCGCACTAAAGCTATGGTATCGTTAGCCAAGAGTTGGGGTGTCGTCGCGCTAAAAGCTTCAGTGTCATCGCGTGAATACTAGGATGTCGAAGGATTTCGCCTTTTGGGTGTCGCCGCACTAGAGCTATGGAGTCGTTAGCCAAGAGCTGGGGTGTCTTCGCGCTAAAAGCTTCGGTGTCGTTGCGTGAGTACTGGGATGTTGAAGGATTTCGCCGTTCGGGTGTCGCCGCGCTAGAGCTATGGAGTCGTTAGCCAAGAGCTGGGGTATCGTCGCGCTAAAAGCTTCAGTGTCGTTGCGTGAGTACTGGGATGTCGAAGATTTTCTCCTTTCGGGTGTCGCCGAGCTAGAGCTATGGAGTCGTTAGCCAAGAGCTGGGGTGTCGTCGCGCTAAAAGCTTCGGTGTCCTTTCGTGAGCACTGGGATGTCGAAGGATTTCACCTTTCGGGTGTCGCCGTGCTAGAGCTAGGGAGTCGTTAGCCAAGAGCTGGGGTGTCGTCGCGCTAAAAGCTTTGATGTCCTTTCGTGAGTACTGGGATGTCGTAGGATTTTCGCTTTTCGGATGTCGCCGCGCTACATGTAGGGAGTCGTTAGCCCGGAGCTGGGGTGTCATCGCGCTAAAAGCACTTCATTTGACTGAAATAGACACCCTAGTTTGAAAGCACTTCATTTGCGACCAAGTCACCCTAGTTAGAAAGTTACAACACCCATGTTTTATATATGCTTCTGTGTAAGTTGACTCAATACATAAGCATCAAATTCATCCATCAAAGCTTCGGAAGGCGGTACAATTCTTTCCTGTCCTCTCCGGTATTAATTGACTGCAAACAAGTCTGCCTATTGCTTAAAGCAGCTCTTTCCTTGACCAGATTTTTCTTGATCTTTTTGACTTCTTCTCGACTCCACTCTTTAATCTGTTCTCTCTTGGACGACCTTTCGTCCTAATTTGTTAGGATCTTGAATTACAAGCTTTGTACTGGTTTAGCTGCACAGTTGGCATCCATGGTAATTTTGAATATAGGTGTTAGACCATCCATCACTACATTAAATGCATCGTCAGACATGGAGGCTATCTCTGCGAGCTTCATCATCCGATGACTCAGCAAACTATATCTACAATCATTAACATAATATTAACGAAAACATATATTAAGACATTTCAATTAAAAAATTATCACTGTGTACCGTGATTTCCGTGTGCTTTTATCATAACCTTCAGTATTGCAGTCGAATTCGTCGAATTTGTATTTCATGTCCTTGCACCATCTCTTCAAGAAGTATTTATCTGGTAAACGAAATATGTCACTTTGATGAAGAACCAACAAGGCATGCCTACATAGGTACCCCTTGAACTGAAAGGATCGATACTGGCATTGGACATCCTCAATATTTCTATCGTATGACACGATATAATCTTTGATCATCTCCTTGCTGATTCCATCGACTTCAATCCTTTCGTACGACTTTACAGAATATACACAACAGTTGCCAGCTTCCTTGATCAATTTAGTATTTGATGCAGCCATTTCAAGGATCTCATTCTGAAATTTTTTGAAAATGCGCCTTGTATACCTTCCTGCAGCTTGTCTCTCAAAAGGTGATGATGTCTTTAGGAAAGCAATCGTTTGCAACGTCCTATTATCTTCTCATTTTCGGCCTTGTATCTTTTTTCCAAGGCATCTTCGTACTTACCTATGAACTCCGTTAGTGTAGTCTTCGAATTTATAAACCCATCGAAGAAGTGATTTATGCCTTCGCTCCTTTGTGAAGATGACATCCCTGTTCAAAATTTTGTCAACAAAAAAAAGCGTTGAACGCGAACATGAACCAAAGACAATGACATACAAACCTATGAAGAATGTATCCTTTAGGTAAACTAGGACCCATTTATCCCGACATTCGTAAAGGACATTGAACCAATCTATAGACTTGCATTCTTTATATTTCTCCATAATATGTGCCCACCTTTCCTCGAATGACTGTATGGTCAATGAATCACATATCACCTCATCGAAACCAACCATAAACTTGGGATTTTCCGTGCAAATATGGCCAATCTTTTCAGGTATCTTCTTCAATATATGCTAAAGACAAAATCGATGTCGTATGTTAAGAAAAACTTCTTTGACAGCAGCCTCGATTGCCTTATCTTGGTCAGTTATTATGGCAATAGGTGCTTGACCACCATTTGCATCTAGCCATGCCTCAAAAACCCATTTATATGTCTCAGTGCTCTCATCAGACAACAATGTGCAACCAAGCAAGGTGGACTGTCCATGATGGTTGACCCCGACGAATGGACAAAAAGGCATTTGATATCTGTTTGTCAAGTAGGTTGAATCACATGATGTGCATGCCAATCTTGACCTTGGATGAATCCAGAAGATAGACCTCAGATGACCATTATCATTGAGGTCTAAGGTATAGAAGAAATTGGGATTTCTGAGTTGCATTTCGGTGAAATGAATTACCATCGACTGAGCATCTCCTTCTTTCAGCTTAGACTGACGTTCGCGACAAATGAAGTTACGAGCATCCTTCTCGGTGAAATCCAATTGTCTTCTACCCCCTTTTCTCCTTACTATGGCAGAGTATATCTGAGTTGTCAGAACATTCATGGCATGTAAATTGCTGATCTCTGCCTTCTCTGGTGTGCTGATCCTCCTATGCGACCGTAGATAACCAGTTGATGTTATGGACATCCCATGGTTATGTTCTAGAGAAACCTCATCCAATATCCACTTACCACTTGTAGCATTTAGTCTTGCTTTTATGGATGCCATACAATCAACTTTCCCAGTATCCCTATGATTCATACTCTTCTTTGTTTTTCTAGATTTTTCTTGCCTCCAACACGCCAGGTGCTTGAAGCAAAGTTGTTTTTTGTTGTTGGCCCTGCTACACACTGTTGTGATTCTAAAACCAACTCGTTTCACGTATCCATTGTAGAACGTATATACATCATCTGTTGAATTAAATTCCATTCCAGTTTGAGGAACTACAGTATCATCCACTGCATTTGGAGCGACGGGTGAAGGTGCACGGCCGGGAGTGTTATCGATTTCTTTCTGATCTTTAATTTCAGCATCGTTTGTGGAAATATAGGCACACAGTCATGAACAATGATATCCATAGATTTAGTTGTCAATATATCCTGACAAAGGATTAGGACACGAAGGTTAAAATAATACGACACCTATGATCTGAATTCAGAAGTCACGACACCCCAGTTTACAAAAAATGACACCGGGGTTATAAAATTACAACACCAATTAATAACACATTGACGAAGGGCCTAACGACACCATCCCCGACTCATGCTGTTACCGACACCGTAGTTCTCATCTGACGACACCCTAGCTTTAAGGTGACGACACCCGTGCGTTGACTGTTAAGGTGGGTTGGTCGTCGCCTTAAAGCAATAAGCACGGGTGTCGTAGCATTGGTGCTACGATGTCGTGATGTTTCAACTGGGGTGTCGTAAAGGATTTTCGGCCAAAATCCAATCCACCTGGGGTATCGCGGGGATTCTCTCCGTGGTCAGTTATAAGCACGGGTGTCGTAGCATTGGTGCTACGGTGTCATGAGGTTTCTACTGGGGTGTTGTCGCAAAGGATTTTCGGGCGAATTCTACCAGGGGGTGTCACGGTGATTCTCTCCATGGTCGGTTTTAAGCACGGGTGTTGTCGCCTTAAAGCTAGGGTGTCGTGAGATTTCAACTAGGGTGTCGCAAATGATTTTCAGCCGAATTCCACCAGGAGGTGTCGCGGGGATTCTCTCCGTGGTCAGTTTTAAGCACGGGTGTCGTCGCCTTAAAGATAGGGTGTCGTGAGATTTCTACTGGGGTGTCGCGAAGGATTTTCGGGCGAATTCCACCGGGGGTGTCGCTAGGATTCTCTCCGTGGTCATATGTAAGCACGGGTGTTGTCGCCTTAAAGCTAGGGTGTCGTGAGATTTCAACTGGGGTGTCGCGAATGATTTTTGACCGAATTCCACCAGGGTGTCGCTGGTATTCTCTCCGTGGCCAGTTTTAAGCACGGGTGTAGTGGCCTTAAAGCTATGGTGTCATGACGTTTCTACTGGGGTGTCGCAAAGGATTTTCGGCCGAATTCCACCAGAGGTGTCGCTAGGATTCTCTCCGTGGTCATTTGTGAGCACGGGTGTCATCGCCTTAAAGCTAGGGTGTCGTGAGATTTTAACTGGGTGTCGCGAAGGATTTTCGGCCGAATTCCACCAGAGGTGTCGCTGGGATTCTCTCCATGGCCAGTTTTAAGCACGGGTGTCATGGCCTTAAAGCTACGGTGCCGTGACGTTTCTACTGGGGTGTCGCGAAGGATTTTTGGCTGAATTCCACCAAGGGTGTCGCTGGGATTCTCTCCGTGGTCATTTGTAAGCATGGGTGTCATCGCCTTAAAGCTAGGGTGTCGTGAGATTTCAACTGGGGTGTCGCAAAGGATTTTCGGCCGAATTCCACCAGGGGTGTCGTGGGAATTCTCTCCCTCGTTAGTTTTAAACATGGGTGTCGTAGCCTTAAAGCTATAGTGTCGTGATGTTTCTACTGGGGTGTCGCGAAGGATTTTCGGCCGAATTCCACCAGGGGTGTCGCTGGGATTCTCTCCGTGGTCATTTGTAAGCACGGGTATCGTCGCCTTAAAGCTAGGGTATCGTGAGATTTTAACTAGAGTGTCGCGAAGGATTTTCGGCCGAATTCCACCAGGGGTGTCGCGGGGATTCTCTCCCTCGTCAGTTTTAAGCACGGGTGTCGTGGCCTTAAAGCTACGGTGTCGTGATATTTCTACTGGGGTGTCGCAAAGGATTTTCGATCGAATTCCATCAGGGGTGTCGCTGGGATTCTCTCCGTGGTCATTTGTAAGCACGGGTGTCATCGCCTTAAAGCTAGGGTGTCGTGAGATTTCAACTGGGGTGTCGCGAAGGATTTTCAACCAAATTCCACCAGGAGTGTCGCGGGGATTCTCTCCCTCGTCAGTTTTAAGCACGGGCATCGAAGCATTGGTACTAGGGTGTTGCGGTATTTGGCTTCCTCACACTCTCTTCATTCTTCATTAATGGTTTCTGTTCACGAGGGATGTGAATTCCTCCTATGTGTTTGCTACCATTCGCTCTTATCTTGTTGAAACCCACGGTACCCTAGTTCAAAACCCATTCGTTTCCTTTGATCGCCACTAAGATGGTGGCACATGGCGAGTTTCCATGATAGGGGCACCGGAGCTGATAGCTCGGGCAATCGAAACACCTGCCAGGAGCACCTTAAATATGGATGGGGGAATGCGATCGTAATCACCTTTTCAGCTGATCTTCCAAAATTTTTGGATACTAAGATGGCTTCTAGAGGCGAGGGGTGATCGACTGGCACCCATGGGAGCCACCGCACAACGGTAACCATCAATGCGGAGGTCTTTGCATCGTCGCTCGCAAATAGCGAGCGACTCCACAGGGCGGCCGAGCAATACCTGGCCGTTTCAACGAGAGAGATCGAGGTCCTGCGTTGGGCCAACAGCCAGCTGGAGGGGCAAGTAGCGTCCCTCCAGCGCCAGATCGCCGAGTTAGCCCCGCAGCGTGGGGGGAGCTCGGCAGCGCCCGGAGAAAATGACAAGCCCCAGTGAGGGCTCCTGTACTTTTTTCTTTTCTTTTCTTCTTGTCTTTATTTGTGTGATGAATAAAAATAAATTTAGTAACTTTTGTGTTTGCTGCCAGACCGAAGGATAAGGGAGCTTGGATGTCGTAACTGTTTTCCGACCGATTTCATCTTGGGATGTGCTAAAGTTTTCTCCTAAGCGTGAATGGGTGTCTTAGGTTTGTAACTTGGGTGTCACGGGCCTTCTCTCCATGGTCAGTTATAAGCACGGGTGTCGTAGAATTGGTGCTAGGGTATCATCAGGTTTCAACTGGGGTGTTGCGAACGACTACATCACGACTCAGGCTGTTAACAATACCCCAGTTCTCATCTGACGATACCCTAGCTTTAAGGCGATGACACCGATGACTGACTGCTAAAAGCGGGGTGTCGCGGGGATTGTTCTCCATACGTGGTATCGTAGCGTTGACGCTTGGGTGTCTTAATGTTTCACCTATCAGTTATAAGCACGACACACCCTTTAGCATTTAAAGACACCCCAGAAACGCTACGACACCTCAGAAAGCAACATACGAAGAACGTGAAGATTATAAGCATGGGTGTCGTAGCATTAACGTAGGGTGTCATAACGTTTCAACTGCGGTTTACCAATGATTTTATGCCAAATTCCTCCTTGGGTGTCGTAAGGTTTTAAGCATGGGTATCGTAGCGTTGTCGCTAGGGTGTCATGATGTTTGAACTGCGGTGTCGCGAAGGATTTTCGGCCAAGCATGACGACACTAGAGCTATATGGATAGAAAATAATGGGGAATATAGGCCGAAACACTCTGATGACACCCCAGTTCATGAGGTAAACATCCTAGTTAAAAGAGTATGACATTCATGCTTACAAAACAGTAAACTCTAAATAGTTATGACTGCCAGAATGTCATAACTGTTTTGTTCTAAGGAAGTTACCCGCGCATTAAACGATTGGTCATGCATTAACTACCTCTAACGAGAAAAAAATAGTTGGTGTAATAAAGGAGCTTTACAAAGAAGTGGAAAGAAGGACTTTTTACTTCGTGCTGCGGATGACATTTCCTCCAGAAGTTTTTGTACAAAGACTCCAGTAGCCAGGTATTCCAGCCTCGAAGCTGAAATATTTTCTTTCGATCGGACTCTCAGAGCGAGGGCGTAGGATCGTACCAAAAGCCAGAGCGAGGGCGTAGGATCATGCCGAAAGCCAGAGCGAGGGGGAAGAAGAGTTTTTCTTGCACAGATGATATCCAACGTAAAATGGTGATAGAATGGAGGAAAGGGCATTTTCGTCTGAACGCTAATTTTAAAAAAAAGCGAAGCGCTTTAAATGGCCGTCACGTTCAGAATGTTACATCGTAGCAGGGCCATACCGCCCGGCACTCATCCACGTAGGCTCCACGTGGACCAATCAGAAGGGGCAGTGCAGCCCACGTAGGCCTTGCTGCACCGAGGGCGATGTACAAAGACTTTTCATCAATCCCAGTCCTTGATTTCGAAGAATCCCTTTGCTTCTTTTGAATTGGAATCTAATGGTAGGGACGTTTTCCCGGGTCCCCTTAAGCGGGCTCGCCCAGCGGAGAATCATGCTCCTCATTCTATTTCCAAAGTGGAGAAAAAGAAAAGGAAAGCTTGTGCCTCATGTTCTAAAGATAAACAAGTGAAGGCTGCTGCTCTAAAGCAATCGACTATGGATATTGGGCTCCCTGATGTTTGTCCAGCCAAGGGTCTGATGGGGGTGACGGCCCAGTCTCTTTTGGATTCAGACTCTTCCTATGATCCATCGGCTATGGAGACCTTGGGCCAATGTTTAGGTTGAGGCCCTATGTCCTATCTCCTCGGTCTGATGTGAGCCATGATGCGATGATCTACTCTTCACAGATCTCGAAGGATGGTACCTGCTCTTCTGGTGGCCATTCGGACAATACTATGGTAGAAGTCCAGGGGGTCTTAGCTTCCTCTTCCTGCTAAATGAAGATCTTAATATGGAATGTCAGAGGAGCTCGGAAGCCATCCTTTCGATCCTCTTTGGTAGATTGATGCAACTTCATAACTTTGATATCTGTGTTCTTTTAGAAACCAGATTGTCGGGGGATGGCCTGGCCTAGTTTCGGAGACAGATAGTGCGGACTTGGTCCTCGTATGCGGTGGAGGCCGTGGGACTATCTGGTGATATTATAGCTATTTGGCGGTCCTCGGCTATTAGGATTGATGCTTTTCACCAAAGCAATCAGTTTATTGGCCTTGTTGTCTCTGAGGGGTTTCTAACCCTTGGCTTCTTTTGGCTGTCTATGCTAGCATGGATTTCTGGGACAGACGCCTCTTATGGTCTGATCTTCATTCCCTCCTTGCTCAGGGCATTCCTTCCATTATCGCTTGATTTCAACTGTATCACAGAGGCCAGTGAGAAGCGTGGGGGTAGAAGGGTCACTGCCTCAGCAGATATTACGGAATTTAGGGGTTTCATCAGTACAGCTGGTCTTTTGGATTTGGGGTTTTATGGGCCTCGGTTCACCTAGTATAATAACCGGCAAAGTTCGGCTCGTGTTTGGGAGAGACTAGATAGAGCCTTGGCATCGGACGGATGGCTGCAGAGGTTCCCCTCGGCTTCTATTACTCATCTCCCCAGGATTGCTTCTGACCACTGCCCTATTCTAATCTCTATGGAGGTTGCTCATTATCAGCGGAGGCAGTTTAGATTTGAGCAATTTTGGACTTCATATTCGGCTGCCCGGTCCATTATATCCCAGATCTGGCACCTTCCTACATGGGAAAATGCTATTTATCATCTATTCCGTCGACTTTGTTGGTTAAACGTAGGTTGGCCAGATGGAATAGACTAGAGGTTGGTAACTTGGTTAGGCATGTGGAACAACTTGAAGCTGACATTAGTTCCCTGCAAGATAAGGAGGATCAGGAGGGTCTTCTATTGGACTTTGACCTTTCTGCTCTCCGGGCCAAGTTAGCTCTGCACCACTCTCTTCTCTCCCAGCAAGAAACCTATTGGAGGCAACGGTCCAGGATCCAGTGGATTCGCGAAGGGGATCGTAATACCAGGTTTTTTCATCAGGCTACTCTGAGGTAGGGGTGAAACTTGGGCCGGGTTCAACTCGAACCTGGCCCGCCGAACTCGAATTTCAACAGTGCTCAAACTCACCTTTGCTCAACCCGAACCCAAAATATCTGGGTTTAACCCGGACCGATTTAAAATCGGTCTGGGTTCGGGTTGCAGTCAACTCGACCCGGGATAACCCGAACCCGTTAGAACTTATTCAGTTATTCTCAAATCTCAGCCACGACCCACGAGGCCCACGAATCGCTCCGCTCGCCCGCTTGGCGCTTGCCCTCCCCTCTTTCTGGTTTCTCAACCCTAGCTCCCGAGTCCCGCCTCCCATTCGTCGCCGCCGCTCGCCTTGGTGACTTCGTCGGACCTAGGAGCTACCATATCTTTTCGCCGCCGCTCGCCTTGGTGACTTCGTTGGACCGGCAAGCAATGAATCCCATGTATTTTTTCGTTTTTATTTATCTTCTTTTTATTATTTCATCATGAATCCATGAGACCATGATGCTCTGTTCATGAGCGCGGTGCCAGGCATTTTTGCTGTTCCCCGCTTGTTAACCGTAGCTAAACTAGCATTCCAAAAGCTAATACACGGAGGATGGCATCAACTTTAGATGCAGGCTATAACTGTAATTGGAGGCGCTGGAAGAGGAGGATGATTCGTGCTACAAGGGCAGTGGGGAGAGTTCTGGTGCCGTTCAGATACCGTGAGGTCCGTGACTTGCAGTATTTCACGAAGAACTTCTCGGAGAAACTTGGAGGAGGCGGCTTCGGTTCGGTCTTCAAAGCTTTCTTACCTGATTTAACCGCCATAGCTATAAAGAAGCTCGAAGGCCTGCGCCAGGGAGAGAAGCAGTTCTAGACTAAGGTGAGCATGATTGGAGCAATTCAGCATGTCAACCTGGTTTGTCTTATTGGGTTTTGGGGATTTGATTAATCTACAGGACCAAATCAGCGGATCGAATGGAGGAACCCTCTACCTTCGGCTAGCTGCTTTGGACCTGTCGGATTCAACCAGCAAGAAGGTGCCGGATTCCACCCGCAAGAAGGGAACGGCGACCGGGGCTGCCGTCGGTGCGGGTGCGGGCTTTGTAGTTTGCGTCGCAATCGCCTGGTTGCTGATTTGGAGGTGCCGGAAGAGGCGGATGATTCGTACTGCAAGCGCAGTAGGAAGAGCACTGGCGCCATTCAGATACAGTGACTTGCATTATTTCACGAAGAACTTCTCAGAGAAACTGGAGGAGGAGGTTTCGGTTCGGTCTTTAAAGGTTTCTTGCCTGATTCAACCGCCATAGCTGTCAAGAAGCTCGAAGGCCTGCAACAGGGAGAGAAGCAGTTCTGGACCGAGGTGGGCACAATTGGAGTAATTCACCATGTCAACCTGGTTCGTCTTATTGGGTTTTGCGCTGAGGGTGCCAGAAGGTTGCTGGTTTACGAGTTCATGCCAAATGGTTCTCTGGATGCTCTGCTGTTCCAGAACACTTCCATGGTCTTGGACTAGAACACCAGGTACCGAATTGCTCTCGGAACTGCTAGAGGATTAGCTTATCTCCACAAGAAGTGCAGAGATTGCATCATACATTGTGATATAAAGCCAGAGAACATACTATTGGATGTGTCGTTTGTTCCAAAAGTGTTAGATTTCGGTCTGACAAAGCTTGTAGGCCGAGACTTCAGCAGAGTGTTGACCACCATGAGAGGAACAAGAGGTTATCTTGCTCCTGAATGGATAACTTAACTGGTGTGGTTATCACTACCAAAGCGGATGTGTACAGCTACGGGATGATGCTTTTCGAAATTATATCCGGCAGGAGAAACTCAGAGCAGACAGAGGAAGGGAAAGCTGCATTTAAAGTTGATGCCATTCTTCGTGTATTGATAGCATCAACTGTTCTTAGTTATTATCCCTGCTTGACATTGTTGACTGGCTATAACTGAAACAATGGAGGCTCTATTTCATATAACATTTTAACTGACTGATGCTTGATTTGTCGTATGGTCTATTCCAGGAACGCCAGCTGGATAAGATCCAGGGCAAGCTAATCACAGCATTCCACAAGCAAAAGCAAGAGGAATAACTAAGCTTCAACATTCTATTGGAATATCCACCTCGGATCCCAGTATGCTCCATTAACTCAGATTAATCACGCAATTAAACTTTGGTTTGCTGTCTTTAGATGCAGTTCTAGTTTAGTGTACATGCTTAAAGTTTTGTAAAGTTTTATGCACTATTCATTCTGCTGTCTCTTATAATTTGATTTATATGTATCAGCTAAAGTTGGGTGGGTGGTAGTGGTACAGGGATATTAAGGATGGACTACTGTGTAGCCTATTTCCTATAGGCTTTAATTGGATCATTTTATATGCAATTCAATAGCTTTGTAATGGCTTAATAACTATATTGACCACCCCTCTAGGTTGGGGGTAGGATTCTTGTGCTCATGCTTAGTTTTGTTTTTGGACTCAAGAAAAGTGGTGGTGCTTGTGGAATTATGGATAGATATTGATATATGGATTGTTACTTTCACAGATGCACTCTTTTTTATTGTCTTCCCAAAATATTGTCTAGATAGAGACACACAAGGATGTTGTATCTATCAACTATAGTTTTGATAGATCTCAATTTTAAATTTTGGCTTTTATATTGTCACAAGGCACTGAAGTTATTCGTAAGAGTCTCAATTTTAAATTTTTTTTTACCAACCCGAATTTCAACTCGAAACTCAACCCGAACCCGATTTTTAAAAATAGGGTTAGGGTTGAGGTTTTACAAATAGGGTTAGGGTTAGGGTTAGGGTTGAAGGAAACCCGAGTTTCATGGGCCCGAGTTGCACCCCTACTCTGAGGAGGCGTGCTGCTAATAGGATCCGTAGATTAGCTGATGAGACTGGGCACTTTCATGATGACTTTCTCTCTATTCGGGACCAGCTCCTTCACTTCTTTCAATCCAGATGGTCAGAGTCCTCGGGTTATGGTTCTTCGGTATTTCAGGTCCCTGACTTCAGGAATGTCTCTTCTCTGGAAAATGAAATGCTTATCAGACCTATCACTGATGACGAGATTCGCTTGGCTCTTTGGGAGCTTGGGCCGGATAAGGCCCCGGGACCGGATGTGTTTCCGCCTTTCCTTTTCCGTCATTATTGGGACATTGTTGGTCAAGAGATGGTGCAGGCTATTCATCTTGCCTTTTTAGCTAAGGCCATCCATGTTGATTGGAATCGAACATTGGTTACCCTGGTGCCGAAACGTAATGATGCTTCCCTCCCTCAGCATTTCAGGCCTATCAGTCTATGCACTTCTTTGTATAAGGTATGTGCTCGTTTGTTAGCTGGCCAACTCTGCTTGGTGATTCCTCATCTTGTAGCTGCGGAACAAGGAGCGTTTATCAGAGGGCGCTCTATCTCGGATAATGTTCTTATTGCTCAGGAGTTTATGTATGATCTTTAGAGAGCCTTGGCCAGGCAGTGTCTCATGGATGTTAAGCTGGATATGGAGAGAGCCTATGACAGACTCAGCTGGGTATTCATTTACCATTCCCTTTAGGAGTTTGGTTTTGATGATCAGTTTATTAAGTGGATTGTGTCATGTATCCAAAGGCCCTTTTTCTCGCTGATCATTAATGGGAGCATGACCGAATTTTTTCACTCCTCGGTGGGATTGTGTCAGGATTATCCGTTATCCTCTCTGTTGTTTATTTTGGTTGCTGATGATCTCTCTCGTGCCTTATATCAGACTCAGGCAGATCATAGTATAGACCCTTTTATGGCAAGTCCTATGGGTCCTGCGATTTCTCATCTTCTCTTCGCTGATGACTGCATTCTGCTGGGTTTGGCTACCATTGAAAATGCTTCTTCCTTTGCTGCTATTATCAGCGTTATTGTCAGACTTCGGGTCAGAAGGTCAATGTGCTTAAGTCTTCTATTTGCTTCAGTCCAAAGACCACCAGAGCTATCAGGGGAGCTATTGTCCAATCCCTGGGTATCACATCTCAGACTGACCGTTTATTGTACTTGGGGGTCCCCATGACTAGTAGACATCCCCGCTGTGCTGACTTCATCGATCTGGAGAAGCGGGTTAGTCAACGCATTGAGGGGTGGCAGGTTACGGGATTATCTATGATGGCGAGGGTCACTATTATCCATTCAGTGCTCTCCTCTCTGCCTATGTATCTTCTTTCTAATGCTGCCATTCCGATCTCTTGCCTTAGGAGGATTGAGAAATGCTTTAGGGACTTTCTATGGGCCTCTATGCAGGACGGACATGGTATTCACCTTATGACGTGGGAGAGGGTCTGTATGTCGATTTAGGAGGGAGGAATTGGTATTCAGTCCCTGTCAGTCAGAAGGGAGGCCCTATTGGCCAGGCATGCTTCGTGGTTCATCCTGAAGCCGCAGTGTCTATACAATACTTTTATGCATGCTAGATATGGTGATTGGCCTTCCTCGCTGCATATTCAGCCACAACTTCGATATTCTTCCTTTTGGAAGGAGGTTTGTCAGTATGGTAGCTCCATTCTGTCTAACACTTCGTGGATGATTGGAGATGGATCTTCCATTGACGTTATTCAGGACTCTTGGATTTCTGACATCCCTCTCTCTCGATGGCCCTCCTTCTTTAGTATTGACATCCCTAGTGGTATAAGAGTTATGGAATTGATCTATTCTGACCCTCCTTCTTGGAGGACCCCGCTGGTATCCTGTCTCTTTGGAGAGGAGCTTTCTCGTCGGATTCTGTCCATGCCGCTCATCCCGGATATCTCTTCTGATGTCAGAATATGGCGGAGATCCAGTCTTTCTAGGGCACCCACTAAGGATCTTGTGAAGATTTTTAGGCCTCAGGCTCAGGAGTCGTGGGATGCTTCATGGATCTAGAAGCTTCCCATTCTCCCCAGGGTCTAGCTTTTTATCTGGAAGCTTCTGTGGGACTGCCTCCCTACTTGTGCTTTGCTTGCGAGGAGAGGCTGGCCTATCCAGCCTAGTTGTCCATTGTGTGGACTGGAGGCGGAGTCTACTGATCATGTCATCTTCTCTTGTCCTAGAGTGGGACGGATATAGCTGTCAGTTGGTTATTATTGTAGAGTGGATCATCTGCACCCTCGGTGCTCCTATTTCTTAGATGACCTCCGAAAGGCCTCTCGGTTCAGAAGTGCTCTTTGGGCTTCTACGGCCTACCAGATTTGGTTGTCTAGGAACCAGGCTATCTTTACTGATGACAGTATATCTTTTAAGAGGACTATGCGAAAAATTAGATCTCTGACGACGGATTGTACTCGGGGCTTCTATATAAGTGGTTCTGACTCCTCTGGCTTCTGGGGTTCCCCTGCTGCTTCGGCAGTGAACCGGCATATGGTTTTCATTTCTTGGGAGCCCCCCACCAGGGTTTATCAAAATCAACTTTGATGGAAGTGTCCGAGGTAGATTGGCTGGTTCCGCTTTTGTCATTCGTGGGTCGAAGGGTGATCTGGTAGTGGCTAGGGGCTTTGGTAGCCTGGATTCCTCTATCCCTATGTCTGAGCTTTATGCTGCTTGGGTGGGTCTCTCCTATGCGGTTCGGATCNAAAAGCAATATGTGCAAAGTAAATGCCCATCAACTCGTTCTCTGGTCGTCAGTCTAAAAACTCTCCAATGGCAAGTCTAAAAAGGTTTGAGCAGGACAATCATGGACATTCCGAGGCTTATGTCAAATAAGTCATGAAGTCATTGGAGAAAGACATGAAGAAATAGAACCATATGGAAGGCCAATGAAAATATCATATATAGTCGACAGTAGGAACTTAATCTGCATGTAGCATTTGTTGGTCATTTTGAAATTACTGGTGATTTATAAGGCGATTTGATCTTCAATAATTAAATATCATTGTCTTTGATATAGTATACCTTAGTGTTCGATATGATATATCTTAAGTAGTGTTTGAAATAAAAAATAAGAGAGAATATTCTCTGAATATTCTCTTTTATTTTCAAAAGCCATAACTATAAGGTAGTGTTTGAAATAGGGGATAAGAGGGGATATCCAAGAATATCCCTTGGATATCCCCTTTTATTTCCAAAAGCCATAACTATAAGGGATAGCTGGAAATAAAGTTAACCAAAGGGATAATCCATGGTTAATCATGGGATATCCCCTTAATTTATTCCCTAGAAAATGCAGGAATAGCTGGTTATCCCTTCAAATAAGAGTAAAAAAAAAAAGTTATCCTATGAATTTACCTTTTTGCATTTAATATGATTAATGGGATAGCCAAGGGATATCCCTAGGCATAGCCAGGGGACAAACTCTATCTCATACACTTATCCATGGATAATATTTTTTTTATCAAACACTACTTCTACCTAAGGAAGTGTTTGAAATAGGGGATAAGGGAGGATATTCCTTGGATATCTCCCTTAACCCCAAAAGTTATAACTAGAAGGCATATGTCTGAAAAAGTTTAACCAGAGGGGATGATCCATGTTTAACCATGGGTTATCCCCTAAACTTATTCTCTAGGGAACCCAGGAATAACTAAAATTATCCTTTGATGGCAGAGTTGTAATTTTAAAAAGGTACTTATTCCCTTAGCTATCTTCTGGATAAATGCTATCCTGTATATTTATCCAGGGATAGCTTTTGGGAAGTCAAACACTACCTAAAGGATAGCTGAAAATAAAGTTAACCAGAGGAATAATCCATGGTTAACCATGGTTAACCATGGGTTATCCTCTCAATTTATTCCCTAAAAAATGCAAGAATAGCTGGTTGTCCCTCCAAATAAGAGTAAAAAAAAGTTATCCTATGGATTTACCTTTTTGCATTTGATATGATCAATGGGATAGCCAAAAGATATCTCTAGGGATAGCTAGAGGATAAACTCTATCCCGTACATTTATCCATGGATAATATTTTTTCTATCAAATACTATCTTAGTGTTTCATAATTACTAGCCATAAAAGGTCAAAATTATTTTTATTATATTTATATTATATCATTATAATATATAATATAATATATTAAATTATATCATATACTATAATTTATTATATACTATACTATAATAATATAATATATTAATTTTTATATCATATTATATGCTCAACTCAACTCAACTCATCTAAATATTTTTTCAACTACATGAGATTGGCTATGATGAGGGATAAAATCGTTATTGCAACAATACTCATGCATACAACAAAAAGGTTGACATCATTCTCGATTTTTTGGCCCGCGAGCTGCCATGACGGCGCCGAAGTATTCTATGCCTTGGTCAAACCGAGCTATCCTTCTGCTTCGATCAAACCGAATCATCCTCTTGCCTCGACAGAGCCGAGCTATCTTTTTGCCTCGATCAGACCGAGTTATTCTTATGCCTCGGTAGAGCCGAGCTGTCCTCATACCTCGTCCAGACCAAGGTATCTCCAAATCTCTATGGAACCAAGTGCGGAAGAATTCAAATCCATGACTATTCGGCAAGATTCCAGCCATGTAGGCCTCCGATTGCCCTAAGAAAAGGAAAAAGCTAAATAATTAGGGATGGCAACTGTCCGGGAATGGACCGGGGCAGTCTATACTGGTACCCATCCCCGTTAGGAAAAACATCCCCGTTCCCCGTCCCGTTAAGCCGTTATAGTTAATGGGACGGGGACGGGGATACCCGACCGAGTAAACGGGTACCCACAGGGTACCCATTTGCCCGTTTATATAAAAAATAAAATTATTTTATTAAATTTATAATTTATTAAAAATTAAAAAAAATAAAATTAATTAGAATAAGATAGAATAAACTCCAACAACCAATCGTTGATATTAATACATCTAACACATTAGCTTTAACATCGTAACAAAAGAATACATTCAAATTTTAAAGCAAAAAATAAAGAGATATCTTTCTTTAGAAATAAAAGAAAAAGATGAGCGTACCAGAGAAAAAAAAAGGTGTTGGAGGGCGTCGATGAGACAACTATTGAAATGATAGAGTAGATTCAGAACTTCAGAGTTCAGATCAGCGATTGAAGACAATGGAGTAGGTTCAGACTTCAGAACTTCAGATCGGCTACGTGAAAGAGGAAGAGCAAGAGATGGTGCATGAAAAAAGGCAGAGCAAGAGTAAACGGAGACGGGGATGGATAAACGGGGATGGGGTGGAAGAATACCGTCCCAGGGCCGTTTATCCGTTTAGCCGTTAACGAAAAATCCCCGTTACCCATTAAGCCATTTAAAACGTGGATTCCCCGACCCGTTAAAAATGGTACCGGCCGGGTAAACAGGGAAACGAGAAAAATTGCCATCCCTACAAATAATGCCAAATGTAGCCTAAAGCCTCCGAGTCACCGAATCTCGAGGCATCAACTAACCTTCCTGATCGTTGATTCTCTAACTAACCAGATTTAAAAGCTACCAGCCTCATAACAAACTTGATTCGAATTTGATTCAAATCTTGACGGTTTCGGACCCCTTATGATAAGTCCAAGGAATCAGGTAATCGCTTGTCATCATACCTGCAACCTATAAATACCCTCGTCCTAAAGCTCTTTAGGTACACTTACATTTACATTCATACTCTCACTGAAAAACTCCATTGAAGCTCAAGCAAGGCTCAGAGCTCTTGAGAGGCCATTTCTTGAGGAATTCTTCTGCAAGAGCTTTCCCCTCACATTTGCTTGTTGTAAATCTCCACTGACTTGGGCGTCGGAGGGTCTTCCGCAGAAGGTCATCCCTGACACTCTCTGCGTGAGAACTGTCTTGCAGGTTCCATTCGAGCGAGAGATCGGCATCCAGATCCAGAGTCGGACTGCATCTGAGTTGGAGAACAGATTTCTGCAACAACAAGCTACATAAATATGCTTCCTCCATTCTGTCTATTTAGGACTAAGTCAATACTCAAATTATAAATAATTATATCTTTTTAAATTATTTTTGTTCATGTTAGTTTAGGTTTACCTCTACCTCTATTCTTACCGATGAATTTTTAAAAGATCACTACTTCTAACTAAAGCATTTAAAAGTTTTCGTTGTCTATGTCCAAGCCATCGTAATCAATTTTCTCTCATTTTATCTTTAATTAAGATTATATCTATCATTTTTCATATATATTTATTTTATATATAATATAATATTAAATATTATATAATATTATATAAATTATTATTATAATATATTTATTGCAAATTATTGTTATTTTAGTTTGTATATTTTAGCCTAAGGTCATGAGGGTGAACTTAGATTTCATTATCGAGAATATTGATACCATTATTCCAATGCAACCAAATGAATTATTAGTGATTCTAAGCCAATCATCTTGTACAAAATGCTCATAAGGCTGTGTTTGGATCTTTGGAGGGGAAGGGAAGGGAGAGTAAAAGAAAGGAAAGGAGTGGAAGGGAAAGGAAGGGGAAGGAAGTTTTGTTATTTTTTTTCTTGTTTGGAAAGGAGGGGAGGGGAAAGAAAGGTAATATCAATTATGTTGTTTGGATAGAAGGGGAGGGAAAGGAAGGGAAAAAATTATACGACAATTATACCCCTCTATACTTCATATGATATAAAAAAACCCAAAACCAGTATTACCCCATCAGGGGAAAGAAAGGTAATATCAATTAGCTTTTGCCATACTTCAGGCTCGGCGCTCCATACTTTGGTTATTGGATTCCAAGCAAAACCACTCATTCCATTCTTAAATAAGTCATAACAATTAGAAAAATTTCTTTTTATATACTTTATGCGATTCTTAATCTTTCCTTTATCAAATGACTTGTTACTGAATCGCATTTCCAACTCCTTCAATATATTGTTGTATGCATGTGATGTGAAGTTTCCACCAACTCTATTCCCCAAATTTTGTTGGTGCAAAAATGCATCAATTAGAACATCATCCATGGCAGCTGTCCAAGCAAGTATGTCTCCACCCCCTTTCGGGTCTCCAGCTTCAGATGTCTTTCTTTTTGGCATTTTTATACTAATAGTATTATGTAAAGAAACAATTAGAAAGAGTATATATCAGAAATTCAAGAATATATATATCACTACAAAGTTTAGACAAAGTTACGAAAAAGAAAAATACAAATAAGATATCATAACATCATCTTATGTAATCCATCCACATATCAACTGCTATGGAATCTCTAATGAACTCTCCAATAGATGAATCAACATCATCATCTACATTGTTATGATGTTCCTCTTCACAATTGCTTTGATTTGCAAGTTCGTTATCCACCTCAGCAATAAGGCTCTCATTTGGATATGCAGCCATTAAGTAATTATGCAGAATACAACATGCTAAAATAATTTGTTTCTGGGTATCAATACCATAATATGGTTCAGTTGTGCTCCCTATAATTGGAAATCTTTTTTTAAGTACACCAAATGCCCTTTCAATTGCATTGATGCATGTCGAAGGTTGAATAACTCACGAATATTCTGTGGTGCATTTCTTGAGTATTCTTTTAAGTGATAACATTCTTCTCGATAAGGTGTAATAAGTCCTCATTTCAACATAAATCCAGCATGAACAAGATAGTATTTTTCTAGAAAGGATTACATTCATCATAAAATTATTCATCATAAAATTATTCTAAGAATTTAAATAAAAATAAATTTCCTTTTCTAAATTACCTTCTGGAATTTTAAGTGGATATTATTGTTTTAATGCATTTTTCAGAATTCTTGAGTCAAATGCCGTGCCTTCCCAACCAGGCAAGACATAGGTGAATTTTAAATCGAAAGAACATGCAGCCAACACATTTTGTGTTGGGTATTCTTTCCTACCTCGATACTTGGGAGCATCTTTAGAAGAAACTTTAACACGAATATGTGTTCCATCAATTGCCCTTACACAATCCTGACATTAAACAATTTTATTAAATAGATATGATACAAATTAACTAATATAACATAATTTAACAAATTATTTTTACCTTAAAAAATGGGTAGAATCTACTATTGATGACTATTTCTGAAGGAACCTGTGATCCATCTGGTTGTTTGAGATATGCCCCCTCTAACTCTATTACAGCTCTCAAAACATTATGGAAATGACGACTAATAGTTTCTTCGGAACGATAAAAGAAGAAAGAGATTTCACGATTCTTTACATTATGACTAATAATATAAAGGAACTTTGCAACTTGTTCTTCTACAGATGCTCGTTGTGTTGGCCGAAGGCCGCCATCTCTAACTAATATGGCACATAAGTCTAAAAATGATCCAGGACCCATTCGGATGATATCACGGCATCTTTCATTACCAATAATATTTTTCATCAATTATTTTCGAACTTTTTCTCTTTCCAAACTTATATTATGAGGAAGTTGATTTCTATTTCTTCGCTTTTGTAGCATGAACCAATAAGCTACAAGATGCCATACTTGTACAAGTGCCATATGCTGTTTACGTTGCAACATGATAAGAGCTTTCATTTTGGAATTTTCTTGATCAACCATCTATGATAAAGTTTGGATAAAAATTTAGTATAAATAATGACTATTTATGCAATAATTATAAACCTAATCCAAATATATATAACTAACTCAAATAAATTCTAGTAAACAACTTCTGAATCCATAAACAACATCTAATAAGAAATTAAAATCTTAGAATATTTTTCAAGACATGAAAGGAACTCAATTCATAAGTAAACCTTTAGAATTAATTTAGCAAGTTGTGAATGACTGTAAGAAGGCTCAAGTACCAAAGGAATAAATAAAACAACATGTTTTCAACAGTTTAGGATTCAAAACAGTCCAGGTGACAACGAAAAGCAAGACAAGCAAAGCTGTAAAATTACAATTGAATGCCATCAAAACTTAAGGTCCGATACATACCAGATACAACTTAAATACCAAAAGATGGTTCAGCTTAAAAACTATCAATTTACAAATTAAAGAAAACAAATAAAAAGAGAGCACTTAAATCACAACAATATTGAAATTTTTTTGTACACAAAATAACCATGAAGAATTAAATCCATCACTAGAAAGTCAACCAAGCTGGGGCTCTAAGCATCACTAGAGAGAATAAAATGCACACCAGCTGTAGAGCCACAGATAGTGGGTAAAAACAAAAGCAAGACAACACATGCATAGCAGAGAAATCTAGAAGAACACTAATGCAGGGCATACAACCCATTGGTTAAATAGTCTGGTGTTTGCTTGAGGTGGTTTGATTTGATTGTTAAGGTTGTAGTAAGGCTTTTGAAGATGTAGATATTATTCGTCACATATCAGAACTGATGTCTGTTACCACTTATCACGCAGAGTTAAATGGACGGGAAAAAAAAATACTAGAAGACCTACTTGTCACGCAGAGTTAAATCTGGATGGTTTTTAATCATCCTCTATCCCAAGGCGAGCCTAGCATGTCGGTGGATAGGATATTACTCGCACGATGATTATAAATCTTTGTGAGAGAAACCATAGAATATACAGAAACGAATTCAACCACAAAAAGGTTTATAAAGAACCGATAGAAGAGAGTATGGAATGACAAAGATCAAGCAATTCTGAAAAGAGTTGAACAGAGGAAATGGACATACCTCGTAACAAGGCTGTGCTCGGTGAAGGCACGGAAGGCAGCACGGAGTTGAAGAAAAAGAAAAATCCTAGAGAATGAAACGTCAAAATGATATAAATATAGGGAAGGATATTTTGGTCTTTTAAAAAGTATGACTTAAAACTTTTTACCTCCTCAAGCTTACCCCCCGATTTAGGGGTTAACAAATTTACTCAAGCTAGGGGAAAAGAAGGGGAATCGATTACTTCCATTCCCTTCCCCTTCTTTCTTTTACTCTCCTCTCAAACAAGTTAATTTATGACTTTTTACCTCCTTTTCCTTCCCCTCCCCTTCATTCCCTTCGATCCAAACAGACCCTAAAAGTTGTTTCCAAGCCTGCTCAAAAAAAGTTGAGTAATGTTGTAAGAGGTCTTGTTACTGAAGCTCCAGGTTACTGTAGCTTCTCCCTCGTTCTCCTGGGATTTGGTGCTTTAAGATTTGCACTCCGGCTTCCCTCCATCTGATCTCCGGTGAACCTCTCTGTTGCTGCTGGTCTCACTCTTCGGTCTGTGGTTCCCCTGCCCCCCTTCTCTCCTATGGCTTCGGATGGAGGTTCCGACGGTCGGATGCCTAGGAGGCGGGCTGCGGACAGGAGTTTCCAGTGGGTTTCATCTTCTCCAACGCTGGATGAGGTGGCGCTGTTGGAAACCCACTTTCCCGATGTGGTCCAAGTTTCGACGGCGGAGCTCGAAGCTGAATCTCTGGAATGGCTTCATCGGGTTGTTCTGGTGAGATCGTTCCATCGATGGATTCCTGCCGAGGCCTTCATCAGGGAGTTCCGGCGAGGTGGAATTCTCGGTGAGATCGTCTCACTAAGTTTGGCATTCTGATGCCATGTCTTCTGGTTCGCTGACGCTGCTGCCCGCGATATAGTTCTTCAACGCCCTTGGGTGGTTAACGGCCAGCCAATAGCGTCAGAAGGGTGGAGACCGGAGTTCTTCCCTGCAGTCGATGCTATTTCTTCAGCGCTCCTATGGATCAGACTTCCTAATCTGCCAATTGAGTTTTGGAGGGAGGAGTTCCTCAGAGTGATTGTGGTGCCGGCGGGTGAATTCCTCTTTGCTGATGCTGCTACATTGGCAAAGAACAGAGGTGGCTTCGCTCGCGTGGACCTTCGTTCTCCTCTCCGGCCGGGGTCTCGTGTGAGGGGGTTGAACGGTCCTTTCTGGCAGCAGTATGTCTTCGAGCATTTGGAGGGAATCTGCCCGCTTTGTGCTTCGCTGCATCTCTCTGGCAGCTACGCCTCAAAGGCCGGATTTGAAGCAGAGTCGTCGTCGGACAAGCTAATCTTCGGCTCTTAGATGTCTGCAGTCCGGCAGCGCAAAGTGGAAGAGGGCTCCAAGGTTGAGTCCAGGAAGAAGTCGGTGTTGGAGAAGGCTCCTGTGTCCCCTTCTTCCCAGCCGATTCCTTCTTCTCCGCCCTCTGGTCCGGGGGCCTTGTCTGATGGGTGGACTGCTCCCTCAAAGCTGGCGCGCCGGAGGAATTTTGGAGTTCGTAAGGTGGCGGATCATCTGGCTTCTGCCCCGGTTCAGTTTCCTGGGGATGTCAAGATGGGTGCTCTTGAGTCTGAGACCGTGCCGATGTGAAAGACTATGGACAAAGTGAAGTGCTGGCTGCTGCAGAGATTCAGAAGGTTGGGATTAATCAATCCCAGTCTTTGATTTCGAAGAATCCCTTTGCTTCTCTTGAATTGGAATCCAGTGGTAGGGATGTTTTCCCGGGTCCCTTAAGCGGGCTCGCTCAGTAGAGAATCATGCTCCTCGGTCTATTTCCGAAGTGGAGAAAAAGAAAGGGAAAGCTTGTGCCTCCTCTTCTAAAGATAAACAAGTGAAGGCTGCTGCTCTAAAGCAATCGACTATGGATATTGGGCTCCCTGATGTTTGTCCAGCCAAGGGTCTGATGGGGGTGATGGCCCAGTCTCTTTTGGATTCAGACTCTTCCTATGATCCATCGGCTACGGAGACCTTGGGCCAATGTTTAGGTTTGAGGCCCTCTGTCCTATCTCCTCGGTCTGATGTGAGCCAGGATGCGATGATCTGCTCTTCACAGATCTCGGAGGATGGTACCTACTCTTCTAGTGGCCATTCAGACAGTACTATGGTAGAAGTCCAGGGGAGGTCCCAGCTTCCTCTTTCTACTAAATAAAGATCTTAATATGGAATGTCAGAGGAGCTCGGAAGCCATCCTTTTGATCATCTTTTGGTAGATTGATACAACTTCATAACTTTGATATCTGTGTTCTTTTAGAAACCAGATTGTCGGGGGATGGCCTGGCCTGGTTTCGGAGACAGATAGTGCGGACTTGGTCCTCGTATGCGGTGGAGCCGTGGGACTATCTGGTGGTATTATAGCTATTTGGCGATCCTCAGCTATTAGGATTGATTCTTTTCACCAAAGCAATCAGTTTATTGGCCTTATTGTCTCTGAGGGGGTTTCCGACCCTTGGCTTCTTTCGGCTGTCTATGCCAGCACAGACTTCTGGGACAGACGCCTCTTATGGTCTGATCTTCATTCCCTCCTTGCTCAGGGAATTTCTTCCATTGTCGCTGGTGATTTCAACTGTATCACGGAGGCCAACGAGAAGCATGGGGGTAGAAGGGTCACTGCCTCGGCAGATATTACAGAATTTAGGGGTTTCATCAGTACAGGTGGTCTTTTGGATTTGGGGTTTTCTGGGCCTCGGTTCACCTGGTATAATAACCAGCATGGTTCGGCTCGTGCTTGGGAGAGACTAGATAGAGCCTTGGCGTCGGACGGATGGCTACAGAGGTTCCCTCAGCATCTGTTACTCATCTCTCTAGGATTGCTTCTGACCACTGCCCTATTCTAATCTCTACGGAGGTTACTCATTATCAGCGGAGGCAGTTCAGATTTGAGCAATTTTGGACTTCATATTCGGCTACCCGGTCCATTATATCCCAGATCTGGCACCTTCCTATCCGGGAAAATGCTATTTATCATCTATCCCGTCGACTGTTGTTGGTTAAACATAGGTTGGCCAGATGGAATAGACTGGAGGTTGGTAACTTGGTTAGGCAGGTGGAACAACTTGAAGCTGACATTAATTCCCTGCAGGATAAGGAGGATCAGGAAGGTCTTCTATCGGACTCTGACCTTTCTGCTCTCCGGGCTAAGTTAGCTCTGTACCACTCTCTTCTCTCCCAGCAGAAAACCTATTGGAGGTAACGGTCTAGGATCCAGTGGATTCGCGAAGGGGATCGTAATACCAGGTTTTTCCATTAGGCTACTCTGAGGAGGCGTGCTGCTAATAGGATCCGTAGATTAGCTGATGAGACTGGGCACTTTCATGATGACTTTCCCTCTATTCGGGACCAGCTCCTTCACTTCTTTCAATCTAGATGGTCGGAGTCCTCGGGTTATGGTTCTCCAGTATTCCAGGTCCCTGACTCCAGGAAGGTCTCTTCTCTGGAAAATGAAATGCTTACCAGACCTATCACTGATGACGAGATTCGCTTGGCTCTTTGGGAGCTTGGGCCGGATAAGGCCCCGAGACCGGATGGGTTTCCGCCTTTCTTTTCCGTCATTATTGGGACATTGTTGGTCAAGAGATGGTACAGGCTATTCATCTTGCCTTTTTAGCTAAGGCCATCCTGTTGATTGGAATCGAACACTGGTTACCCTGGTGCCAAAACGTAACGATGCTTCCCTCCCTCAGCATTTCAGGCCTATCAGTCTATGCACTTCTTTGTATAAGGTATGTGCTCGTCTATTAGCTAGCCGCCTCCGCTTGGTGATTCCTCGTCTTGTAGCTGCGGAACAAGGAGCGTTTATCAGAGGGCGCTCTATCTCGGATAATGTTCTTATTGCTCAGGAGTTTATGTATGATCATCAAAGAGCCCCGGCCAGGCAGTGCCTCATGGCTGTTAAGCTGGATATGGAGAGAGCCTATGACAGACTCGACTGGGTATTCATTTACCATTCCCTTCAGGAGTTTGGTTTTGATGATCAGTTTATTGAGTGGATTATGTTATGTATCCAAAGGCCCTCTTTCTCGCTGATCATTAACGGGAACATGACCGAATTTTTCCACTCCTCGGTGGGATTGTATTAGGGTTGCCCGTTATCCTCTCTATTGTTTATTTTGGCTACTGATGATCTCTCTCGTGCCTTATATAAGGCTCAGACAGATCGTAGTATAGCCCCTTTTATGGCAAGTCCTATGGGTCCTGCAATTTCTCATCTTCTCTTCACTGATGACTTCATTCTGCTGGGTTTGGCTACCATTAAAAATGCTTCTTCCTTTGCTGCTATTATTCAGCGTTATTGTCAGACTTCGGGTCAGAAGGTCAATGTGCTTAAGTCTTCTATCTGCTTCAGTCCGAAGACCACTAGAGCTATCAGGGGAGCTATTGTCCAATCCCTGGGTATCACATCTCAGACTGACCGTTTATTATACTTGGGGGTCCCATGACTGGTAGACATCCCCGCTATGCTGACTTCATCGATCCGGAGAAGCGGATTAGTCAGCGCATTGAGGGGTGGCAGGTTACGGGATTATCTATGATGGCGAGGGTCACTATTATCCGTTCGGTGCTCTCCTCTCTGCCTATGTATCTTCTTTCTAATGCTGCCATCCCGATCTCTTGCCTTAGGAGGATTGAAAAATGCTTTAGGGACTTTCTATGGGCCTCTATGCAGGACGGAAATGGTGTTCACCTTATGGCATGGAAGAGGGTCTGTATGCCGATTTAGGAGGGAGGACTTGGTATTCAATCCCTGTCAGTCAGAAGGGAGGCCCTATTGGCCAAGCATGCTTCGCGGTTCATCCTGGAGCCGCAATGTCTATAGAGTACTTTTATGCATGCTAGATATGGTGATTGGCCTTCCTCGCTGCATATTCAGCCACAACGTCGATATTCTTCCTTTTGGAAGGAGGTTTGTCAGTATGGTAGCTCCATTCTGTCTAACACTTCGTGGATGATTAGAGATGGATCTTCCATTGACGTTATTTAGGACTCCTGGATTTCTGACATCCCTCTCTCTCGATGGCCCTCCTTCTTTAGTATTGACATCCCTAGTGGTATGAGAGTTATGGAGTTGATCTATTTGGAGAGGAGCTTTCTCGTCGGATTCTGTCCATGCCGCTCATCCCAGGTATCTCTTCTGATGTCAGACTATGGCAGAGATCCACTCTTTCTAGGGTACCCACTAAGGATCTTGTGAAGATTTTTAGGCCTCAGGCTCAGGAGTCGCGGGATGCTTCATGGATCTGGAAGCTTCCCATTCTCCCCAGGGTCTAGCTCTTTATCTGGAAGCTTATGTGGGACTGCCTCCCTACTTGTGCTTTGCTTGTGAGGAGAGGCTGGCCTATCCAGCCTAGTTGTCCATTGTGTGGACTGGAGGTGGAGTCTACTGATCATGTCATCTTCTCTTGTCCTAGAGTCGGACGGATCTGGTTGTTAGTTGGTTATTGTTGTAGAGTGGATCATCTGCACTATCGGTGCTCCTATTTCTTAGATGACCTCCGGAAGGCCTCTCAGTTCAGAAGTGCTCTTTGGCCTTCTACGGCCTACCAAATTTAGTTGTCTAGGAACCATGCTATCTTTACTGATGACAGTATATCTTTTTAGAGGACTATGCGGAAATTAGATCTCTGACGACGGATTGTGCTCGGGGCTTCTATATAGTGGTTCTGACTCCTCTGGGTTCTGGGGTTCCTCTGCTGCTTCGGCAGTGAACCAGCATACAGTTTTCATTTCTTGGGAGCCTCTCACCAGGGTTTGTCAAAATCAACTTTGATAGAAGTGTCCGAGGTAGATTGGCTGGTTCCGTTTTTGTCATTCGTGAGTCGGAGGGTGATCTGGTGGCGGCTGGGGCTTTGGTAGCCTGGATTCCTCTGTCCCTATGTCTGAGCTTTATGCTGCTTGGGTGGGTCTCTCCTATGCGGTCCGGATCCTTCATGCTTACAACCTCATTATTGAGGGTGACTCTATGATTGTTATCCGGTGGATGCAGAAGGATAATGGCTTCCAAGTCCCTATCAATCCGCTCCTATATGATATATGGTCGATCTTGAGGGAGGCCCATGGAGTCCAGATTCGCCACATCTATCGTGAAGCTAACTCGGCGGCTGACTGAGTAGCTGCATCCGTGGCTCATCATTCTGGTTATTGGAGTTGGAGGCAAGATGATCCATGTCCTTTGTATCTTCAGCAACTTTTGTATTTTGGTAAATATGGGTTGACTCGTACGCGTATGATCACCCACTTGTATCAAAAAAAAAAAAAAAAAAAAAAAAAGAAAAGAGGATAGATTTTGCAACGCAAAACCATCAATACATTTTCCAGACTCTTCAATAGGCGACGATTGTTGTGCAACCGAGCGAACTCCAGCTCTCGCGGAAATCAACACCAAATTTGTTGCCAGCGGATAAGGAACAGCAAAACAAAAAAAATAAAGAATTCATAGCGGGGAGCCTTGTGATAGAGTTAGGAATCTTCGTGTGGACCGATCTTAATCCAAGAGTCTGTTGAATTTTGCCTCCATCATCTGTTAACACAGCAACATGACGGGCATCCACTGGCCCATGGTGTTGATTTCCGCGACAGAAGAAAGTGGGTTGATTTGGATTATTCGGACGGCAACTCACGGGGTCGGCCATAGAGAATGAAACGCTTTCTAACGGGTTGGGTGCAATCGTTACTTTAAAAAATTTGCTATCATATAAAAAGCTACTCTCATCTAATTGATAGATAGAAAATTTAGTATAAAATTTATAAGTTCTGCGACAATTTAAGTTGTTTTTTTGATAGATTTGAGCTTAAGGGCTAATGCTTCGAACTTACTTTAAAGTTGGGTTCGAATCGGGTTCGGATCAGACAAAGTAACAATTTGGGTCCAATTTGATTTTTGTTTTTTAGATTCTAGCTTTAAGCCTAAACACGATTCAAATTAGTTTGGGCCTTGCTCGGATTTGGTCCAGATTCGGGCCAATTTTAGCTCACTTCCAACCCTACTTTCATTATAAAATGTTAGTACATGGTTATTTTTACAATGAGTTGATCAAAGCCAACATAAAAGATAAGACATTGTTCTCAGCCGCTAAAATTGTTACTGTATGTTGTTTCAAGCAATGACAAGAAATCAAATGTTACTATTTTGCTCATTAACAACCCATGGACATATGATGATTTCAAAGCTGCATAACTAAATCCTCTCTAAATGTTCTAATCATAATTATAATAATGATCATTAGGATTATGTCACCGCGAAATAATGATAAGGATAGCCGTAAACCATAAAGAAAAACTACTAAAATATGTCCTACGCTAATCCGATGAATGATATGGCTAGTTTAGCCCTCAAAATATACAATATCAAGATGTTTATTTCAAGTGGAAAGGCAGCTTGATGGTCACTTAATTATATGCGATGAAACTATGTACTGCCACATTGTAATGCAAAGTTATCAATATAAATTAAGATTTGAAATTTTCAAAGGAAATGCTTTGAGAGAGCATGCAATGAATGTCCAAACTTTCTAGCTAAAACAACCTACTTAACTACTTCGAAAATAGTAGTTGATTAGAAACATGAGGATAATACATAAGTTATTTCTTGTAGATTTGGAGATAATTAATGGAATTCGGATTGACGATAGACTTTGTTAGGCTTCACGTAAATCACTTGAATCGTGTGAATTTTGAAATGCAGACTCAAAGGCTTGAGTTCTTTTCACCATCGCATTAAACATTCCATACTTCAATTAGTTCAGATTTCCAGCACATTACCATCCCCATCCAAAGCAGACCCGATTAAAAGGAGAGGATAAAAAGAGAGAGAGAGAGAGAGAGAGAGAGAGAAGAAATCAGCATCAAATCTGGGTCGGAAAAAACGTGGCACCCAAAACGTCCAAATTCCTAATTCCAAGCAAGCAAAAAGATCACGATCCTTCCGGCTCGTGATCTCTCCAATTCTCTTTACACGTGCCATCAGTCGCTGCGCTTTGATCCCCTGACACAGAATAATCCATACCTTCACGGTAGTCCCCATGAGGAGTTCGAGGGAAGTCGGAGAGGGGATAGAGAGAGAGAGAGAGAGAGAGAGAGAGGGGTGATGAAGCGCGGGGGCGGGTAGCAAAGCCGGAGTCCCACGCCCCCCATCGCTTTGGATCTCAACACCCTCCAATTATTTTTCTACCGCTGCTGCTACCCTACCCCCGGATAACAAAAGAACACTACCGCCATGGACTCCTCGTCCTCCGCCTTCTCCTTCCCCTCTCCTCCTTCCATGGAGAACCCCCGACCCCAGTCCAAGCCCCAGGCTCCATCCTTCGTCACCCGGCCTTCGTTCCCCGTCGAGACCCCTCCTCGCTCCCTCTCCGCGTCCTCCTCCTCTCGCACGATCTACAGCGACCGCTTCATCCCCAGCCGCACCGGATCCAACTTCGCTCTCTTCGACCTCTCCTCCCCGCCGCGGCCCAACCCCGGCCCCCCCTCCTCCGCTGACGGCGGCCGCGAGGACGGATCCGGCGCCTACTCCGCCCTCCTCAGGACGGTCCTCTTTGGGCCCGATCACGGCGTTGCGCCCCCCGCCACCCCCGACCGCTCGTCGCCCCTCGCCGGGCGGAGCTCCTCTTCGTCCTCTTCGCCGTCGACGTGGGTTTCAACTCCTAGCAGGAATATTTTTAGGTTCAAGGCGGAGGTGCCGCGGTACTCTCTTTCGGCTGGCTTCGAGGATGCCCTTCCTGGGGTTGTTCCCACCCCGCCCAAGACGCTAAGGAAGGTCCCGAGATCTCCGTACAAGGTCAATTCCCATCCCCCTGTTTTTTTTTTTTTTTTTTTTTTTTGGGGGGGGGGGGGGGGGGGGGGGGGGGGGGGGGTTCTGCGGGTTGTTACTAATTTTCCTTTTGATTCAGAAAGATTGGATTTTTATGGCTTCTTTCGGTGCTGATGTGTTGGTTGATGTTGTTTTCAGGTACTGGATGCGCCGGCATTGCAGGATGATTTCTATCTTAATCTCGTGGATTGGTCTTCTCACAATGTGCTGGCTGTGGGTTTGGGCAATTGTGTCTATCTTTGGAATGCCTGCAGCAGCAAGGTGAGATTTTGGCCGAGGTTTGATCTGATATCAGTGGTGCAACATTCCCCCTCACCTCACTTTTGACTGTCTGCCATTTATAAATCGCTTTCTGCAATATGGCTTCGATGGCAGGTCACGAAGCTCTGTGACTTGGGTGTGGATGACAGCGTTTGCTCTGTGGGATGGGCGCAGCGTGGCACCCACTTGGCTGTTGGCACGAACCAAGGAAAAGTGCAGGTGAGTCCTTTATCTTATTTTATGGTGTGATGTGAGAAGAAATCTCATGAATGAATTTGGGCTTGCAAATTTCTTTATGGCAGCTGTGTAGCACGATTCTGATAGATTTTGTCAATGCTGTCTAATTAATCTCAAGAGTAGCCCTCTGATTGCATTATATATATATGCTTCTCTCCTTCGTTGCTAAGTAAATTTGGGCTTGCAAATTTCTTTATGGCAGCTGCGTAGCACGATTCTGATAGATTTTGTCAATGCTGTCTAATTAATCTCAAGAGTAGCCCTCTGATTGCATTATATATATATGCTTCTCTCCTTCGTTGTTAGGTAACTAACTTTTGTCTTTATTGGTATATCTGGAAAGGAGCCCTTACTTTTCTTTTCCCCCCTCAATTTGAGCCTATATCAATGCTATATATGTGTGTGTGTGTGTGTAGCCCTCTGATTGCATTATATATATGCTTCTCTCCTTCGTTGCTAGGTAACTAACTTTGTCTTTATTGGTATATCTTGGAAAGGAGCCCTTACTTTTCTCTTCCCCCCTCAATTTGAGCCTATATCAATGCTATATGTGTATGTGTGTGTGTGTGTGTGTGTGTGTGTGTGTGAATTTGGGCTTGCAAATTTCTTTATGGCAGCTGTGTAGCACGATTCTGATAGATTTTGTCAATGCTGTCTAATTAATCTCAAGAGTAGCCCTCTGATTGCATTATATATATGCTTCTCTCCTTCGTTGCTAGGTAACTAACTTTTGTCTTTATTGGTATATCTTGGAAAGGAGCCCTTACTTTTCTTTTCCCCCCTCAATTTGAGCCTATATCAATGCTATATATGTGTGTGTGTGTGTGTGTGTGAGTAGCCCTCTGATTGCATTATATATGCTTCTCTCCTTCGTTGCTAGGTAACTAACTTTTGTCTTTATTGGTATATCTTGGAAAGGAGCCCTTACTTTTCTTTTCCCCCCTCAATTTGAGCCTATATCAATGCTATATGTGTGTGTGTGTGTGTGTGTCGAATAAAGTTATGATTGGTGTGCTGTATGATCTGGCTTATTAATGCTCTCAAATATGTATGTGTGTGTGTGTGTGTGTGTGTGTGTCGAATAAAGTTATGATTGGTGTGCTGTATGATCTGGCTTATTAATGCTCTCAAATATGTATTTATTATTTGAATATGATCTGGCTTATTAATGCTCTCAAATATGTATTTATTATTTGAAGTATACCTGGATTTCTAAGTATATTTAATTTTTTTTATATCATTTGCTGTATATGTCCTCAACATCATAATTTTATGTGATATACAAATTCATTTACTCTATCTTCCAGGCCTATGAATTCTTGGTGTCATGCCTCAGTTTGGGCAGATTTGCATATTGACCTTTTTACTCTATGTGGTGTAGATATGGGATGCATCTCACTGTCGGAGGATAAGGACCATGGAGGGCCATCGCCTGCGAGTTGGAGCTCTAGCTTGGAGTTCATCAGTATTATCTTCAGGCAGCCGTGACAAGACGATTCTTCAACGTGATATTCGTGCTCAAGAAGATTTTGTTAGCAAGCTCGCAGGGCATAAATCTGAGGTAAGATATTCCTAATAAGTCGTGAACAGGGTTTTGTCTGCTCCTTCCTGTGATTCTTTCTCCTGATATTCTCTATATTCTTTGTGCACAATTATAATAATAATCAAAGTAGTCCTCACTTTATCTTAATGTCCAGCTACTGCTTTGTCAAATAATTAATATTTTCTAATGAGATTTACATGTTTATGCTATTTGCTTATAAGCTTCCTTTCAAATCTTTTTGCATGTCCATGACAGTCTTCTTATGCAGGTTTGTGGGTTGAAGTGGTCTTATGATAACCGTGAACTTGCATCTGGTGGAAATGATAATAGAGTAAGTTGCATTTCTTTGTCCTCCTGTTTAGGATAAGTGTGATCATTTGTGAAAATATTTATTCTAATAAACTATTTGCATCTTGTTGTATGATTGACTTTCTTTCATATCGCATCTCCGTTCAGCTTTTTGTCTGGAACCAGCATTCAACACAGCCTGTACTCAAGTATTGTGACCACACAGCAGCTGTGAAGGCTATTGCTTGGTCCCCACATCTTCATGGACTTCTTGCATCTGGTGGAGGAACTGCGGACCGATGCATTCGTTTTTGGAATACAACCACTAACTCTCATTTGAGCTGCATGGACACTGGAAGTCAGGTAGCTTGCTACTCATGTAATATCCATCTATAATATGAACAAACTGCTGAAATACTATGACTACAATGCTTCCTCTGTATAAATTAATGAGGTTATTGTAATGTTTATTCACTCAACTTTTCTCTGAATAGCCATAAATTAATGTCCAACAGAATCTGATCAGCAAACATGGTAAGAAATAAATGACCAAATCTTACTCAAGCAGAGTAGGTGAAAAATAAGGTTAAACATAAGCAATTGTTTCCTATCAAAGGCTTGGCTATTCAACTTGTACATTATGTTCCGAGCATGAGCTATATCCCTCTGTCAAAGCATGCCTTTTGATTTCTTTCCACAAAAGGTTGTTGCTCATCTCTGTCTTTTTATGATGCTTTCACTTAAATGTGAAGCCATTGGTCTTCATTGGTCATTAGAAGCCATCAACAATCTATTCTTTATTATGCAGTTCTTTCCTGTTGCAAATTATAAGATTTATCTAGTGTGCATGTTTAAACTATCTCCAATTTCCCCATGCACTTCTCCTTCCCTGATATTCACTTTCACAACTCTCATTCTTGCTATGCAGGTAATGCGTCCAAGCCTTTTATAGTTTCTGGCTTGTTAGTTTATACTAAATATTTGGCCTTGCTTATCATGAATTTTGTCTTATTTCTTTGCTGCATTCAAAACTAACAATAATCTGAAAGCGCATATCCATTTAACCTACCCACTTTGAGTAGATTTATATGTTTTTAAGTCTCCTCCACATCAGGTTCTTGATAATAATCCTGCTATAGAGTCTGTGAAAGGTTTCTCATGGTCATCTTTGTCGATTGAATATTCCCTTTCATCCATATTTCTAACATATCTGCATTCTATATTATAAATTTTCAGGTGATGTTTATACCCTCATCACCAAGCAAATTTGTTGCAAATCATGATTTGGCATATTCTTATTCACATCTCAACAAGGTCATGCTAGTATTTGCAATAACATAGACAATGTGGCATCCACTAATTATCGATGCTTCACTTGTTATCATTATTCCCTTGTGAATATTTTTTGTCTAAAAAAGTTAATTATTAGTATTGTCATATCATGGTTGTAAATTTTTCAATCTGAAAACAAAAAAAAGTTTCTGCCGTCCATTAATGTGTCTACGGTGATGTAAAAATTTGAGGTATGCCTTTTCTTTATACCCATCAAACCATCACTTCCATGCTTTTGCCAAATTGTGATAGGATTAAGTCTTCCTCAACTCTTTAGCTTTCCACTATTTCTGAAATGCTACAATGATCTTGATGGCTTGATAAAAAACTTTTCATAAAGCCACCTTGTTTTTTGAATATTACTTCCATTTAGTTCTATGTTCATCCACCCCCCACCTGCATCTTCCATTTCTTCCTTTAAGATGAAATTCTTAACTGTTGATAAACTTTTGCAAGTCACATATATTCAAACAAACTCAAGAAAAATACGTTCCTAGCTGTTTGGGGAATTTAATAAATACATCTGTTAAATAGCCAAGAAGTTGATGCATCTAAAACAGGCACATGAATTGAACTTATCAAAAATAATTGATTATAAATGACTTCTGTGGCCTGATCCCAAACCAGCTGTAGAAGGAGCTTGCATATTAAAACTATAATTTCTATCAAAAAGTTGGAAAAATATTACTTCAAAAGCATCTTCTCCATTTATGAAAGATTAGCAAAAATTGAGGGCCCATTAGGAGAGTGAAACAAGATTCACAAATGCTTCAGGAAGTGTTATATCATATACCATACTATACATGACAGAAATGAACATCACAGCTCAGAATAAAAGAAAATGATCTTAAAGTTTTCGATGGACATCTCTAAGGGCAATTGACATAATGAACATGAGAAGCGAACGAAGCTTTGTTGCAGGGGTATTGTAGTAGATGTTGTGCCTTTTCAAGTTAATAGAGACAACTTGGTCATATGTGGATTTCTCATTATTAAAATTTGTATCTTTCAGCTGTTTAAACCTTGATTTGTCGTGCCTGACTGTACTACCCTATACTGGAAATATTGTGTTGTATTGATGGTGAATTAGTTCTCAGCACAGTGAGCGTACTGAGTGTCGGTACCACGAATCAACCCATATTGACACTGAATCAGAATGGTCCTGGTGCAGGTACCAAAATTGATACTACAAACCTTGGCTTAAACTAGCAAGATTACTTATGATGTTTTTTGAGTGGATACCTTTCAAGGTCTATGTCAAGAACATACTCCAAATCTTGGTGACATTGAATATGGCAATCTTGGTGGAGTCAGTCATTCATACTGTTCTCAACTATCTCATGTCTTCATTTTGGTGCTCCACTTGTATCTTAAAAATGTTGATGTGCAACAGTATGTAGATCCTATGGAACTGGCAGCTAAAACACTGCAGTCTTATGATGTGCTAAAAGTTGATTCTTCTATGGTTTGGAGTTATTAATGCGAAACATAGGGTTGAAGAGGTGACCCCCACCTCTAGCCTGGTAAGACATTGTGGGTATGATGATTTGTATGTCAAGGATATCCTATTATTGGGAGGCTCATCATTGTTTCTTTGGAGATGGAAAAAAAGCTGAATAATGAAAGGACGTAGTTTAGGTACATTTACTTGTTGGAGAATATGATGGATGGAGATCAATGCATTCTGTTAGCCTTGTTTGGTAGTTGTTCTACACTGACTCTTAGGGAACAAGGAATAGTGACTGCCAAATAGAATCAGGTGAAAGCTGTTGTTTGCCAAAGTTATGGAGCTTCAATGCTTTCATCCAAAAATGAAGACGTACTTCTAGAAATGGTTGTATGACACGTTTAAGTCCAGAAACTTCATGCAGATATTAAAAATCTTCAGCCTGATGGACTATGCACCTGATCTTCATTTCCAGTGTTGGACTCTGCTAATCCATTTTTGAGCGTGGACACTCTTAAGATTGGATGATGGTTGATATGGAAGGATGATTGCTTTGGTGAATATCAATGAGGGCTGCACAGATGCTGATTCTTGCCTTCATGCTTTTGCAGTTATGGCTTGATAAAAGAACTAGCTTATGTTTTATGCAATGTGGGGTGTGTTCATAGGTGGTAGTTGTCAAAACCAATGGCGTGCATTGGAATTCTCGATTTAAGGGCATCTCATAAATCATGGTGTAAAGATATCCAGTTTGCTACATTAGTGTAGTTCCAAGTTGGGTTTAATTCAATGCAAATGCTCCGTATAAAGTTGTCTTAAGTTCAAAGGTGTGGGGCCTTGTTGCCTAGAATTATAATGGTCAACTGATGTGTGTGAGGACTACCATTTCAGGTTGTGATACTTTTGCTATGTAGTCGCTAGCTTTTAACATGCTCTTGGTGTATCTATGCATTCCTATCATAAGTTGTACATATCGACTCTTGCTGATGTATTTTCATGCTTAGAGTTGCAGCATTTGATTGTTTATTATTGTTAGAATCCTTGCCTTGTTATGTCTGAATTCAAGGCTGTGATGCTTTGACTATATATATATATATATATTATAAAGTATTTGCTAGTTTTTTAACAGGCTCTTGGGGTAGTGATGCATATGCAGCACAAGTTGTATGCATCTACACAAAATCTAAGATGGATGTAGTACGTTCCCAAAGCCTTAATTTGTTGCTCCCCATGGAAGGAGCTGGTGGTCTTTGTTGTTTATTATTGGAGTCCTTGTATTATCATCCCCAAATTCAGCTAAGCAGCTTGACATATGCAAGCGGACCTGACATCACAAGGGCACCTATATGGAATCTGTGCTCAATAAGCAGAGAGGCACCTAGTTTGGTAACTAGGTGAAGATGGACCAGTGATGGTCTGCATCGGGTAGATGGTAGAGATGATGTTGGCTATGGTTGAGGAAGTGGGTAGCGGATGGTAATGGGACCGGAGGTCAAGCAAGGTGGGGCCAACTGAGGAAGGCTATGGCATTTTGTAGGATAAAGAAAGAGCCTAGTTTAGGACTTTTACCTTGCAGCTGATGCAATGCACTTGGTTTGTTCAAGAGGATCATTTGATGGGTGTCTGGGATCTCATCACTAGAATAGTTTAAAGAAGATTACTATTTTGACCACCATTTGATGATGACTTATTGTTTCCTAAAAAATTATTGGCTGTCCTTGTATCCCAACATAAGATTAAGAGATATCCAACTCAAGTGTATAACTATACCCAACACATATCTGAAACCATGCAATATGGTTCTTGCCTTTTAAGAGTTGACACGTTTCTACATAAATTCTACCCACGGCTGTTTAAGCTACCAATTAAGCTTTGTGCAAGTGAATGGTATATTCTGGGATTTTGATATCCTCATGGAATTATAATGGTGTTATTAGTGCTTTAGTGGCTGCATGGTATAACTTTACTTCCTCCTCTTTAGAGTTTTAGGCAGCAAAATTTTGGGGCTTAGCTTGTGGATGAGTTGTGTGCTAATGTCTATGGATTCTGCATTTATTCTACATATTGATGCTCTCTAATTATATATATATATATATATATATATATATATATATATATATATATATATATATATTGTGGTATGTGTTTGCATATGTGAATGACATCAGAAAGCAACTTTCATAGAAAGTAGTCAGTCTGGACAAGAAGGGGAAAAGGAGGCATTGTGATTTTTAAAAAAGGTAAAACTGGTTGATATTTAAGGCACAGATTACAAGACTAATAGCTTAATCAAAAGATGTCAGCCAACTGTAATTTTTCAAGAGATAGAGGCCTAGACTTATGGGTATTAAATTCAACCACCTTACTGGAATTTTTTCCTGAAATGAGGGTGAGCAGTGGTATAACGTGACTAGCAAATAAAATTTGCCATATAAATCAGAAGGAACAAAGATAGACGATTTAATCACTGGAAAAATTATTCAGAGATACTTTATTCTATTAGGGATGTGTTGTAATTTGTGAGCATGAAACGTTAGAATGGGTTGCCATACTGCATCAAAAGAAATACTACTTAAGATGAAGATAGACAAAATTCAACCAGAAGAACTACATCTGACCATCCAAATAATTGTACAGTCATCACAATGATCGGTAATCCTTAAACCATGGTTTTGCAATTCTTTCATTTCCAGAGTTCTATGATGATCACAACAACAGAATCTTATTCTTTCTCCTCCATAAAATTACAATGCTCCGTTTATTAACTGCACGCTCCCATCCTGGCTTTGAACCAAGATTAGCATTGAAGCCATGGAATAGAAATAATTAGCCTTACTGGTACTTTGCAATTCCAGTATCAAATCAATATATTGAGTCCTTTTCCTTCTTTATTTTTGTTTTGGTTTTTTTTTTTTTTTTTTTTTTTTTTGGGGGGGGGGGGGGGGGTGGGTTACACCTGTGGTCTAATGTATTGTTTTGGCTCTTTGTTGCTTTTTATATGGCATTGGGCCTCCACTTTTTCCATTCAGGGAAATAATTGAATGTTTTCCCATGATTTCTGTAGCGTGTAGAAATATAATTGCTGTTCTGGCATTTAGGTTTTTTATTGGAACTCTTTATTGTTCTTTGGATAGGGATACATTTATGGTTACTTTCATTTAAAACAAATTAAAATGTGGAATGGGAACTGTACTTTTGTTTGCTTTTTTGTTGATAACTTGCGGTCCTCTTCCAATGTCCACTAGTTGAAAACCTTCATTTTCAGATATCCGCTTGTTACCTTCATTTCGTTACTGAAATTTTTACCATGGTTTAGTGGAGCATACTTAGATCTAAGGCATCAACTAGTAAAAGCAAAATGGGAATTATGAAGGCTGATTATTGTCTTATGTCATTCTATATAAGAAAATAACAAGAAAATGCATTTTCACCGCTAAATGCAATAGTGACATTCATAGAAATAAAATAGAAAGTTATATGCTTCTGTCATCTTTCTTGCAGGTCTGCAATCTTGTGTGGTCAAAGAATGTTAATGAACTTGTGAGCACCCATGGATACTCCCAAAACCAAATAATTGTTTGGCGATACCCAACCATGTCAAAGGTTTTTTTTTTCCTTTGCCTACTGAAATTGAACAGAATTATGAATGTTTTCATTCTACTGAAGCATATTTTATTTTACAGCTTGCAACACTAACTGGCCATACATTCAGAGTATTGTATCTGGCCATCTCTCCTGACGGGCAGGTAACCCCCATTTTTCTCAGTTGACTTTCTGGACAGCTTCTGACTCATACAGGCTTTAGTTATTTGCTAAACATTCTCCTTCCTTTTACAGACGATTGTCACAGGAGCAGGTGATGAAACACTTAGGTTTTGGAATGTGTTTCCATCTCCTAAATTTCAGGTAATGGTTTTTCTCACTGAATATATAAACTCATGTTATTTGCAAAGATTTTTCATTATTTGACTTTTCTCAGAAAAAGGTTTCTCATGATTTGAGTCTTGGTGTTGCCATGTATGATATTGAAAGTGGTACGTTAGTTTAGTCATATACCTAAACAGTGAGAAATTAGTTGGAATTCTTGTCTTGGAAGAAAGGTAAAATGGAATGTCACTGCAGAAGCACACCCTCGCCTGCTCTCTTCTTAAATACCTCTAAAGGGTGGAGAACAATCAACCAATTATTGTAACCTGAGATAAACATTTTCTTTTTCAAAATTTAAGCATTCTTGATCTATTCCGCTGGTGATTTAGATTCTCTCTTTGAATTATACAAATATTTGTTACCAAAGACACTCCATAAATTTTTTTTTAAAAAAAATTGTTTCTCCCAAATCCTTTTATGTCATCATCAAATTATTTTTTTTCACCTGATAAATTGCATTTTTTGCTGAATTTTGTTTTGATGACAGAACACTGACAGTGATATTGGAGCCAGATCTCTTGGTAGAACTCACATCCGGTGACCCCTTGTGATACATGTTGGGAGTGGCCCATCTGTAAAGTTACTAGTTGTACACCATCAGTTGGAAGTTACAATTCTGCAAGATTGACCATCGTCAGCGACAAGAATCTTGCATCACGCCATGCTGATTTTGCCCTGCATTCCAGCCCTTCCAACCTGACTGACCAAACATTTCAAAAGTGAAAAAAAAAAGAAGAAAAAATCGATGAAGGAAGAGAAGCTGACATATTGCTCAAGATCAGCTTATTTATTGCAAAGTGCAAGTTCTATCTTTTTGGCCGATCATTGTAGATATATGATGGTATCAATGCCTGGGAAGCAATTGGTTACACCTTGTAACATGAAATGCTAGAATGCATCATGTTGCCACAAGATACGCCCTGTCAATATGTATTCATTATATTTATATCTGTTGTCATCTTCCGTTTTTTTCCCTTTTTTCTTTTCTTTTTTCTTTTTTGATCAGTTATTTATTTACAAAGAGGTGAGGAATATTAGGCATAACTAGCATGCAGTATAACCATGAACCAAATGAATTTAGGTGAAGTGAGTATTAAAGTGGTGATTCCAACATATGGTAATGTTTTGATTTCTTATTCAAAAAATGTTAGGATTTTCTTTAATTGTGATTTTGTATGAATTACTCTGTCATCTAATATACTTCGAAAGATGCTGGGGATTGTCGAGGATTGTTGATCCTGTCTGAATATCATGCACAATTTAAATGAAAATAGTATTCGATAGTCATTATTTTTATAATCTTCATATAACTTTTTTAATCTTTTAGCACAGTCAGTTTTTGGAGTCTCCTAATTTGTTTTTCAAATGTTTTGCTTTTGCTTGGGAATTTCTAAAATCCCGCACCTCTCCTTCCTTAGTTTTTTTTTTTTAATCAATTTATCACATAAGTAAATCTTCAGAACTACGTTAACGTAGAACATGTCAAGCGTATGAATGCCCTCAATTGGCCTTTGGGGAAGCACCTAACTGAAGCACTTGACAGATGCCTATAGTTCCGTTGTCCAACCAGCGATGCCCGTGATTAATTCGAAGTGTACGGACGAAGTACTTGGTGTCGGTTGGATTCCATCACGTGGTATGCGCGGCTCGTCAATTGAATGGTCCAACGATAACGTGTCCAACAATTGCAGCGCATAAAATTGTCGCATTTAGAATAGAGAGCTGCTTGTTATTCCATCAACGCGCACCAAACTTTTTCGAGCTAGTGAATTATTGGGTGTATGCTGTGAACTTGAGACAAAAGGTGGTGGCTCTGTCTGCGAGCATTTTGTGAACGCTAATAGAATGCTCACGTGAGGATTATTTTGTAAGTTCGTTCAAGAGAGAGCCCATTTTAAAGTTTGATTGCATTCGAGTCGAAGGATAGATTTCAGCAGCAACAAGCACGATTGCATTAAAATGCAACCCTTAGATACTCAATAAAAAAAATTTAATAGTAATAAAAAATAATATAAAAAAATAAAAAAAACTTTCTTTTTGAGCAGAGAATAATATTCAAGCTTATTGATTCATGGATTTAAGCTTATTGATTCTTGCCTTAATCCTTAAGCTTATTGATTTATACTCTGACGCTCAAGTCAGCGGAGATCAGCGATCAATAAATATGAGAAGAAGGCTCTCACTGAAGAGTCTCTCCAGGGTGGCCTTTCGAGAGCTTTGAGCAGAGCGTTAATGACGGAAAGGGGTGAGTAGAGATAGATGGAGAGTAGACCAGTAAGCAAGTGCGCATACCTGAGAAGTCGAAATACTGTCGTATTTATAGAGGATCACCTAATTACTTGGAGGCGTCATGGGTCCGAAAGTCGTTAGGATTCGAATCCGCCACGTATCAAATCCTGATTTTCACGGCGCCTGCGATGGCAGTTCCGGGTGTTTCGATCAAGATGCCTTATCTTCTCTTTGGGACGGTTTCCTTTGGGAAAAAGCAAAGTCGTAACAGCGCCATTCCCGTTCGCAGCGATCTTTCGTTTCTTCTTGGAGAATCTTGTTTCCCTATTTTCTTTGTAGCCTCGCTCGGCGTTTCTTACGACCAACAGCATGGTGAGTCCTAACGACATGGCTTCAGAAATTGTTGCTGAGAATTTGGGGAGAATACGCCAGAAATATGGCATTCCCTCGGATATCCTCTTGCGGTTGCCGGAGCTCGAGCATAGGGTATCGCAAGAACTGGAGCGTGGGATCTTTCTTTATGAAGATAGCCTGAAGGCAGGCCTCCGGTTCCCCCTACATCCCCTAGCGAAGGAGATCATGAGGTTTTACAACATCTGTCCGACAATGGTGGCTCCTAATAGCTGGCGCAGCATCATCAGGTTTATCTCGATGTGCAACCGGATTCAGGTAACAGCGACTCTTCCCCTGTTCCGTGCTTGCTATCATCTGATGTCTGGGAGGAACTCGAAGTGGTCCTATATCGGACCTCGAAAATCATTCAAGATGATCATGAATAAGCCGTCATCCATAAAGGAGTGGAAGGTCCAATTTTTTATCGCCGAGGAAAACATCGGCTCCGACTTTTCGTGGGGATGGGGGAGCTTTGTCAGGGATGTGGAAACGCATCCAGCCCTATCCGAACAGGAGAAGGAGGACCTAGAGGTCCTTTGTGATGGCCGAATGTTCTCGACTAATAACTTACTATCAGAGGAGGCTCTTTTCGCCACCGGGCTTAGCCCCATCAACGTACACGGTAAGTCTTTTTCTTTTTCCTTCCATTGATTTCACTCGAGCGAGTATATCTCAGTCTAATTGTTTGCCCACTGTGCTTGCAGTCAAGAGATCTGCACTGTCGGACCGTATAAGGAAGGAGTTTGGCAAGCGCCCGAGAGGAGTTAGTAGTATGGAAAGGCGTAAGCCTGAGAAGAAGGTCCGTCTTTCTAAAGAGCACTCGCCGGAGGCTGGGCGAGTCAAGGCTAGCCCGCGTTCCTCACCATCAACGAAAGAGGATGTGAGAGAGCCGGCAGTAAGAGAGGGGTTCCATCAATCGGGGGAAGAAGCGATAGTCATGTCGGAGGAGCAGAGAGCAGAGGAGGACTCTGGGAAGGTTGCTGAGATCCCTTGTCCTATGATGGTGGAGATAGTGGACAGCCCGGATGAGGCTTCGTGTGCTCATCCAGCAGTGCCCTCTCCCGGGGATGAGTTATTGCCAGGCTCGGCAGAGGTCGGTATCCTGGGGGTTCCTTCCCCGAGCGAGAAGATGTCTCCAGCTTCAACGGGAGAACGGGAGGGAGCGATTGTGATTGTCGAGGCAGTCGAGGAGAAAACCTCGGACGAGGGGAGAGGACGAGATAAGAATCTTCTAGTTGAAGTTTCTTCCATCGAGGTTTCGGGAAAATTGGCGCCTGGGCTGGCTGAGGTACCCGAGGAATCTCGGGCCAGGATTTTACTGAAGGAGGCTAGAAGGTTGAAAGCTCCTCAGCCTGAGATCGCCTGGCTTGGTCATTCGGATGGGCAGCCCGGTGGTTTGGACCCGGCCATCGAGGCAGCGTTTGCTGCCCTGATGAGGTCGGCGTTGTATCCGAGTGCGGGTCCTTCGACAAATGAATTTGCGGACCTAGACCTCATCGACGCCGCGTTCGGTCAGCGAAATGTGGCGAAGGATGTTCATCTTCTCCCTAAAATTGACAACTCCGCCCTTATGAGGCTCGCTAGGTCCTACGCTTCTCGAGTAAGCTGCTATTCTAGAGCAATGGGTGCCTTCTAGGTTGACTTGATTGCGCTTTCTTATCAGTGTTTCGTTTCGCATGGTGCTTTGATTACTAGGGCGCTATGCTGGCGCTTGAATTTGGCAGCAGGGGCCAGTGCCCAGGCTAAGAAAGTCAGCACTGGGCTCAGATTGCGAGCGGAGGCATCTGACAAACTTGAGCAGGTTCTGGACGTCGCCAACGAGAACTTGGCGAGGGCGAGGGGACTACATCAGGCCACCCTCAATGACGCATCCAAGTTGAGGCTTAAAGTTGAGGAGTTGTGCGGGCTCCGGATGAAGTATGACGAAATATGCTTGGAGCTATCGCAGCTCAAATCTAGGTATGCTGGAGAAATGGAGACTATTAAAATGCAGTTTGACGAGAGTCAAGACAGGCTGAAGAAAGAAGCTGTCGAGGAGAGAAATCGCTTGAATAGAATGCTCGGCGAGATGGAGGAGAAGATCTGACAGCTGCAACATTGCGTTATCGCCAGGGATGATATGATCAAATGGCATCAAGAGAAAATAGCCAAGCTCGACGATGAGCTCTCCCAGTCCAGGGAAGAAGCTAACAGCAGGCAGTCGAGGATCAATGACCTCAAGGAAAGGATCGAGCTGGTTAAGGCCGACAAGCTGAGAGCCTTCGGCGAGGTCGAGGAATTGACCAGGAGATTAGCTCGGCAGGAGGAAGAGGTACGATATTGTCTCTTTAACTTCCCCTATTATCTTTTACTGCACCGGCTAACTCTGTGCTGACAGATGAAGAAGGCGAGACTCGAGGGCCAAGGTCAATTAGATAGCCTGCAAGGAGAACTGACATCGAGTCATCGGAGGAGCTTGGAGCTCGAAGGGCAGGTCGCTGAGGTTGAAGAGCGGGTCGCCTTACTTCGGGGCCAGGTTGCTGAGGTTGAAGGGCAGCTTGCCCTACTTCGGGGCAAACAAGACACGACCTATGCCGAGGCTTTCCAGCTTGGCACGGAGGAGGCTCGAACTAAAATATCTCGGGAGCATCTAGAATGGGACCTCTCCTTTTTGGACGTTGAACCCTTGAGGCCTGTACCCCGGGGGATGAAGAAGCCGAGTATGAAGATATTTTAGACATCAATCTCGATGCTATTTTAGGTTTTAATGAGGCCGCGGCTCCTGAAGGACACTCTCAGCTTGCCGCGAAGGGAACAACAACTTTTGAAGTGGGTGAAACAAGCCAAACCCCCCCGAATGTTACCACAGATGCTGCTGGGCCGATCCGGCCCCTGATCCTTGAGGGTCGCTCATGTATTTTTTGCTTCTCGGATTTGTAGTATGGTTGAAATTTCCAATGAACGGGTCTTTCACCTCTACTTGTTTGCCTTTTTGGCTGATCTTTTTATCTCAAGTTTTCTTCTAGCTGTGAACAGATTATAACTCATTCACACTCTTAGGTTGATTAGGTTCGGACTTAAATAAACGTCTCGATCGAAGCCAAGGTATAGAATGGCCCGGCGCTGCTGAGGAATATAGTTCTGGTTTCGCTCAGAGCGGGTAAGGAAATTCGTCCTGCCGAAGTATTGAATAGTTCGACTTGAAATGGCCAAGAATCGCAGGGGTATCCTGGTTAGGGCCGATGTTAGATAGTTCGGCTTGCCCGAAGTGGAGAAATGGACATGCTTTCAGCTGAGGTACACGAAGTGGTTTTGTTGAAGAGTATTTCGCCCTTGTCAGGGGCATTTATTTCGTTGGCCTTTTCCAATGCAGGTCCTTTTAGTGTACGTGACAAGCAATCGATCGCCATTGGATAGCATCGTTTTCGGAGGGGATTTCTCAGGCCTGCCCGTATCTCAACGACCTGCAGCTGATCTCATGCATTTAAGGTTTTTAATTCGAGGTCAGGGGGTGATCCCTTGCCTTTCGTCACGGCTTAGGAAACACATTTGGCGCGCTCCAAGAAATAATTCTTTTCTTCTGCCCTTCCACGTAGTAATGTGCTGTTTCAAATTTCGGGGGCTTATTTGCCTATAAATTGAGAGAACGGGCCATGTTAAGCTATCTCCCAAGACTTTGTTCTCCTATGGAAGTTCTCATGATGTCTATGTATCTGAGGTTGAGAGTGGAGAGACTGAGTTTTTCTTTTGCAAGTCGACTTCTCCCGGATAGCTGGGGTGATGAAGGAGCTGCTGAAGAGTAGACCGTCCTTAAGAGAGGATTTCAGAGATCATATGGAGAGCGCAAGGAGGTCCGCGGAGATCATATGGGGAGCACACGTATGCGCTCCCTGTATGTCCTTTGTCACTTGCCATGGGGACCGCAGGAAATGCACGGCATGCATATCCCCATGGTAAGAACGGACTTTTCCTTCTCCCTCGGGCTGGTCCCTTAGCTTGTCCAGCTGGGGGATCTTTTGCCTGTGAAGAGGGAGTTGAGAGTAGTGTGGGTCTACTGGTTCTCTGCCTTTTATGATTGGGCAGCGACCAGCAGCCCAGCATCCCGTCCAGGGGGAATGTCTCCTCAGCATCGGCATCCACAGGTCTTTCTTCTGTTCTTGGATCTCTTGGCTCATCCAGAGGACCCGTGGGAGGCCGGCTTCGCTATTTGGGCTTAACCAGTGGCTCAGGGCGAGCTGTCTGGTTTGTCTGATTTCTCGGGTCAGATGCCGAAACATCATTATTAACCGAAGTTGACCGAAGCAATCCGGCCGAGCTATTTACTTGTCTTCATTTCCTATGCCATGATGCACTTGTAACGCCTCTTAGGAGGTTGTAACTCTTTTTCATTGATAAAAAATAAAGAAAGTTTTATTCTTTCTTCTTTTAGCACATGCTTCTTTTTCGATGTGATTGTGTTTGAGAGTTATTGATCCAATATCATGCTTTTTGTGTCATAGCATATTTCGGCAGCGTTCTTGCTACTTTGTTTTTGCTAAGACCAATGTTCGGTCCTCAGTGGAGGAAAACATTTATCCTTGTTTGGGTCAGAGGTAGACCTGGGCGGTCCTGTGGACTCATGCAGTAAGCATGATCTCATTGGCGGAACGAAGCAGGTATGTCTCTATTGTTGAGTAGAAGGAGGTTGCTTTCTTCTACCGAAGTATCATAGGGCGTCCGAGCGACGTCGAGGTATTTGGGAGATTGCCCAATCAGGCCGAAATTTCTGGGTTGTGTTCCTTGGTTCGGTTGAGACTTTGAATAATAGGGCACGAGGCATCAGGAATATATCGCTTGGCTTAGCCGAGGTATCCGATAATGTATTGCTCGGTTTGGCTGAGGCTTCATAAGGAACATATTATACTTGGCCCTACCAAGGTGCGAAGATCGCTCGGCATTGACGAGGGTCTTTGATATTTTACTTGGCCCTGCCAAGGTACGGAGATCGCTCGGTGTTGCCGAGGATTTTTAATACTTTACTTGGCCCTTACTACAACTACAGATTTAGGCGCTGACGGCCAAAGAGGATGGGGGGCTACCCGAGCGATGGAGAGGGCGCCCAAATCCTGTAAATCAGCCATTCTCGAAGAGGGCGAGCCATGTTGCTCCAGTGTTGGTCGCTGATGCACTTTTTCTTCTTCTTCGCATTTTTTTTTGATGATACCTAATTCGAGGGAGTCTGGTAGACTTTTGAGGACATTCAATTAAAGGGGGTCTGGCAGACTTTCGAGAACATTTACTTCGAAAGGGTCCGGCAGATCGAAGGGAGTCTAGTCCCAAAAAGGAAGCTTCTTGAGTGCCTCAATGTTATTAATAATCCTCTTCGACGAGGGGCGGAACTCTTCGTTTTTCGCGAGCGCCTACTGAGGTGGTGACGCGTGGTGAGTTTCTGCGAGTTGAAATTAATGGCCTGGGCGATCGAAATACTCACCAGAAGTAGTTTAAATATGGATAGGGGATGCCATTGTTAATCACATCTCCTGTTGGCCTCCCTAGGTCACCATAGTGCGGCCCCAATGGGGCCCCCGTGGGGGGAGCTCAACAATGCCCGGAGAAGACGATAAGCCCCAGTGAGGGCTCATGTACCTTTTTCTTTCCTTTTTGTTGTCCTTTTTAATGATGAATGAAAAGAGAAATTTTTGCAACTTTTGTGTCTGCTGCTATCTTCAAAACGTTTATTTTTATCGCTCGGTCTTGGCCAAGGTTTTTAAGATATGCACTTCGGCTTTGGCCGAGGCTTTTAATAAGTAAGGCACTTCAGCTTTGGCCGAGGCTTTTAATAAGCAACGCACTTTGGCTTTGGCCGAGGCTTTTAATAAGCAACGCACTTCGGCTTTGGCCGAGGCTTTTACACTTCGGCGCCGATCGGAGCTTGTAAGCTGCCCGAATCCGGTCGAAGTTTTCTTCGTCCTTCGGTCCGATTGGGGCTTGTAAGCTGCCCGAATCCGGTCGAAGTTTTCTTCACCACTTGGTCCAGCCGGGACTTGTAAGCTGCCTGAATCCGGCCGAAGTTTCTTCACCATTTGGTACGGTCAGGGCTTGTAAGCTGCCCGAATTCGGCCAAAGTTTCTTCACCATTTGGTCTGGCCGGGGCTTGTAAGCTGCCCGAATTCGGCTGAAGTTTCTTCACCATTTGGTCCGGTCGGGGCTTGTAAGCTGTCCGAATCCGGCCAAAGTTTCTTCACCATTTGGTCCGGCCGGGGCTTGTAAGCTGCCCGAATCCGAACAAATTTTTGGAGATCACTTGGCCCGCGGTCGTACTGGGAGTGCTCGACCATACCGAGTCTTGGTTGAATAGGACTCGGCCCAGTCGAGATGCGGATATATCACTACTCAAGGAGATAGCTCGGTCGTGCCGAGAATGGGTAAGTAACATCCATTTCTCATTATGACTTTTTAGAAAGATGATTGTAATGATCATGTCGTGAATAATGGAAATAAGATACTAATGTTGTAAATAGGGTGAGTCTATAGAGAGCGTACCCTACTGGTGGTATATACGAAAATTGTCTGAATTCCATGTTCGAGGAATAGATTTCCCGTTCAGATCTTGAAGCTTTTAGGTGCCAGGTCCGATGACTTCCGCCACTTGATAGGGGCCTTCCCAGTTCGGGGACAGCTTCCCTTGTTCCAGTGGTTTGGAGACGGATGCTTTCCGAAGGACAAGATCACTGGATGAGAAGGATTTTTCCTTAACTCTAGAGGCATGATAGCGAGCCACTCTTTGCTGATACGTAGCTACCCTGATTCGAGCTTTTTTTCTAAGTTCTTCTACCATGTCGAGATTGGTGTGGAGCTGCTCATTGTTAGCCTCCTCCGAGTAGCTCTCCACCCACAGAGAAGGAAGTCCTATCTCCATGGGGATGACGGCTTCCGTGTCGAAAGCCATTCAGAATGGGGTCTCGCCAGTGGGGATTTTCTGGATGGTGCGGTAGGCCCATAGGACATGGTGAAGTTCGTCTGCCCATCTGCCCCGAGCTCTGGTAAGTCGAGCCTTGATCCCTTGAAGCAAGGTCTGGTTAGTTACCTCGGCTTCTTCGTTGGCTTGCGGATGCCCTACCGATGTAAGGCGGTGGCAGATCCCATGCTCCTCGCAGAAATCTTGGAACTTTGGGTTGTCGAACTGCTTGCCATTGTCGGTGATAATGGTATGTGGAAGGCCAAAGCAACAAATAATGGATCTCCATACGAAGTCTTTGGCCCGAGCTTCGGTTATCTGGGCAATTGCCTCGGCCTCCACCCACTTGGTGAAGTAGTCGATGGCAACAAACAAGAACTTTTTCTATCCAGTTGCGAGGGGAAAAGGGCCAAGAATATCCATGCCCCACTTAGCAAAGGGCCAAGCGGAGGAAATAGGGACCAAATTAGCGGAGGGGAGCCTCTGGATGTTGGAATGTCTCTAACAAGGGTCGCAAGCTCGGACGAGATCGTTAACATCCTTTTGCATGGTGGGCCAATAATACCCCTGGCGCAGCACCTTGTGGCATAAGAATTGGCTCCCCAGATAGTTGCCGCAGATTCCCTCATATACCTCCCGAAGAGCATAGTCAGCTTCAGATGCGTGAAGCCACTTGAGTAGCGGCATGGAAAAGGATCGCTTATACAACTGGTCATCGATCAACACATAGTGGGTGGCTTACAATTTCAGCTTCCTTGCTTCCTTTCGGTCGGCCGAGAGCGATCTTTCTTTAAGATATTTTAATATGGGGTCGAACCAGGATGGTTCGGCCTCGACCTGCATCACTCGGTCAGCCTCTGCGATGCTAGGCTTTTCCAGAATCTCCAGGGAAAACTTTCGCTCGGAATCCATCAACTCCATAGTTGCTAGCCAAGACAATAGATCGGCACGTGCATTCTCGGATATTGGGATCTGAATGACTTCAAATTCAGAGAAGTGGGAAAGTAAGTCCCATACGTGTTGGAGATACCGAATCATATTCGGTTCTTGGGCCTCGAACTCGCCCCGCACGTGACCGGCTACTAATTGAGAGTCGATAAAGGTATTCAGCTTCTTCACTTTAAGGTCATGGGCGATTCAAAGTCCAGTGAGTAGAGCTTCATATTCGGCTTCATTATTAGAGGCTGGGAAGGAGAAGCGCACGCCGTACTCGAAGGTCGCCCCCTCTAGGTTGGTGAGGATTAAGCCAGCGTCGAAGCCATTGGCATTAGATGATCCGTCAACGTGTAGCAGCCACAGGGCGTCTGATCTCGGGTGTTCAGAGGAGTTTGGAGTGGAGCCATCCTCTAGGATAGTACATTCGAGGAAGAAATCAGCTAGAACCTGGGCTTTGATGGCCGAACGAGGTTGGTATCGGATGTCATGTTCACTTAGCTCGATGGCCCATTTAGCCATTCTCCCTGATGTCTTCAGACGATGGACCACCGCCTTGATGGGTTGGTCAGTAAGGATCATCACAGAATGTGCTTGAAAATACAGTCGCAGCCTCCGAACCGACGTTACCAGGGCCAAAACCAACTTCTCAATCTGGGTGTATCTTGTCTCAGAGTCTCGGAGCAGTTTGCTGACATAATAGATTGGCTTTTTGGTCTTGTTCTCTTCTCTGACCAACACTGAGCCAACTGCACCTTCTGAAATCACCAAGTACAGAAACAACATTTCTCCCGGATTCGGACTGCTGAGGAGGGGTGGAGAGCCGAGATATCTCTTGAGGTCCTCGAACGATTTTTGACACTCGGGAGACCATTGAAAATTCTTGGCTGATCGGAAGGCTTTAAAGAAAGGAAGGCATCTCTCGGCCGACCGAGCCACGAAGCGGTTGAGGGCTGCGATCCTTTCAGTCAGGCACTGGACTTCTTTGATGGACGTTGGGGGTGCCATTTGCCGAAGGGCCTGAATCTTCTGCGGATTGGCCTCAATGCCCCGCTGAGAAACTATGAAGCCCAGAAACTTCCCTGAATTGACGCCGAAGGCGCACTTAGTTGGGTTGAGCTTCATCCGATATTTTGGAGCATTATGAAGCTCTCAGAGAGATCCTCAATGTGCTGGGATGCATCTTTGCTCTTGACCAGCATGTCGTCAACATATACCTCCATGTTTCGATCGATTTGCTCCTTGAAGACTTTGTTAACCAGCCTTTGGTAAGTAGCACCTGCATTTTTCAGACCAAAAGGCATGACACGGTACAATAAGTACCTCGGTCGGTTATGAAGGCGGTCTTCTCTTCATCCTCGGGTGCCATCCGGATTTGGTTGTAGCCCGAATATGCGTCCATGAAGGTCAGCATCTGATGACCTGAAGTAGCGTCCATGAGCTGGTCGATCCGAGGGAGAAGGAAGCTGTCCTTTGGGCATGCTTTATTGAGATCGGTGAAGTCGATGCAGATCCACCACTTACCGTTCAACTTCTTCACCATGACAACATTGGACAGCCAGCTCAGATAATTTACCTCCTGAATGAAATTTGCCTTGATGAGCTTGTCAACTTCTTCCTCAATTGCCTTCTGTCGCTCAGGGGCGAAGCTCCTTTTCTTCTGCTTCACATACCGGGACATCTCATCCACATTAAGACGATGGACGAGAACGTCCGGGCTGATTCCTGACATATCAGAAGCGGACCAAGTGAAGACATCAGCATTCCTTCGGAGAAAGTCGATCAGCTCCAGCTAGGGTTTCCCTTTCAGAAGCGACCCGATCTTTATGGTTTGGTCGGGTCGGGCTTCGTTCAACGGTACCTCCTCCAGCTCTTCGGTTGGTTCTCCTCGTTGTTTGGCAAAGTCCTCTCGAGCATCCAGCCCATCAACCTCGAGCAGTTTGGACTGAAGGCTAGTGACGAAGCACTGCCGAGCTACAGCTTGGTTTCCTCGAACTACTCCCACTCCCCATCTGGTAGGGAACTTTATTGCTAGATACGGGATGGAGACAGCAGCTCCAAGGGACATCAGGCCAGGTCTTCCAAAGATTGCATTGTAGGGCGACCGAAGTTTGGTCACCAGAAAATCTGTGTAGACAGTGGCAATACGAGGCCAAGTTCCCGCGCAGACCATCAAGGTCACGACCCCCTCTGGGGTAATAACATCGCTGGTGAACCCCATTAAGGTGGAGTCCACAGCTCGGAGATTCTCCATGAGCAATTTTATCCTCACAAACACATCGAGATACAAAACATTGACAGAGCTCCCACTATCAATAAGGATTTGGTCTACATCATAATTGTTCAGATTGAGAGATACAACCAACGCATCGTCATATGGGAACTGTATCTTCTGGAGGTCGTTGTCGGAGAAGTAGAGCTCATTAGTTCGCGCTCTCTTTGGTGCCGAACCTTCTTCATCGTCCCGCCAGCTCGACGGACTACCGACCGCTTCGATCACATTGATGTGGCCGGTGACCAAAGGATTCGGAGGAGAAGGCTGTTGGGGCTCGGCCTGGCGGTCACCCCCATTCCTTGGCTTGGGTGCTCTCCTGAATTGGTCCAGCCTACCCCGCTGGATGAGCCTCTCGATTTCGTTCTTCAGCTGCTAGCACTCCTTGGTGTCGTGGCCATGGTCCCGATGGTAGCGGCAATATTTGGCAGGGTCTCTCCGGGCAGCATTCCCTTGGAGAGGAGGCGATCGAGGGAGTTGACGCTCTATCTCCATGAGGATCTCTGCCCTCAGGGCAGTGAGCAGGGTGAACCAGTTGAACCTCCTAGGCGGGCTTCGGGTATGATTCCTTGGCAGCGGTGGAGGAACCCTCTAGCGGCGAGGTGGGCTCGGCTGGCGGGCAGATCGGTGCTTATCCGGGCCCTTGGACTCCTTCTTCCTTGTCAGCTCGGCGCAAGCAACCCTTCGCGATTCCTCAACTCTGGCATACTTGTCCGCTAGGGCCATCATATTGGAGAGGTTCGAAGGGTAGCTGACCTCCAGTGCCAGGTAAAAGTCGCTCTCCTTTAACACTTCGCCCGCTAAGGTGGACATGGCCACCTCATGATTAAGGTGGTCCACTTCTAGCATGGCCGTATTGAAACGGCCGAGATATTTCTTCAAGGACTCCCCCTCTCTCTGCTTAACCTTAGAGAGGGAGTCAGACCTCCACCGATGACGATGGCTGCTGACGAACTGGCTGATGAAGAGGCGGCTCAGCTTGTCAAATGAACCAACGGAACCTGATTTTAAGGCATTAAACCAGGTTCGAGCGGACCCTCGGAGAATGGAAGGGAAGGCGCGGTAGAGGATCGCATTTGATGCCCCGTGGAACATCATGATCGATCGAAAGCTGCTGAGGTGGTCGTCGGGATCGGAGGATCCATGATAGGGCTCGATGGCGGATAACTTGACGTGGGAGGGAATCACTTCCTCCATGATCTCCTTGGAAAAGGGGATGCCCTGCTCTGCCTTATGCTGAAGCGGATGAGCTTGCTTGGCGGCATCCAACCCCTGACGCATCTCTCGGAGTTGTCGGCGGATCTCCTCCTCAGGCATAGCAGGAGGAGCTGGGCGAGGAGAATCCTGAGACGGTGTCGAGTCGTGACGAGAGAACACTGGAGAGAGGGATAGGGCCCGCCGAGATCTGGGAAGATCCTTGCCGCAGACCCCTTGAGGGACTGGCTCAGCTCCCTTAGGATGACAAGGGGGATCTGTAACCCCATGCGGGCCGGAAGAAGAGATCGCTGGATGAACAGGGGCCGTATTCTCCTTAGGAAGGTGCGGAGCAGGTGCAGCCGGACGGGGAGCTTCAAAGCACCCTTGGATCAGATGGGCCAGAGCCTGGACCTACTGGACTAGTGAGGCAAACTGATCCTGGGTCACTGGGGCCGCCAGTGGTGATGGAGTCTCAACTGGTGGTGGTGGCGGCGCTACACTACTCACTGGATCAGGTCTTTGGGAGGCAACCTAGTCCTGGGCTTCAGAAGCAGCCTTTCTTCAATTAGCCATGGGAGAGGTTCTCTTCAAGATCGAGACCTTATCTCTTGGATCATAAGTTTATGGGACTTGAGGACACTTCCTCTAGCGCCAATTTATTGCTGTTGAAATCTGTCCTCTGACTCGGGCGCGACTGAGCTTCAAAGTGGGCTCCCTCTTGAGCGGACCTGCAAAACAGTCCTCACACGAGAGGCGTTGGGGGTGGCCCTCCGTGGAAGACCCTTCGACGCTCAAGTCAGCGGAGATCAGCGATCAACAAATATGAGGAGAAGGCTCTCACTGAAGACTCTCTCCAGGGTGGCCTTTCGAGAGCTCTGAGCAGAGCGTTAATGGCGGAAAGGGGTGAGCAGAGGTAGATGGAGAGTAAGCCAGTAAGCAAGTGCGCATACCTGAGAAGTCAGAAGACGGTCGTATTTATAGAGGATCACCTGATTTCTTGGAGGCATCGTGGGTCCGAAAGTTGTTAGGATTTGAATCCAGTTTGTTATGAGATCAGTAAGATTCGTATCTTGTTGGTTAGAGGATCGACGGCTAGGAGAGCTGGTTGATGTCTTGAGATTTGGCGATCGTATAGGCTCTAGGGCTCTAGGCCACTCTCGGGTATGATTTTTGTTTGGAATCTTACGAATTTAAACTCTTTCGTGCTGGATTCCGCAGAGGTGCTTGAGTTCCCGGGTCTGGCCGGGGCATAAGAATAACTCGGACTAGGACCGAGGTTAAGGATAACTCGGCTGGTGAGGCACGGTGGATAGCTCGGCTGGCGAGGCACGGTGAATAGCTTGGCTAGCGATGCACGGTGAATGGCTCGGTTAGGACCGAGGTACGGTGAATAGCTCGGTTAGGACCGAGGTATAGCGGCTGACTCATTTCTAACGGACATCGCATAGCGAGTGAGAGCCAGGATTCATGATTGATCCTAACCTCTTGCACAATTATTAATGCGATGGCGATTTTACCCCTCAACAGTACTCATAGTAGAAGGTTTGGATTGAGCAAAGTCGTTATACCTTGCGGATAGATCGTCACAAAGCGACGAAAACTAATCCGTATAACACACCTTGATCTAGACATGGTTCTTATCTTCTTTTGATTTTAATTTTTTTATGTATTTAAATTTTTAGACTAATTTTTTTAGTAATTTCTAGGAAGAAAATTTTACAAAAACAACAATATTTTTCAACACCATCAACTGATTTCATAATTTGGATCAGATCTTCTTCATCTTCCGGCTTACTGGAAGACCAGTTTTTCATCTCTCTTCCTGTCTTTTCTTCTCTTGTAGAAGTTTTCCTGGTGACAATTGTTGCATGCATTGCCTTCCAAATGCTTCTTCTCGCTAAAAGATTTGTTATGCTCTCGTTATTTCCCTTGGACAAATCTCGTCTAGCATTTCTGTGCATGAGCTCCGGGAGTCATATGAAGAATCCAGTCTTGAATCCAGTCTTGAAGATGATATTATGATATTAATTATAAAGAACTGATGCTGTTTTCATGATGATTTTTCAAAGACGCAAGTATCATAAGTTAATAACATGACAAAGACAGCCCCAAAACCTTTACAAAGACAATTGTAATGCCATAACAACCACATTTAAGAACAAGGTCGCCACCAACTGTACACAGTAGGTATAATGCCAACAATTAACCACCAATTTTTTTTAAAAAAAAAAGAAGAAGAACGCCATTAATTGCATTTCTTGAAAGGATGACGTTCTAACCATCTTTGAGCATATCGTGACGTTAATTTCTACCTAGAAAACCAGCTTTACAATCCAGACTAAACTGATATTTATTCAGCTTCAGCATTTGGTGGCTTAAGTCCGTCAAGGTTTTTGGCACTTTCCACGCTTTTCCCCCGCTACACTAGAGTTGCTTAAATGTTGTGTGAACGTTGATCATTCTTCTGCCTATAGAATAAATAAATAAATAAAAAGGCTTCCTTGCACCATCCCCTATACAAATAAAAGGATAAACATGGTCCACAAATTTCATTTATAAGCTTATCATGATGCGCTTAATTAATATGAATTTATTATGATGTATGGCACAAATAAATCTATTGAAATGCAGCAAACGGATAATTATGATTTTTTTTTTTTTTGGTACAGATGGATGATCACACTAATATAGGGCGAGTCAATCCTGAAAGATCATAATACAAAATTTGTTTAAGAACAAGGGGACAGAGATCATCCTAACTCCAAAACCAACATCCAGCATAATAAGCCACAGAAGACGCAACCCAATCAATCGTTGAATTGGCTTCACGGTAGGTATGACGAATTTGGGCTATATAAACCTTCCGAAGAATAAACCAAGTGTCAAGAAGCAGTGGATTGGTAAAAACTCCTTCCATAGCCATTGGATGACAGTCATAGAATCTCTCTTAATGAGAAGACTATGAGCATGAAGAATCCGAGTAGCATAGGAAATGTCAGCCCACGCAGCATAAAGCTCAGCCATAGGGACTGAGAAATCAAGGATACCGAATCCATCCGCTGCCAGCAGAGCTCTATCGGTTTCACGAATAATGAAAGCTGAACCTGCTGATCTACCCTGAATACTTTCATCAAAGTTGATTTTGACAAACCTTGGAGGAGAACTTACAAGAGATAAAAATTGTATGCCGGTTCCTTTATTTGGTACGTGCTATCTTCGTTGGTTGGATGATGCAATTTGGGCTAACTTGAAACATGAAATGAGAGAAGACTCATTTAAACCACTTCATCTTAACACCCACAAAGTGAAGAGGACCACAGGATGGGGCCATAGATTAGATCCAACCTCCCCCCACCCCCCAACTATAGTGATGCATGATTCAAATCCACATACAAGTTGAGGTTGCTGTGGTCCCCGAGAACCTCGGAATGCCTCACCTAGTTAGCTAATTTACAAGACGTACCCTACTAAGCACACTTGTTCTTAGTTTTAATTATCCATGCATCCACATTAATCGCTAGTTATTGTTTCTGATCAATTTAAGATCAGTTGATGAGAAGAGCAGGTTATAGAGCAGAGGGCGTTTCTCTCAAGCTGCCACTAGAGTGGCGTTAAAGCCCAGCAAATTAAGTGGACAGTTCTTTCCATGTAGGTGGACCAACCAACTGGGACCCCACCTGGGATCCGAACCAACGCCCGCCACCGACACTGCCCTACCTTTGGTGTGGCTTTGCTTGGGTGGTCGCATGTCCCTAAGCCTTCTTTTCTTTTTTTTTTTTTTCCCCACCTTTTCTTTTTTGTTTCCTTTTATCTGTCTTCTCTAATCCTTCTTTAATCTCCTGAAGATTATTGTTATTTGTTAGATTTATCTTGACTCGTTAACTGTACTTGGCCCCGTTCCTCAGGGAGAAAAAAAAAAGAAAAGTGGTCAAAGATGATGCATGATACCTTGTCTTTGAGACCCCAAGGCCAAATCCCACATGAAAAGAGTGGTTGCTATACACCTAGCTTTGAAAAATTCTTCTCACAAGTCACAGCCACGTTCTGCGTTGCAATAAAAGACGACAAGAAATGAAGTAGAACTTGCTTTGCTTGATATGAAATGTGGGACCCGAATTTGATACTTAGGTAGATGTGAGCGTACAAAAGGAAACACTGTACACGTACGAGGTTCGGACTTTTTAAAATGGCCAATCTTACCAATTTTCAAAGGTAATTTTCAGTGATCACCACTTTTAATTGTAAGATATATATATATTTTTCAATATATTTTACATCTTTGCGGATGTGTTTTGCTGCAAATACGTTACACCATGCCGTAGTGCCTTGGATTGTACGTAGACTGCCAACATAGTATACAACATTACCGTATGAGTTCTGAGTTGCACTCATTATTGATCATACTCGCAAACATTGTGTTGAGTTTGTAGTTGCATCAGTAGCAAGAGCGCTTAGCATATGCAGAAAATTTTTGAGTCATTTTATATAAGATTTTATAAATTAGTAACAACTAATTATGTATTGTAAATTATTTTATCCTTGTCCAATAATACATCCTAATAAGGCTACATATTAATTACCCTTCATTAATTTTATTTTGACATATAGCACTTCAAGAAAGCAGAAAATTATAGATGCCAATTTAAGAAATATATTACCCACATAAAGAGCATGGTTAAATAATGTGCGATTTAGCTTCAAGAAATCATTGGATTTAAAAAAGAAAAAATATTTCCTTCTTTGAGCAAAGTCAAGTTCCAAGAAGTCATTAGATTAAAAAAAAAAGAAGCTAGTTTTTGGGGCAAGGAAAAGATTCATATATTTTAATAAATAAAAGAAACATAAAATTTAAAATATATTGAAACCACGTCTAAAAAGAAATCATTTGGTAGTTTTCTTACTGTTTTCTACATATATATATATATATATATATATATATATATATACACACACTACACATTTCCTAATATTTTCTAAAGTATAATTTTTTTTTTAAGTTCTAAAATAAATGTTATGTTGTTGTTATGTTTTTGTTTAAATCAAGAGGGGCTCGTTTTTAGCAGCTATCCAATACATGCAGCCTAGGCTTCCAAATGATCATTGAGTTGCAGCTCAAAGGAACCAAGGATTTATCAATCAAGCATCACGGAGCGAATCAAATTCCAATCTCTTGTTTAGAAGACAAAAGAAGGTACCATCCAAATTATGATCCTATTATTTCAATAAATTATTTGGGAAAATAATTGTTTGAATCATGAATTCTTGCCGGTGTGGATTAGATCATGTTTTCTATAGACATCATGCATGCAGGCTATACAATTGCCTGCATTTATTAATGTAGCAGCCCTTCCATAGCAAGAGGTGTGAAACGTGTTATATCTACACCATATCTACATTTAAGATTAAAGATCCTAGAGATGCAATGCGTCAACAAGCGATGCCCATGCTACCATTAATTACTTGGGAAAATACCAGTTTCGTGAGAACACGGAGAGAGATCATGATTTAAGGTAGTCAACAACAACTCCTCTCACTGATATCCTCGACCCCACTTTGCTCCATTCGAGATCATTCATGCATGGGATGAACCCAACACGTCAAAACAAGATAAACTTACACAACCATGGAAGCTAAAAGAAGACACCACACGCTATTGGCGGATCTTTAGGAAGGTCGTCTCCATCCCTGGCCTGGCCAAAATATCAACCACATGCAAATGTTGGAATAGGTCCATCTCTTCTTTGCTTGCTAAGATTTGTCGGTAAACATGATTAATGGGTTGATTGACTTGTTTTATTCCGCCACCCACCATGGTTTGGTCTCCCCTTTATTCCGATGATAGGTTAATATTTAAACCTATCATTGTATTTAGTTTATGGGCACGAGATGGGAGAACGTGTCAAAGGGACTGATGGGGACGATAGCGGAGGATTAGATGGTGGGGGAGGGAGGGAGCGAGGGGACCGCGCAAGGCGTCGCCATCGCGGGCCGCGCGCGCGCGTACCGACGAGCGACAGCTGGGCAGGCTTGGTGCTTGGCGCTGGACGGGTCGCTGTCGCCATCCACCCACCACCTTCACGGCTCGGCCCAGCGGCCACCGCCCACCGGGTTTGCGCGCCCCGCACGTCCTGTCATGGGGGCTACGGAAGGGAGAAGGGAAGGACGAGGCGGAAGGGACCTACGGTATGCTTCTTTTTTTTTTTTTTTTTTGATTCAAATATTGACCGGCTCCCAACAAGCATGGTTTAATTTTTAAGAGCATCCATCGAAAATTTTCAGCATTTCAATATCATTTTCAAAAATGACTCAGCTACAATCGTCTCATGCATGGTTATTCATTACAAGACGGTGAATTAATTAAGCTGCAGATTAATATTTGACGAGTTAAACTGCTCCATGCCATGAGAATCTATTTAGTTGACCACTAGAATAATATTTCATCTACAATTAATGTTAGCGGCTGTTGCAAAAATGCCAGTGAGGTTGCATGCCTTTTTGCATGAGACGTTAATTTTTTTTATTATTATTATTATTTAAACAAAAGATTGGAATATAAAGTATTGTCTCAAAAATAAATTTTCTCTTTTCATTTTCTATTCAGAGACGTAGGTGATACACGTACGGCTGATTTAGATCAGTTTAGATTTCGATCTAAGTGGCTAACTTGATCGGTTAGGTTTGGGTGAGATTAATGTGTCATTAACCCAGTCTTCTATCAGGTTAAGTTTTGAATGAAAACCATGGCAGCCCAAAATAACTATATTCCAAACTATAATTAGACAAAAAGAGAGAGAAGGATATATGATAGAGAACGTGAAAGGGTTATGCCTCCACCTGAATTATTGATTTGGTCTAGGCGATCGACATCACAATCAACCGATTTTGTATGCCATGGACACTAATTTCACTAATTAACTTAATTATCCTCACGTCTGAAACATCCTGTAGATGAAATAAACATCTCCTAGCTAGCATTAGTTACGATCGACAGCCTGCCACCAATCCAAACCGAGCTATATTAAAATATGCAAAACTAATTTTTATTATAATTAAAATCTTATTATTGTAAAATATGAAGTAAATCAACGGACTCGTGCAATTATACCAAAATTGTATCATCGTGGGAGATTTGACATGGGCTAAGTTTTAGTTTGAGATGTCAAGTTGTTTGCCAGTTTAGGATTTATAATTTACCAATAGAGCTAGATATTCTTTGCCTTAATAAAAAACATCTCAAGTTGCATGATTAGTAATTAATTAGTATTATTAATTAGAATCCCCCACCCCTAACCCCCACCTTTTTTTTAAAGTTTTACAATCCTTATTGTACCCTAATTGGCATTGCTGTTGACACTAACTTTAAAAGAAATGGTACAATTGTTGTTAGTGTGAACTACAACCTTGGAATAGAATTTATCCATGCTAGCATGGAAGGATATTTCTAAAGAGGAAAATAGAATAAAATGGCTCATTAATATCAAGATTAGATTTAGATCAAACTCATCTATATAAAGATATTTCCTACCTTGCTTATTCCTCATAATTTTGGATCAAAATCGCTAATGTAAAATTATACACAAAACAAACTTTTTTTTAATGAATATCAACATCAAATTTGTACGATAGATTTTTGTTTTTCACAAAAGATTTCTCAATATATCTAAAGTTTAATATAATTATTGTTTTCAAAACTTAGTAGCCTTGTATTGCTCAAACTTTTGGGTTCATTGTAAAATTTTGTATTTTTTTATTATTTTTTAAATTTTTTGAAATCTAAATGCATTTTTCTTTTGTATATTTATCATAATTTGCCTTTTTTTTAAAAAAAAAAAAATTAGTTTTAATTGTAATCAAGTGATGTAACTTCTAATATTGGTTTATAAATCTTACTTGTGATACACAACTTATATTATATATCCACTAATTAGGAACATGAGCAGTGTTCAAAAGAAAAGTCTATTTACCTCGATCGTTTTAAGTTGCTTGTTTAATAGGAACTGACTTTTTGCTGAGGAGAGCATTAGAAAAATTGAAATTGATAATCATATTCTTCGTGAAACTTCTCCTTAAAATAACTAGATTTTGGCACATCCATTGAACCTAATCAAGAATCGACAACCTATAAAATGTCTAGCATAAAATTTCAGTTTGACCTACAAGATGCATTTTAAAAATTTATATTCCTGCTGATCTGTAGCAAAGCTCCCATGATGTGCTCATGTTATCCTTCATCTCTCCATCTATCTATCTATTTGAACCCATTGAATAAAAGACAAAGTGCACACCAAAAGGTGAGGAACATGGCCCTAGTAGCAAAATTCTAGTGTATAACCATGCTAGACTATTAGCATTATACATGAAAGTGATGCTAGTAGTAGAGCCAAAACCTTTGGTCAAAAAAGCAGCCTTCAAATTTTTTGTTTGAGCAGGATAATTTTCATAAAATCCCTAATAAATCTTATTATTTATAATGACTTCTAATTTTTTCAAAATTCAATTAGAGACAACTGCCTTCAAATGAATATATGTACCTCCAAGTGATACTTATATAACTCAACTTAGCTTCATCTGCATTTGCAATCAAAGTCACTGACTTTTACATATTTATAGTAGGCCTACATCTTGTAGCAAACAATGCTATCAATGCATGCATATACTTTCAGTATAAGATTTAGTAGCTCAAACATGTAAAAGCTTAATTTGAGATGGACTCTAGCTTCATCTAATAGGAAAATAAATGATGCATTTTGCAATCCAATCGGGTTGATGAGTCACTAGACTTTTACATATTTATAGTAGGCCTACCATCTTGGCATAACATTTCAATAGCCATTATATGCAATGAAGTCACCTTTATCGAAAGCTATTGAGACGATATAGCCAGTTAGAAGACCACATGCATCTTTTTCAATACTTTCAGTATAAGATTTAGTAGCTCAAACATTTCGATGTAAAAGCTAACAAAAGGTAAAATCTAGTGCAATGTTCATGGACAAGGACCATCGGATTTTCTCGGGTTCGGGTTGACTGCAACCCTAACCCGGTCCAAGTTGCAAATCGGTCCAGGTTCAATCTGGATCCTTCGAGTTCGGGAAGCAAACTAGAGTTTAAGTACTGCTGCAAATCGGGTTTTTTGTCCTATCTATGAACATGTTAATTTTGGACACAACTTATGCATACCGCTTAAATCCGATATGGAGTTAATAGGTTCAGGTTGGCATAAACAAATTCAGATTAAAATCTAGTTGACCTGTTAAGCATAATTAATAGATAAATCAGATCATGAGTTGATCTCTAATCTAAAATTACTCACAATTGATCTGTCAAATCTATATATCCAAATCAATATCATCTTTTAATAAATTATTATTTTATTATGATGATTATATTATTTATGTAAGGCTTTTATGCTTATCTTTCTTCTTTTTTTTGAATGAAATTTTTTTATTTATATTTTAGTTATATTTTTTAATATATAATTGCTTTCTAAGTGAACCAATATTAAATATGTTACACAAATTATATAGAATATATGTTTTATACATGTTATATGTGTTATATAAGTTATACGAGTTGCACAGATCACATTCGTGTTAATCGGAATACGACTTGATTAATAAATGAGATATATATGTCTGTTGTGTAACCTGTGCAATATGCGGGTTGGAAATGGGTTTAAAATTCTGACTCGATTAATAAAAGAATTAGATTTGAATTGATCCATTTCTTATTATACTTTGATATTGATTTGATCCATTTATAATTCGTTGAGATCATTTATCATCCCTAGCCATCCTTATCCTATGGAGGGTGCTCATTCTCTTTTTTTTTTTTCTTCTAAAATTGACCGTCAACTTTGAGACCGATGCTATTGTAGAATTATTATTAAACAAAAAACTCATTAAACCTAAAATCTATTATAAGCCCATAGATATTCAAAAATAGATTTAAGCACTTAAACCTAACATCTAGAGCATACTAAGAGGTTTAAATTGGTGTAATAGTGTATATAATTAAATACTATATAATCTAAAATAAACATTTATTTAATAATATATAAATATTTTTATATTAAAAAACGATCAAACTTTGAGATGAAGAGACTTCGATCAGCCTTCATTTTCATTTTTGTATCCAGCGAATCTTTAAAACTTCCTCTCATCCACACCATATCCGCCTAAATATCCCTAAAATTGATTTCCCATCACCATTGCCTCCCTGGTTATGTATCCATAAAAAAAAAAAAAAGAAGAAGAAGAAGAAGAAGAAGCTACCTTGGTGCAGCTTTCAGGTTGCTCCTTTTTCAACTGGCACCGCTTGGCATGCCGCAGCTTGAGCAGGAGAAAAGCTGAGCACCAGCTGAATGACTTTGTGTGTAAATCTCTCAATTATGATTGCATTTAAGTAGTGTGTGCCGTTTTTGGATAGATTATAAGTATTTTAAAAGCACGAGGCCGATGGACACGTAGCTCTCAGGGAAACTCATCCGATCCCCATGACTGGAAGATAACATCAGCCCATATTAAAGTCTGAGCAGGAGTCACCAGTTTGACGTTTAGGACATCCACACCAGTCCAGGCCTTAAAATAGAGCTAACCAATGCCGATCATAGACATCTACTTTGATTTTAACCTAATAAAACTCCAATTACCAATCGACACAACTAACAAAGCCAGGACAAAAACGAGACGCCAAGTGGCCCCACTCGCAAGGATGTGTGGTTAACAATAATACAAGCATTCAACCAACCCATATAATTAGGGCCATACAATATAATAAATCGAGATTAGCCCTGAACTAATAAATTTAAGTGGGAGGGAGACCAAGAGAGGAGGGTGCAGACGGCCATGGCAGGCTAAGCTGCAATTCTTGGCCAAAGTTTTCTCTTTCCTTCCAAAGCAAGAGAGAGAAAGAGAGAAGAGAGAACCCAAAATCTAAATACCATGATTCGGTAGCTTCCTTTTTAAAGCATAATTTGATTCCTTTTCCCCACCTTCCTTCTTTCACAAAGCCTGCCTCTCTTTTCCACTCACTTGTTATAGCAAACCCCGTCCTCCTTATCCCCTTTGTCTCCCCTCTCTCTCTCTCTCTCTCTCTCTCTCTCTGATGATCTGATCCCACGAAAAGGTCCTCCACCCCCTCTTTTATAAAAAACCATAACTTTAGTACGCATAAATAAAGAGAGAAGGATGATGCAAGGCGACCAAGGAGGGCTGGGGATGGAGATGGGAATAGGAGGAGGAGGAGGTGGAGGGGAGTGTTCGTCCTCATCGGCGGCGGCGGCGGCGGCGGCGGCGGTGGCGGAGGAGCAGCGGCAGCTGCTGAAGGCGGAGATGGCGGTGCACCCGCTGTGGGAGCAGGTAGTTGGGGCCCACGTGGGGTGCCTCCGGGTGGCCACCCCCATCGACCACCTCCCCTCATCGACGCCCAGCTCGCCAACTCCCACCACCTCCTCCGCTCCTACGCTGCCCGCCACCGCCCCTTCCTATCCCCCCCGGAGAAGCACGACCTCGACACCTTCCTCGTAAGTCCAATTATTCGTTACTCTTCCCTTCCTCTTCTTCTTCTTCTTCTTCTTCTTCTTCTTGCGCTGCTGCTGCTGTTTCAATTCTCTTAGCCTTTTGTTCTCATGATGGTACTTTGAGCAGGCGCAGTATCTACTGGTGTTGTGTTCGTTTAGGGAGCAGCTCCAGCAGCACGTCCGAGTCCACGCCGTAGAGGCCGTCATGGCCTGCCGCGAGATCGAGCAGTCGTTGCAAGATCTCACCGGTACGTACAACCACCTTTATCTCTGTGTTAATATCTCGATCTTCTTCATCTCTTATTCTCTTTAATTCTCATACAAAGCAAGCCTCTTCGAACTTTATGAGCAACCCTTCTCGCATAATTTAGCTGTGTATTGGCAATTTCTCACTTCTTCGAGTTTGATGATTTGTTAGGAATTATGATATTTCTTTGGTATAATTTTTTCTGCGGTTTTTACTGGAGGTGCCGTAAAGAATTTAAGGTAGACCTAGCAGTGACGTCTTGTTGTAGCCTTTGCTTCTTTTATTGGCGTCCCTTTGCTCTTTTGTCGAAGTCTCGTTCTACAGGTAGTCCTCAAAGGCACTACTGTTGATGGAGTCGGGCCCAAGGGAGGCGTTAGTTAAGTTAGGTGGGCAAATGACGCCAAAAGAGGCTTCGGCAGGTTTCGAGGACCACACATGCATCCACTTTTGGGCTTAATCCTTCCTCGATCTGGGTAAAATTCTCATGTTTCTATGATGAAGCATGATCAGTTTCACTATTTCGATGGTTTTATCCCCTATAAATCAAGGAAGTACGTTGTCCTGCAAGTGGTCACGGCCCTACGTTTTCGAAGTAATTAATTCATTTTGTTAACATCTCTCGAAGCAAGGAAGACCACCTTGATCCAATTCTCTGGACATGTCCTCATATTGTTAATGAATTCTCCTTAAAGCTTAGAAAAAGAAACTAAAACATAATGTCCTTCTTGTTGCTTTACTCCAGAAGGGATGTCAAGCTGATCTCCAATTTAGTCGGTGAAGGGAGAAGAGATTTAGGTCGCCAAAATTGCATCAAATCCATCACCAAGTATACTAACGCACAGAACTTCTGAAATGCTCTATGAAGAGGAGGCATTGTTTTTTCTTATATTAACGTTGTTTGAAATGTCCATTAATTGCTGAGTAAATAATGCATAATAGTGCTACAGACAACTTGCTTATCAAGGAATTTCATCTGACCTGACAACACCAAAACCATATCCATGAAAATACTTGCATGATAATATGTTCAATTTTGGCCATAATTTTATTTACAGTTGTTGGATGGACTTGTTTGCGTGTTATAATTCATACTGTTCCTATCATCATTATACCTTGAAGAAATGATATATATCATCTTGGACTGTGTTGCATATATAGGCTCATCTAATTCTGCAATCCTGAGAAATCGTATAATCTTTTTTCGTTATTATTGTCCATTTTATAGACAACTGTCTAGTCTTGCCACTCTCCTGCAAGGCTAGAGAGAGATGTTGACTGCCCTGGACAAGTGAAAATAGAAATGTTGGTCCTATATAACATTTGATTAGATGCTAGTATCCTTCAATTTTGCAACCCTAGAGTAACAAAAGGGCTTATGGAAATGAGATTTGATAGTGGAAGCAAAGGAATTGAGCATCTGTCAGAATACTATTTTGTGAAGCCTAAATAAGTCACAGCAGCTTTACCACATCTTAGTTAGCAGAACTGGAAAATGCAACTAATTTAAGAAGAAAAACTATCATGATTAAGTTTTGTAAGAATCCTGTATCTAACAAAGCAATTTATATCAGGATTATTATATTAGAACTTTTTTTTAAGGTGACCACGATCAGTGTTTGAAATTTGCTAGTTGTCATGGTAAATCTATAAATACATATCGCATCAATCTTCAGTCTTTATGTTGAACTTTGATGAATTATTTAAAAGCTGAATTGATTATTTGACATGGTAACCCCTTAAATATTTCTTCATCTTTCTTCGTATTTTACATTCTTTTCGGAGAAGAGTTTTTATATTTCTTCATCTTTCATTAGTGTGAATGTTGATGGAACACAGTTTGAATTACTTCATTTCAAATCGATAAAACCATGCTCCCAAATCAATATTTTCTTACACAGAAGAAACATTTATATCATTTACTGAACCTTGAATATGGCATGGCAAACTCTTTCAGGAGTGACTCTTGAAGAGGGAACAGGAGCAACGATGTCCGATGATGATGATGATGAGCTTCAGTTGGATTGTCCTTTAGACATGAGTGTTGATGGGCATGATATGATGGGATTTGGTCCACTTCTTCCTACTGAATCTGAGCGGTCGCTAATGGAGAGAGTCAGACAAGAATTGAAGATTGAATTAAAACAGGTTTTCTCCTATTCAATTTTTCTTGTAACTAGTCAAACTGGTAAGAGGATTTGACCCTCCAATGCAAGTAGGCTTTTTTCTCACATCTTCTTCATATGGTAACGTAGGGTTTTAGATCAAGAATTGAAGATGTCAGAGAGGAGATACTAAGAAAAAGAAGGGCAGGGAAGTTGCCCGGTGACACGACTTCAGTATTGAAACAATGGTGGCAGCAGCACTCTAAATGGCCATACCCAACCGTATGTGATCGTACATTTTGAGTTAGCTTCTTTCATAACTAGTTACTCTAGATACAATATTTGAGGACAAACAAACTCCAAGTAATGATGCAAGGTGACGAGGTTTTGGCACTATGCTCCTGATATAGAAGCATACAAATCTTATCCAAAATGTCCAAAATAATATACAGTATATATATTAGATGACCATCTGGAATGCTTTGCCTACAAGTATCCTCGTGGCTTTTGTAAATATTTCATGTTATTCTTTTTCCAGGAGGATGACAAAGCAAAACTTGTCGAGGAGACTGGCTTGCAGTTAAAACAAATTAACAATTGGTTCATTAACCAAAGAAAGCGTAACTGGCACAGTAACTCACAGTCAGCCACAACTTTGAAGTCTAAGCGCAAAAGGTATATATTTTTTATCCTTTGTTTTTATATAGTGCATATATAAAAAAAAAGTCTAAATCAATCTACTTCTTTGCAGGTAAAAGGCGATCAGCCCAATTTAACAAATTAATTAACCAATTGGAGCAATGGATGAAGCAGTAGAAACAGTTCGATTTAGTTTTCTTAGCTGGGTACAACAATGCATTTTATGTGCTGACGACTTGTATACGAGATGCATTGAAATCGTTTCACAACTTGGTTTGTGTGTTATTGAAGTTTTACTCTGATGGTGTTTCTTATCTCTAAATTTCAATCATGTTATGAGTTATGCGAATAGGATATGTTGTTAGCTAATGTTCAGTGATTTGCTTGTAGTCTTGTCATGCTTTATGGATGAATAGAAGTGGTTAGTCTTTCGAATGCTGTGTTCAATAAGATCTTACAATCACTTTTTTTTTCACTTTTAATTTATTTATATACGCTTGGTATTGTTTATGATCAAATTTTTCAAGAAAACTCACAAAATCAATTTTTTAATTACCAAAAGAGAAAATAAAATCCATGAAAAAGAAAAAAATGGGCACTATTTTCATGTGAGCTCTCTACACATTTGATAAGAAATAAAATTTCCAATTCTTTTAGATATTTAGTTGAAAAAATGGGAAAGCTCGGTTTTTCTAGATAATAAGTTTTGCAGACAACTTTCTTCATACTTGCCAATAGGGAAAATTTGCATTAAAAATAAAAAAATGATAAAACTGACAAATGAATAATGATGCTAATAAGAGACCCCTAATGCGGGAAATAGGAAAAGTTACCATACAAAAAGCAAAAGATATTATGAAAACACAAGTAAAAATATGTAGACACCTCACCAAGAAATTAAGTTATAGTGTGGGTTTTGTCTAATTTCTCAAGTTGAGGACAATTTGCTAAATAACTACAGGTTTAATTTATAATATTTATTGAGAAAAACTGCTCTTTGGCTCGTAAGAACTCTCTTTTTTGAAATAAATAAATAAATAAAAGTTAGACAAAAAAGAAAAAAAAAAGTTTTCAAGCCTGCTCAGGGAATCTTTAATTCAGATTTTTATTCCACCCAAAACCCTCTTTGCCATGTTCCTAGTTTGCGTTTTAGATTGGCTTCTTCAAATACTGCATCAATTTCCCAGAAAAACTTCGTTGAAGTGGGAAACCAGTTTTCGGGTGCCTATGATTTTCTTCCATATTCTATGGACCCTCCCTCTCTTTGCACTCCTTGCAACGTGGAAGCCACATAGATAAAAAGATTCCAGACCGAGCGAACGAAAGAGAGACGTAGGCTCTTCTTTGACCCCTTGGGTCAATACAAGTTTAAGAAAGCTTGATTCCTCAAAAGCAGAAACAAAAAACCAAAAAAAAAAAAAAAAAGAAAGCTTCAAACCCCAAAACCATGTACCAATTGAGCATGATAACGTCTAATGCAATCATAGTCTCTTAGGTGGTGCAAGAAGTGACGTCAAAAGAGAGTGTCGGACTGTCCTCCCTGCACCGCAAAGGCCTGTGAGAGACTTCCTAGCTCCTAACGGTGACTGATGTGGCTGATCAAAGCCACGGTAGCACTAACGGATCAAAGTGACTAATGACGAAAGTTGGATGACTAAGTCGGCACCAAGAAACTTTTGAGTCATCCTCGACCTCGGCATTGAGGGACTCTCTAGTTTCTTTCGGCTTCGGCACCTGACTTTCACATGGTTCAATAGGTATTTGTAGTTGTTTCATGGCTTATTAACCTTCTGCAATTACATATGATCATTATTAGTTATGATGCATGCTCAACATGATCAGATTCATTTATCATCTATAGCATTGCATCTAACAAGAAAATGGCAGATTAAGCTACTCCTGATAAACCCAGAAACGATTGTAATCTAATTTTATCAGTCTTACCGTCTATCCTTCGTCAGACGATGACGTTTCGAATTCAATAACCTTTTAAAAAGGAATAAAAGGAACCCTTGAACATATATAAGAACCTTTGCTTATAATGAAAAGAGGATTGAACTTCAAGTTTTTGGCTAAGTCTTTTAATCTATTTCTGTTTCTCAAGTTATTCATTTGAGCATTAAAAAATTTTATTGGAGCAATCGATTTTTGAGACTTTCTTGCAAGATTCTTGCCCGAGAAAAGGCTCTCAAGATTTTTAAGACCTGCCTTCGTAGTAACGTTCAGGAAGGATGATTTGATGGCAATAGTGACTAATGCTGATCCAATTAGTCTTGTTACTGTTCAGCACACACTTCCTATGTGGCTATCCGTTCATCATGCACGCCAGTAATTAACCAACGCCCGTTTCCCTCGAACTAGAATCGCAGCTCCCTCTCTTGACGCACATGCAGCATCCGACAAGTACCAAGAAATCGACAGAATTTTTTTGATGGAGAGATGGAGAAGTCAGACTTCCCCCAATAATTTTATTAAAAGGCAGAAAATCAGAATATATATAAAAATAAAGGAGAAAGATCATAAAACATACATGAAAAGTAATGGCAAAGAAAGATCAGGGAAGAAACTAGCTTGAAAGAAAGAAAGAAAGATAAAAAAAAAGAAAGAGATAAGGTTACAAAAAGGTAAGTTCAGAAGGGAGGAAAAGATTTGATCTCTAAGCTAATCACATGAAAAGAGCTCATAACAGAAACAGCAATGACTGTATTAAAAGATAGTGACTCTGAATAGAGACTTTTGACAAGCAAAGATGGGCCCATAATACGAAAGTATAGAGAATTTTAAAAAAAAAAATCAAGATAGGCGATGGACAATGCTCTCTTATCAAGAAAGATCCTAAAATTTCTTTCTACCCAAATTTACCGGCACACAGCGTCTGCTAGCTGAATCTAAGCTTTTCTTAAATTGGCTCTAATATTTCTTTTCTTTCCATATTGGCATAGATTTTGAAAACTTGGTTGGCTACTTTCTTAATTTAAATATGCGATGATTAGTGTAACGACTCGGGCTCATGGGCCCGTTTCGTTACAAGAAAACAAGACGGATAAGGTTCACACCAATTTGGACCACCACAACCCAAAAGGAATCCAATTGGTGCTTGTCCATCTTCTTTAACAGGTTATAAACCATCCAACCAACTCCCAATTTTCTGATGTGGGACTATTGGGAGGGGCATCACAATCTACCCCTTACAGAGGCGATGTCCTCGTCGTCAGAGGCAATCACCAGGCAGGCAGGGGTCTAGAGATGGCTCGCACAGGTCAAGAGGTATCTCTCATCCCCATGAATGTAGCACTTTGCCCTATGTGGCACTTAGTTCCTGCACTTCCAGCTGGTGTATGGTTCTGATACTATATTGTAACAATCCGGGCACACGGGCCCGTTTCGTTACAAGAAAGCAAGATGGACAAGGTCCACACCAACTTGGGCCATCACAGCCCAAAAGGGATCCAATTGATGCTTGTCCATCTTCTTTAACCGGTTATAAATCACCCAACCAACTCTTAATTTTTCGACATGGGACTATTGGGAGGGGCATCACAATTAGTAGCCAAATTCTTTTGAAAAAAAGATATCTCAAAAATAAATGATTAACAGTTTCATAGGATACACCACATGATGGGCATCCATTGCTACGAGTCAACCTTTCTTTGCCAATATGTCACCTGAAGCTTGTTCCTTTAAGGATAGCCAGAGGAATACTTTGAACTTCAAAGGAATAGCCGCTATCAAACTTCTTTATGAAATGGCTAGATTAAACCTCTAATTAAAATTTGTATAAAGAATTAGCAAAAAAGATTGCTTTGCCAATGATTTTCAATTCGCGGTGTTTACAATTCTAAAAAGTTTCAAACGTTTAGTTAATCCAAAGATGATACACAATTGCTCATGCTCTTCTCTTGAGAGAGGCCCTCAAACCTTAATATTCCAATTAAGAGCACGCCAATTCTACTAAAATGCTACTAAACAATTTCATTTGATAATTCTCCCATATAACTCATCAAATGGGAGACAAAGATATCTATTCCTCAGCCGTTTTAATTAATTTGGCTTAAGCTAAGTCAAATCATTTGTTTGAATCTAAACCAAATCAATTCTAATGTTAAAACTAGCTTGATTTTATCATTATTTTAGCTGTACTTCATAGCCTATATATCTTCTTCCTCTATTACCAAACTCTAGGACTCTCTCCCTAACTAACTTATTCTACACCAAATCAAGGTGGGTTTGAGGATCAGAATCTTCTATGAAAGAAACCAAGAATCCAAACCATAAGAGAAAAACCAGCCTCCTTCTCCTCCTCCTCTTCTCATTCTCTCTCTTTCTCCTCTCCATTCTTCTCTCTTCCTCTTCCGGTCGCTGATGAAGTGAAGCTCTGCCACTTCTTTCAATTGGGCCATCGAAGTCAGATCAATAAATCAAGGTAGAATTCCATCGCGATAAAATTCTTTGATTTCAATCCAAACCTCTGTTCCATTCTAATTAATATTAGAAAATGTGACTAACAAGGGTTGCAATTGGATCAATTGGAGGGCAAAGAAACCAAGCTAGGCCTCAAGGGTTTGTGCAGTGCTACCGGACGTCGCTGTTAGCAATCGAACGACTTCCAGGTAAGCTCCGATCCTAGGATGAAAACGGATCGAATACGGATCGGATAATAATATATTTATATTTTTTAACGATACCAATACGGATACGAATACTAAACGGATATTAAAATTTATGTCCATATTTATTCTAAACGGATACGAATACAAATCGGATATCAAGCATATTCATATTTGTTATATACGGATACAGATACGAATTGGATATCAACCATATCCATATTTGTTATATATGGATACGGATATGAATCGGATATTGAGATAGTGTTTGATACAAAAATGTTGTCTTGTACCACCTGATATCGATCTATATTATCCAATTTTGAATGGCACTATGCCTAGAAATGAGAAAAGATATAGAGAGCCTATCTCCATATTGGTAGGTACTTTACTACATCACTTATAATATATTAAATATATTGAACCACCGATAATTTTAGGTACTAGTTTTGCAAACCTTAGTTTTTAGGTTTACCTAATTTAAGTTCATATATTAGTTGAGCTAAAACTCATCAACATGTTATATCATGTCCTATATTATTATTTCTGAATATTCTTATACTGTTCTTGCATCCACTTTCATACCATTACCCTATGCTAGGCTAGAAAAAAAATTTGTATTCGTATCCGTATCCAAATCCGATTACCTTTTGGATTAGATATCCGAATTCGTATCCGAATCCGATTAAACTACAAAATAAAAAAATCTGTATCCGTATCCGTATCCATATCCAATTTTTGGATTAGATATTCGAATTCGTATCCGAATCCGATTAAACTGCAAAATAAATATCCAAATTTGATATAATTCAAATATAGATACGGATACGGTCGAAGTTTATCCGACCCATTTTCAGCCTTATCCGATCCCTTTTTTTTTTTTTTAATAATTGTTAGGAGGCAGCATGTTAAGCCGGATTAAGGTTAGGGAGGTGTTGGGTTGGGTAATCAGGTTTCAAATGGTTCAGTGGGATTCAATAGATTACTTGGGTCTAGTGGTTGGGTTAAGCTCATTACAGAGAATTCAATGGTGATAAACCCATTCAGAAATATTTGTCCTTGGATTAAACCTATTGGCTGAGTCTAATTAGATCTGAACCCAATCCTGTTGACCAAAAACCCATGTTATGAACTTATTTTAGCCTATTATGTTGAACCAAATAGAATGGCTGGGCTGAATTAGTCGTATTGGGTTCAAACCGATTTTTATTTGACCAACCCAAACCTATTTTAAATATTGGATCTTGACATATTTAAGTTGAACGTGATAACATTGGATAGGTTCGATACTTGTTTGGTTCAAATGGACTAAGCCCAAGACCAGTTGTTGGATTTCGACCAAAGGGATTATTGAGTTGGGCTTGTGGTTTGGACCAGTTGCTTACTTATAGCACTAGAACCCAATTATAGCCTAATTAGCGGAAAACATCTGAATTTTAAACCATATAATTAATCAAAATGCTGTTTTAATTTAATTAATATGGGTTTATGCTGAAAAAAATAGGTTTAAGTGGTATCGTAATGGCTTAACCTAATTTAAAACCCTAGTTAAATCTGCTAGGGGACTAATTAAATCCCTAATGACCTAAGTAAGCTAAGGTGAGTCAAATGTAACTTAAATTGGTGAAGAAGAGAGTTGTTAGATAAATATTAGTATTATTAGATAATGATTAAACTCTAAATAAAGATAGTTAAACATGAGTTAACAACGTGTAGGTAAGAGGGGTATAATGGTAATTTTAAATATATGGCCTAAGGTAATTTTATTTGATTATAAATTTTAGTCAATTAATTATTTGTTTATGATTATAATTATAGGTGAATAAACGGTGGATTGATTGTTATTGGTGAATACGGCAGAGAAGATTGGATTAGCGATGAAGATATATAGGAGTTTTACACCTACTTTATACAATAGGTCTTATGTCTTGCATGCCTGCATATATTATGAATTTATTGTTAGATTTTTAAGCATCACAATGGTTAATATATGGAATTGCATGTCTGCATACATTATGAATTTATTTTTAGATTTTTTAGCATCACAATGGTTAGTATATGGAATATATATTAAGTTATGGTATATATTTTGGTTATAAAATAATTTTAGCTTTGATTGAGATATATAATTATAATATGTTGAAGAATGTTAATTCGATTATGATATGTTTATTGCTTTGTTTAGATATGAGTAGTGATGATATTTACATGTGGATTAGTCAATAGAAACTAGTATATGTTGAAGAGGCGGACACAGAATCAGTGGTTTGAGGATATAACATGGGTAGGTTTAAGACAAAAAAACATTAATATACTATTGATACATGATATTAGTTTTAATAGTAGGGTTGAAGTGATTCCTTATTGGTTTAGACCGATGGTATCGAGGAAGTATTGAAGGCCGGAGAGATCGATGTAGAACCAGTCACGTTCTATAGATATGACATGACTGAATTTATAACACTGGGCACTAGTATGGGAACCAACCTATACGTGCATATATCATCAAATTAGATTGTTAGATATGGACTAATATCATGAGATTTGTTAGTATATATCTTTAGTATGTCGTTATGTATAATGTTGACGAGTGTGACTTATAGTTCAATAACATGGATAGTTATAGATTATAGATATGATATTTGCTCTTGATATGTGGTACTAATTATGGAGTGATTCCTTATTGGCTTAGACCGATGGCACTGAAAAAGGGCTGATAACTAAAGAGGCCGATATAGGACTAGTCATGATCTATAAATATGATGTGGTTGAATTTATAATGTGGAGCACTACTATATGAACTAACCTATGTGTGCGTATATCACTAGGTTAGGTTGCTAGATATGAACTACTGGCATAAGGTTGCCGGTATGTATCTTCAATATGGGGATGATTATAACACACACACACATACATATATATATATATATGGTTTATATTGGTACTGGATTACATTGGCATGGTTTGTGTTGATATTTAATTGTGGTTGATTTTATAGTTTTTAAATAGGTTTTATGGATACATGTATGTTGCTTTCAGTAAAAATGTATCTTGGTATATATTTTATTCGAAGGATATATGGTAAACATATACGAGAAATGATAGGAGAAGCTCCAATTAAAGATAAAATGAAAGAAAATCGATTGCAGTGGTTTGAATATATACAACGAAGACCTTTGGATGCTTCAGTTAAAAAGAATGATCTTTTAATAATCCATGGTAAGGATAGAAGTAGAGGTAGTGTTGGGAATTGTATCCTAAAGCCAATAATTTGATGATTGTGCTGATGTAAATTGTATATAAATTGATATATTAATAAAAGTTATTTGGCAGTTTATTCATTACAAGAACATCTTCTTAATACTCCTGAAAGTAATGAAGCCCTTAGGATCTTCCTCACGATAAAGGAGGATTTATCTTAGAAGGTCCTTAAAAGAGTTTGCGACCAAATGATATACTATGACAGGGCCATAGTACTATCAATTATAGGACGTTGTATATCATATTTGTTGGTTATCCTCTTAACCAAGGAGTGTAGAGACACTGGTATGACATACAGGTGAAAGTGTAGGAGTACATTTCACCGAACATGACTCATTTTTGGATACTCTGCTGTCAAGAGTTAATCCGAGAAGATATAGGTATAAGTATCCTTCAGACCTGAAGATCACAACCAGTGGCTTACAAGCAACTCATTGTACTTAGGTACCGGACCACCTGGATTTCTAATCCAGCTACGAAAGGTTACTGGGTGCAGTCAAGTACTTGTGGTAGTCAGTTGTGGATCAAGATGGAATTTGACCTATCCCATTAAAAGGAGAAATGCTTGTGTTTCAATTTAGCAAGACCTTGGCCAAGGCACTTCATGTGAAAGTCACATGATCACTAAAGTTGAAATCACTTTATGGATTTGCTATTTAGAGTTGACAGGCTCTTAAGCCATCCTTAGCATTTGTGGTCAAGAGGATGAATTATACGGTAACTGTTTCTTAGGGTTCTTGGAGTTTGCTCGGCAACTCTTCGACCTATCCGGACGTCGGGTTCCATTGCTAGATGGGCACATCGATTAGTATAGAAAGTTGTTTCTATGCTACCGGCTTAGGTTCAAACCTAGAGAGTCACACGCATAGAAGTTTCCTAGGATGATCTATTTGCTGATCAATGATTGAGAATCGTATATGATTTAATTAATCAATTTGATTGATTGAATTATCTCAATTGGGTTAAGTACAATTGAATAAGATTCAATTTGGTTTAAGTCTATTAGAAGGACAAGTCAATTTCAAATATTGATTTGAAATTAGACTTGATTTGAATTTAAATAGATTCAGGACTAGCCAAATTTGATTTGGCTTGGACCATGATCTATGTGGGTTAAGTCAAATAAATTCAGATCAGAACCCAAACCTCTCGAATATGGATCTCATATGATGAGATGGCTAAAATCTCATCTCATGAGATAGAATTTAATGCATGACATTTATTTACCGAACGTCGGATTTATCCCTCGTCTCTTTGGTTTTCTTCGAACGACGGAACTAAACCAAACGCCGCGATCTCTTGGTTTTCTCCGAACGTCGGAATTAAACCAAGCGTCGCGCCTTCGGCGTCTCTTCGCTTTTGCCAAACGATGGATTCTTAAATGTCAGAATTAAATGTCAAGGCTAAATCGAGACTATAAATAGAGGGCATTCCCTCACCAGAAAACAGAACAAAAAATAGAACAACAATACACGATTTGTCATGGATTGTAATTCTAAATTGTCATGGATTGTAATTCTAAAATGTTAGAATAGAAAATCCTGGTGATTCTGGTGTTAGCGGAAGCCTGGTGGATCTTGGAGGAAGATTCAAGTGAGAGGATTCAAGATCAGCAAAGCTATTTTTCGCGAGCTAGCACTCCCAAAATCTGATCATTCGGGGCTTCGCGTGGACGATACTAGAGGCCGGACGATTGAACGGCTGCAGAGCAATAAGGATTTACCTACTGTTCTTAAGGTAAGTGATTTGATCCCTAGATCTTAAGGCAGGCTTCAAGATAATAGTGTGACTAGTCATCTTGAAGATCAAGATATGATCTTGATATTTTTATATGCATATTTTAGATCAAACGACCCTGAATATATAGGCAAAGATATGATCTTGATGCATATTAGATAGATTAATATGTAATCTTTTAATTTTCGCAATGATAATAGTTATCAATTTTTAAAATATGCATGCCTCGGAGACTATTTCTCCTACAAATGGTATCAGAGCCATGGTTTCGTTAATGATCTAATTTATTGCATGTAAATTAATATTCTCATTAATTATGTAATTATGGCTAAAACTTATCACAAGGCCATATGGTCACAGGTGGATTGAAAATCCGAATTACCATTCAATAAGGTATTCTGTGACATATTGTCGTGCGATTGTTTTATCATTGATGCTTTGTTTAAAGAAAATTAAATTGTGCTTTGGCATCAAAACATAGATTACACACACTCTCAAAAGATATTTTATATTTGATACATATTGATGTTGTATAAAACCATAATATTTGCATGTTTAGTATAAAAACATAGATATGATATATGATGGCATGATGTCTATGTTATAAAACATACAAATATTTATGAGAGTTTTATTTGAATGTCAAATATTAGTTCATAATTTTTTTTTAGATATGATCTAAATATAGGAATTATGAGTAGTAACATTATGCTTGATTGAAATATATGACATGTTAACATGAAATATATTTAATCATTTGGGTTAGCTAAATCGGGTCCATAAAAGGTTAGACTCTAAGGTTTAAATCAACTGGACTAAAAGAGTATTTGTTCAAATCTAATTAGATTAGGTTAAGAATGCTCTAAATCAAACAATAGTTGTAGTTGATCAAGTCCTTCTCTTTGATTAAACCAAATGGAAGTAGATTAGGCTCCGTGGTTGAACATGAATCTATTAGATGGTCAAATCAGAATTGGTTAACCATATGATGTCAAGGTGGGATGGCAAGTTGCTCTAGGATCAACGATCGAATGGTTTTTAATTGGGAGCTACTCGTATTGATGCATCTTTAACGAGTTAATGGAATATCCCTCCCATCGATCTCTCTCACCTGGTCATTGTGGTGAACCATTTATGATTCAAATCATTTACCTGATTCGGGTTGACCCATGCCTGTAAGATATCAGTATGACTGATTTAGTGCCACTTAACCTGACTTAATCTTGTTTCATTCTACCGATTTCATAGATTCAGTGGGAGAACTTGATTAGTCAATTTATCTTCATATTATTAAAATCCTCTAAAATTATTAGGTCCTTAAAATGAAATAGTTATATGATAACTAGATCATAGCCTCCCATTAAGGTGGGTGATAATGAGTCCGATGTCTTGATAATCATTGGAGGCACTCCATGCCTGGTGCTTGTCAACCATCGGAATTATCATTCATTATATGATAAGTCAGCGTAACTATTAAATAAACAGTCAGGTGAGCCGAGCTTCACTCGGCTTGGTTGTCTATTGATAGGTTACACTGATTATATCATTTAGTGGTTGGACCTAACCAGAACTTTCAGTGGAGGCACTTCATGCCTGCTGAAGAGGTACATGGGGAAAAACTGAACACTAAGAATTGTTTGGGGAAACAATTGGTTTTGAACCTACTCTTAGATGCATATGGGTTAGCCAAGCTTCACTTGGGCCTGTATGTAGTTTATGTAGATCTTAGTGCCTGCTAAAGAATTAAGAATAATTCTTCGAATTGGGGTGTAGAGGCTGCCAATTTGAACAAAATAGTGGGAGAATCTTTAGACTAAAGTCCAAGTCTTTAGACTAAATCAATTTATATACTAATAAACTTTAGTTTTTCCTTATGCAAAACATGGCCACTAATTTATCATTAAGGTCCCTATTGGATAGTGACAAATTAAATGGTTCCAATTTCAATAGCTGGTTCAGAAAACTTAAGATCGTCCTTGAGCATGAGAGGATTCTATATATTCTGAATAATCCTGCACCAAAGATACCTGATGCAAACACCCAAAGTTCTAAGAGAGACACTTATCAGAAGTAGCTCAATGATAGAACTAGCGTGCGTTGTATCATGTTAGCAGCAATGAACGATGAATTCGGTCGCCGGTTCGAGAATGCTCAGCCAGAAGAAATCATTCAAGCGTTGAATGAATCTTTCGGCACACCCGACGATGTTGAAAGGCACAAGACTAGTTGTGCTATTTTCAATGCTCGAATGAGAGATGGATCTCCTGTCACTGATCATGTATTGTACATGATCGAGAAGATAAAACTCCTAAGCAAGCCCGGCTTTCCCTTACATGAGCAGTTGGGAAAAGATGTGATCCTGAATTCCTTGCCTCCATCCTTCCGACCTTTCCTTACTCATTTTCGAATGATAAAGCCTGCAGTCAACTACCACGGTTTGTTGGGGTTGTTACAGAACTTTGAGAAGGATAACCAGCTCCAAGGGTTTGGTTAATGTGGTTGAAGGATCTAAGGTAGGGCGTAAACCCTTTGGGAAAGGGAAGAAGAAAAAGAATAATAAAAGGGTGCAACATGCTAGGACATCTATAAGGGGTCAGATGCAGAAGAAGAAAGTTGATAAAAGTCAAGCTGAATGCTTTCACTGCAAGATGCAAGGGCACTGGAAGAGGAACTGTCCTCTTTACATTGCCACACTTGATCCAAACAGGCCAAAGAAGAAAAAGGAGCAAGATGTTGCTCAACAAGGTATTTATATGATAACACCTTATAATTTTTCTATATATGATAATCAGACCTGGGTATTGGATACCGGGAGTCCTTTTAACATTTGCAATTCATTGCAGGGACTACAGGTCACCAGAAGATTTGAGGATAATGAAAGATTCCTAAATCGGCGATGGAAGATTAGTTCCAGTACTGGCATTAGGAGTTCTTGAAATGGTTTTCAATAGAAATGTCATTATACTAAATGATTGTCATTTTTGCCCAATGTTCTTATTGAACGTAATTTCTATAGGCCTTCTGGCCAAAAATAATTATGAAATTTCAATAAAGGATGTTACTTTGAATATCATTATGAATGGAGTCACTGTAATGACTGGGCATTTATCTAATGGCATTTATATATTATCACAGCCTGTGAATGTAGTATACCAATCAAGTAAGCGCCCTAGAACAACTGATGTCACAGATATTTATCTTTAGCACCATCGGCTGGGTCATATCAACAAGAACAGATTAAACAGGTTAACTCAGGAGGGCATCCTTCGAGTTGATGATTATGAATCATTAACTACCTGTGAATCATGTCTTCTTGGTAAAATGACCAAGTCATCTTTTTCTGGAAAAGGTGAAAGAGCCAAAGATCTATTGAGTTTAGTACATACTGATGTATGTGGACCAATGAGCACTTGTGCCAAAGGTGGATACTACTACTTCATTACTTTTACAGACGACCTTTCTAGGTTCGGTTATGTCTATCTTATGCGACATAAATATGAATCGTTTGAAATGTTCAAACTATATCATAAAGAAGTAGTAAAACAAACAGGAAAATATATTAAGACCCTTCGATTAGATCGAGGAGGTGAATACCTTTCCAATGAATTTGTGACATATTTAAAGGAGAATGGGATTCTCTCCCAATGGACTCCTCCTGGAACACCGCAACATAACGGTGTGTCAGAAAGAAGGAATCGAACTCTGTTAGACATGGTTCGGTCCATGATGGGTTTTGCAAGCTTGCCAATATCATTTTGGGGATACGCATTAGAATCAGCTTGTCATATTCTTAATAAGGTTCCAAGTAAGTCTGTTTCTAAAACTCCACATGAGATGTGGTATGGACATAAACCGGTTATTACCTATCTGAGAGTCTGCGGGTGTCCGGCTTATGTGAAACGTGCAAAATTAGACAAACTTGAACCCAAATCTGATAAATGTTTTTTCATCGACTATCCAAAAGAAACAAAAGGATATTACTTCTACAATACTGAAGAACAAAAGTTGTTCATTAGTAATAGAGCAGTTTTTCTTGAAAAGAAGTTCCTTAGTGAAGGAACAAATAGCTCTAATGTTGAACTTGAGGAAGTTCATCAAGTAGAAGGAACAACACAAACCAGTGAACCTCTAGAATCTGAGTTGATTAGATCAAACTCAAAACTCATTTTAGATGCACCATTAAGGCAATCTAGTAGAGTACCACATCAACCGGACAGATACTTGGGTTTCTTGGTCCAGAACGATGATCCTGTTGAACTCGATGAGAACAACGAGGATCCGATCACCTATATGGATGCTATGCAAAGGACTGACTCTAATAAATGGCTTGATGCCATGAAATCCGAACTTGATTTCATGAAGGACAATAATATATGAATATTAGTTGACCCATCCGAAGGGATAAAATCCATAGGGTGTAAATGGGTTTTCAAGAGGAAAAGAGGCGCAGACGGAAAGGTAGAGACCTATAAAGCATGTCTGGTTGCCAAGGGGTATCGTCAACGTTATGGTATTGACTATGACGAAACGTTTTCTCCTGTGGCAATGCTGAAATCCATTCAGATTATGCTAACATAGCAGCACACTTCGATTATGAGATTTGGCAGATGGATGTTAAAACCGCTTTTCTAAATGGTGATTTAGAAGAACAGGTGTATATGATACAGCCTGAAGGTTTTATATCTGAAGATGAGTCTAAAGTGTGCAGGCTACAGAAGTCTATTTATGGACTTAAGCAAGCATCAAGGAGTTGGAATATACGATTTGATAAAGTGATCAAATCTTATGGCTTTATTAAGAATAAAGAAGAACCTTGCATTTATAAATGGGCTAACGATTCTGTTATTGTATTTCTTGTATTATATGTGGATGATATTCTCTTAATCGGGAATGATATCCCTGCATTACAAGGAATAAAGACATGGTTATCATCACAATTCTCCATGAAAGATCTGGGAGAAGCATCATATATCCTAGGGATGAAGATCTATAGAGATAGATCTAAGAGGATGCTAGGTTTATCCCAATCTACGTACATTGACATAGTGCTAAAGAGGTTTAGCATGGAGAATTCCAAGAAAGGCTATCTTCCGATAGGCCATGAAATTCATCTTTCTAAGAAGGATTGTCCGACAACTCCTAATGAAAGAGAACATATGAGTTGAATTTCATATGCTTCGGCAGTAGGATCGATTATGTACACCATGACATGTACAAGACCAGATGTGACATACTCACTAGGCTTAGTGAGTAGATACCAATATGATCCAGGAGAAAAACACTGTCAAGTTGTTAAGACAATCCTTAAGTATTTGAGAAATACTAAGGACCAGTGGTTAGTCTATGGAGAGTCTGATTTGAAACTTGTTGGATATACTAATTCCAGTTTTCAATCAGATCATGATGATAGCAAAAGTATATCGGGTTTCGTGTTTATCCTAAATGGTAGAGATGTTTGCTGAAAAAGTTCCAAGCAACATACAGTGGTAGATTCGGTGTGCGAGGCAGAGTACATCGCTGCATCAGATGCTGCGAAAGAAGCTGTGTGGCTGCGAAAGTTTATCTCCGAGCTTGGAGTGACACCTTCCATAGATGAACAAGTCCTGTTATACAGTGACAGCACTTGTGCCATAGCTCAAGCAAAGGAACCACAAGCACATCAGCGCACCAAACACATACTGCGCCGATTTCATCTTATTCGAGAGATAGTAGACCGAGGTGACATAAATCTTCAGAAGATTGATGGAAAGGAAAACCTAGGTGACCCATTTACTAAAGCACTCAACATCAAGGAGTTTGACAACTATAAGTTGAAGATGGGTATTAGATACTGTAATGAGTGGCTTTAGGCTAAGTGGGAGTTTATTGGGAATTGTATCCTAAAGTCAATCATTTGATGATTGTGCTGATGTAAATTGTATATAAATTGATATATTAAAAAGTTATTTGGCAGTTTATTCATTACAAGAACATCTTCTTAATACTCTTGAAAGTAATGAAGCCCTTAGGATCTTCCTCACGATAAAGGAGATTTATCTTAGAATGTCCTTAAAAGAGTTCGCGACCAAATGATATACTATAACAGGGCTATAGTACTATCAATTATAGGACGTTGTATATCATATTTATTGGTTATCCTCTTAACCAAGGAGTGTAGAGACACTGGTATGACATACAGGTGAAAGTGTAGGAGTACATTTCACCGAACGTGACTCATTTTTGGATACTCTGCTGTCAAGAGTTAATCCGAGAATATATAGGTATAAGTATCCTTCAGACCTGAAGATCACAACCAGTGGCTTACAAGCAACTCATTGTACTTAGGTGCCGGACCATCTAGATTTCTAATCTAGCTACGAAAGGTTACTGGGTGCAGTCAAGTACTTGTGGTAGTCAGTTGTGGATCAAGATAGAATTTAACCTATCCTATTAAAAGGAGAAATGCTTGTGTTTCAATTTAGCAAGACCTTGGCCAAGGCACTTCATGTGAAAGTCACATGATCACTAAAGTTGAAATCACTTTATGGATTTGCTATTTAGAGTTGACAGGCTCTTAAGCCATCCTTAGCATTTATGGTCAAGAGGATGAATTATACGGTAACTGTTTCTTAGGGTTCTTGGAGTTTGCTCGGTAACTCTTCGACCTATCCGGACGTCGGGTTCCATTGCTAGATGGGCACATCGATTAGTATAGAAAGTTGTTTCTATGCTACCGGCTTAGGTTCGAACCTAGAGAGTCACACGCATAGAAGTTTCCTAGGATGATCTATTTGCTGATCAACGATTGAGAATCGTATATGATTTAATTAATCAATTTGATTGATTGAATTATCTCAATTGGGTTAAGTACAATTGAATAAGATTCAATTTGGTTTAAGTCTATTAGAAGGACAAGTCAATTTCAAATATTGATTTGAAATTAGACTTGATTTGAATTTAAATAGATTCAGGACTAACCAAATTTGATTTGGGCTTGGATCATGATCTATGTGGGTTAAGTCAAATAAATTCATATCAGAATCCAAACCTCTCGAATATGGATCTCATATGATGAGATGGCTAAAATCTCATCTCATGAGATAGAATTTAATGCATGACATTTATTTACCGAACGTCGGATTTATCTCTCGTCTCTTTGGTTTTCTCCGAACGACGGAACTAAACCAAACGCCGTGATTCCTTGGTTTTCTCCGAACGTCGGAATTAAACCAAGCGCCGCGCCTTGGCGTCTCTTCGCTTTTGTCAAACGACGGATTCTTAAATGTTAGAATTAAATGTCAAGGCTAAATCAAGACTATAAATAGAGGGCATTTTCTCACCAGAAAATACAGAATAAAAAATAGAACAACAATACACGATTTGTCGTGGATTGTAATTCTAAATTGTCATGGATTGTAATTCTAAAATATTAGAATAGAAAATCCTGGTGATTCTAGTATTAGCGGAAGCCTGGTGGATCTTAGAGGAAGATTCAAGTGAGAGGATTCAAGATCAGCAAAGCTATTTTTTCGCGAGCTAGCACTTCCGGAAATCTGATCATTCGGGGCTTCACGTGGACGATACTAGAGGCTGGATGATTGAACGGCTGCAGAGCAATAAGGATTTACCTACTGTTCTTAAGGTAAGTGATTTGATTCCTAGATCTTAAGGTAGGCTTCAAGATAATAGTGTGACTAGTCATCTTGAAGATCAAGATATTATCTTGATGTTTTATATGCATATTTTAGATCAAACGACTCTGAATATATAGGCAAAGATATGATCTTGATGCATATTAGATAGATTATGTAATCTTTTAATTTCCGCAATGATAATAGTTATCAATTTTTAAAAATATGCATGCCTTGGAGACTATTTCTCCCTACATGTAGATCTGAATTAATATGGACAAAAATAATTAAAAATGATATAGCTATTTATAATTTGAGTGTTGACTTAGTCCTAAACAAAGTAGAGTGGAGGAAGCAGATTTATGTAGCAAATCCCATATAGTTGAAAAAAGGCTTAGATGAGTTGAGTTAAGTTGAGTATATATATTTTATTCAAACTTTGTTGGTATATTCATAATGGTATGTATAGAATTGTTATTGGACTTTTTAAATCATTACCACCTTCCTTACCATTTTTTTGGAGGACGACAACTATGCATATTTGTTGGATCTTGATTTAGGTACGGACACTAGGAGTGAGATTTAAATTTTATTTTACTATATAATCTAATGTTAATTTAGCTATTCTGATTTGTACGTTGAAAATGACATTTAAAATACTTTTATGTACTAGTATATTTGTGTATGGGATATGTGAGATATAGCTTTTGCTAATGATATCATGATTGTTGTTATATTTTATATTTTGAGGTTTCACTGGCCTTGTATGCTCTTATGGTTTATTTTAAGGTTATGTAGTTGTATCGTGATTAACTCTATACCAATTCTGGATCAGAGATCGCAATAGTATTAGTCCAACCCAAGAATCTTTCCAAAATTTGATATTTTATCCATTTTCTAATTCAAAGAAGGGACAATTATTCTAGAAATCGATAAAATTATAAAGAAGAATTAACCATTATAAAGTGCATGCAAATCTATGAATATATATATATATATACATACTCAACTCAACTCATTACAGCCTTTTTCCAACTACATGGCATCAGCTACATGAATCTGCTTCCTTTACTCTGCTGACTAAATCGATATTCAAATTATAAATAGTTATATCTTTTTAATTATTTCTGGCCATGTTAATTTAGGTCTACCTCTATCTCTATCCTTACTGCGGATTGTTAAGAGATCACTCTTTCTAACTAGAGCATCTAAAGGTCTTCGTTGTATATGTTCAAACCACCATAATCATTTTTCAATCATTTTATCTTCAATTGGGATTAATTCTATCATTTCTCTTGTATTTATTTCTAATTCTATCTTTTAAAGTTTTACCATATATTCATCTTAACATGCACATTTCTGTTATACTTAATTTATTCACATATTGTTTCAGTTGTGAAACCAGTCAAGAACGTGAAGATCGTGCGAGGCGAAAGTCTTCGCTCCATGTGTAATTTTTGAAAAGGCACTGCCCATAATTTTCAGGAAGGCACCACCCTCTGTCCCCTCTCCTCACCATGATAAAAGGTGGGGGAGGAGCTCCCTTTGCCCCCATCCAAAACATTGCAAAGCCACTCATGAGTTCATCTTTCCCGCCCCCCCCCCCCCCCCCCCCCCCAAACACACACACACACAACCACCCGAGAGAGAGAGAGAGAGAAGAGGAGAAGGGAGGCAACCGGCCGCTCGAGGTGACCAGAGTGGAGGAAGAGGGCCGCTATGAAGCCCTCCTTTGCGGTTCGGCTCTCGCAATGATTCGGGCTCAGCGGCATGCCCGCCACCTTGTCGGGCCCAGGCCACGGGCGGCAGCTCCCACCAGCACCGAGGCGGCATCCGGTGGGGTCCGACCGGCCCGCCACCACCCAGGGAGGAGACAATGACGGAAAGAATAGGGAAAGAAAGAAAGAAAGAGAAAGAGAGGGCGAATGCTGTCGGTGGTGATTGGCACTAGGCTGGTCGCCGGCGGCCAAACAATTGGCTGGGGAAAGGCCAGCAGCGGCCCTAAGCCATCGGCCATTTCTTTTTCCCTCCCCTGGTTTAGGTGCACCAGAGGAGACAGACAGAGAGAGGAAGGGAGAAAAAAGAGAAGGGATGGGCCCAGGTTCGGCTCAGCCTAGTAAGCCCTTTGGGCTGATTTTTTGGGCTCCAAATTGGACTAAGCCCAATAAAAGGAAGATATAGTTTGGATTAGTGTTGATCCTAGTTTCTTGAAAAAATTTTATTTTTTCATTTGTGCTTATATATTTGAAGATATTCAAGCCCCAAGTTGGGCCCATGATTAGACTGGATAGAGTTTAAAAGTTATTTTGATATGCTGATTCTGAAGATTAAAAATTTGAAAAATGATGTTGTAGGTACTCAGGTGCCCAAATAGATGATTTACACTTTTGGATTAGTGCTAAGAGGTAAGTAAGCCATTTATCTTGATTTTATGAATTATTAAAGAATAAAAATTATGGATTTAAATGCTACATTGATATTTGAAAAATAAGAAAATGGATTTGGTACTAAAAGTATGTTGTTAGGCTTTTGACAATAATACATGCTATTTTGCAATATGACATGAAAATAATATTTTATGAATATGTTATTATGTGTCACTACAATCCATTATGACATGACATGATATGACATAATATGTTACATGACTCCGGTTCATCACGACCCACCCTTCACAGGGCGAATATGTAGAGGACACACATCCCTCAGTGTATTGTGACAGAATACAACATGATATATATGACTCCGGTTAATCGGGACTCACATTCCGCAGGATGAATATGTGGAGGACACACATTCTTGGGATGTATTGTGACAGAATATAACATGATATGCTATATGACTCCGATTCATCGGAACCCACCTCCATAGGAGGAATATGCGGAGGACACATCCGAGGGATATTCTATTATATAACACTAGAACCCACCTCCACAGGGGCTATATATGTGGGGGACACAACCAAGGGGTGTTCTGTTGATATCCAGACCCTTCCTCCATAGGAGATGTATAGGGGAGGATACACCTTTAAGGTGTTCTATTTACGTTGACGTAGTGTATGACTATGGGACATTGGTATAAAATAAAATTTTATATGCTATTTACAATGGTACGGTGGTTTGATTTGAAATTGTATTTCAAAATGCTACATGGCAATAACTTTCAAAATTATTTTGAGCATATGATATGCATGTTTTGATAACACAATAAAACTATATTTGATATTTGGAAGCTTGACATATATTTTTACATATGTTAAAAGCTTGAAATGACTATATTATATTACAGTAGGCTTACTGAATGTGAGCTCATTAAAATCTCACAATGTTTTTCAGAGGCACAAGACTGAAGGAGATATGAGTTAGTTGGAGCTTCTATGGAGTAACTTAGATCCAACATTTTGTTGTAGCCCCATTGATTTATGTATGGTGGGCATGTAACCCAAAACTTATGATTATGACTTGTATTAAGATTATTGACTTTGATTGATATAGAGGTATTATCCTTCCTTGTATAAATTGATAGCTACAGGATGCCTTGTATGCCAGGCAAGCGGCGGGTTGCTACACCTGGGCCACCACCATCAAATCCAGGGCGTGACATCAATATTGTCCAACACTCTATTCCATATAGCATAGCTGGCCTAATAGCGGTTTTATAGAATTTTTCTTTTAATTTTAATGGGATGCATCGATCATATAATACTCCCGAAGCACTCACTCACTTAATCCATCATGCTTTAATTTTATGATTCATATCTTCACCTATTTCACCTTTTTTTTGGATAATTGATCCTAAATACCTAAATTTTTCACTCCTTGGTATCTTTTGGCTTACAATCTTCACTGTTTCTTTGTTTGCATTTTTACTTCCACTAAAATTGCATATTATATATTCAATAGTTCTACTAATCTTAAAACCTTTAGATCCTAAAGCCTCTCTTCAAATCTTAGCTTAGCATTTACTACAGATTTAGTTTTATTGAGATATCATTTTGAATATGTTTGATTAATTCATTCATAACTAATACAAAAAAGATATGGATTTAAGGTAAATCTTTAATATAAACATATAGTAATTAAAATTTTACTAATTTTTTTATTATTATTTGAATAATAGTTATTGCTCTACAATATACACACCCCAAAGAAAGCTTCATGAAATCAGCCCATGATAAACAAAACATTTGACGACTTGATGACTATAGTCAACGTTTATGGCAAAGAATTAGACAGCATAGACCAGAATTTTAATGCCTTCCGTTAAGTACCAGCGGAATGCGAGGCATGGTGCCCCGCCGTTGTTCGGAGAGCTCAGACTAGTTGGACGACCAGAGGCTGGCGATGAGGGCATTGTAATGCGCCGAGGTCATGATGCACCTTATGTGATAACAGGTTCCACAAGCATGGCCATTAGGCCCGCCTAAGAGAAGGAAAACCGATTCTAAATGAGCGAGCGAGAGAGAGAGAGATTGATCGGGTATCAGAAAACCAGAAATCACAGGGAATCGTTGCCGTAGAAGGTAGAACCCATGCAACACCTTCCGTGGTGGTCTTATTATTCCCCGGCCAGCAGTTCAATTACTTCCTTGAGCTTCATCGGTTAGAACGTATTATTTGAATTTTTGATCCATTATAATTATCTAAGATATTTCCCATGCACAAGCAAAATTGGATTGAACACATGCATAAATCCTCACGAAATATTCTAGCTTTGCAACTATCACCAGCATCAAAAAGAGAAACACCTCTATTCTCTTTGGAATTTAGCATAAATTTCCTTCAACTTGGGTTGTTGATAATTCATTGCTGTGGCAACCAGAGATAAGAGGAACATGAAAGAGACGGATGAGAAGGGGTTGTAAGTAGAGCAACGGGAATAGCAAAGATCGTGGCAGCAGCGGAGAGCGATGAGAAGGGGTTGTAAGTAGAGCAATGGGAATAGCAACGATCGTGGCAACAGCACGGAGCAGGCTACCTCGATAGGCTGAATGGTGCGTGTGCACGCTTTAACGCGTAATACTCTCCATTCTTTTTAGCTTGCTTTAAGAGATGGGAAAATGGGTACTTTCCATTCTTTTTATCTTGTTTTGAGTAATGGATTCCATTGACAAATGGAAAATTATGGGTTTCCATTGAATGTTCTGAGAAATGAGAAATTGGAGAGATTGTTTGATGCAATGAAATGCGCTTTGACTCGGGATCCGTAATGCGCCAATTCTTGACTTGCTCTCATCACCGTTTCATGCAATGAAATGCGCTTTGACCTCGCTCCGGTAATGCGTCAATTCTTGACTTGCTCTCATCACCGCCTACCACCGATATAAGCGATATCAAACTTTGCAAGCGCCAATAAATTTATAAGTGAAAGCTTCGAATATTCAAACTTAGTAAACGTGCAAGCAATTCGAAGACTTCCATTTGATTTTTCTTTAAATATTTCATTAAAAACAGCATCAAATTTTAGCTAAAATTTTATATTTATATCTGAATAATTCTAATATATTTCTTTATTTTTAAATCCTATTTCTCATGGAATTTTTTTATATTTCTTTATTATCAAGTGAAATTTCAAGTATGCTTTTTGGATCGGATTGAATATGGATTTTTGTACCGGATTGAATGTCCCACTTAAGGTTATGATTCTGGTCCATTTATATTTATCTAATTCATTGTAAAAATTAGTGAGCACTAATAAAATTTATTTCGTGAATATTTTTTTCATCAATGCAGTATTCTTTAACAATCTTTAATATAAATTGTTTCAATTTTGTATATTTGATTTTTGAGTCTAATTTCTATTGAACAGTTTATCTTTCAATCCTTAAGAGTGTCAATTATTTCATGCCAGATTCACACAACTAACTAGTTTGCTCAATTTCATGACAAACTAAACTTAGGCATGCCAACAGATGTTCGAGGAGGGAGCTGATTGCTACGAGTTCTCTTTCTGATAACAAATATTGTTTTCGGACTTCAGCTGAGGAAAGGTGAACCAGGTGCGATAAAAAAACAGATCAGCAAGTACTGGTGCATGCCGCATTAACAGACTGACAACCTCGTACTCTTTAACTCATAATAATATCATCACCATTATCTACTTATCTGAGTTGTCAGTATGCATCAAGATATGCGAGAAGTGCAGCAAATGTCACATGCAAACAAAACACTGAAGCACTGCACCTGAATATCTACTCCATGAAGCAGGCAGAAGCACCAATTGTATCATTATGTAAACCATAGTCAAAAATCACGTTCATGTACTACTAAATAAGACCACGATAGAATGATCTGATATCATATAAGGGAGAGACTTGGTGCCATCTCCTTAAGATCAGAAGGAATATGGAGTCGTCTTAGGCATATTCAAGCAGGACCCAAGTTCTGTTCCATTGTGGAACCAACTAGTCATTTCATTATTTTCTGGTCGATGTTCCTGCTTTTGTTTGATACTATTGCACAACATTTTCATTACAATAGCAGTTATTCATCTATCTAAAAACCATCAGCTTCTAACACACCACATTCTGAAGAGACTGTAAGCAATGCATGGAAGAGTATCTGAAAGAGCAAATCCCAGTTTAAATTATGCATGACCTGCTATTGTCACTTTATTTCATTTATTTCAGAAAGATACTCGTTATACAGATTAATAATTATTTCAATGCTTTCTAGTTGCAAATTGAATAGCTTGATTTTTTTCATTCTTAAATTTTGGCAAACAACAACTTTAATGTTATGATAGCTGAACTAACCATGAAATGCTTTAACTTATGACAATGCCACTTAAGAAAGAACAAGAGACATTGGGAAGTCCTGGGATCAACAACTGGAAGACAGTTTCAAACTTTCTCATATTTGCTACATATTTTACTACAATAATTAAAGTTTTAATGTTTTCGCCATCATTGATTATTCAGAGACGCTTAGAAGTTTATAGATACATACATGCACGCATATATTGCAGAAAACATGTTAAAGACAGATTTCTAGATAACATCATGCAATCATTGTATGTCAATAGAGCAAACAGAATCCAACATGATAAACAAAATTCCGCCAGTACAGTGTAGAGAAGAAAACACAAGTAAAGCAGCCCATAAAAGAGTATGTGAAGACCAAGAAATGACTAAATATGAGCATCTGAAGACCAAGAAAATTACTAAAATCTCTACACTGTATATGCACACGTTTTTAACACCCAACCTGAATCCAAATATTCCCATTGATGCAAATACTCTCTACTTGTAACCAGCAGGATAAGCAGGTGGTGGGTAAGAACCAGCTTGGGGATAAGCAGGTGGATATCCACCCTGAGGAGGTGGTGGATAACCGTATGGTTGCCCATACGCTGGCTGGGGTGGATATCCAACAGGTGGGGGAACCGGCTGATCAATCCGTGACATCTGTTGGACTGGAGGCACTGCCATCACTGGTGATGGCCCAAACTTACCATCTCTCTTATCCATTTCGATCTTGTGTTGTGTCTGAGCTCAAAAATACAAAGAGGATCAATTGAAAAATGTCACTGGAAATGCAAAAAGGAGGCTAATGAAATTCTGACATCGCATAGGCATTCTTGCTTACCTGCATGCATGCACAGACCCTGCAAAGAACATGCAAGTACCCAGGTATCGTGGTTAATAGCCTCTAAATAAGACATTAATAATAAAGATGGAAAAGCAAGTGCAGTCTTACGTCCAGTATACAAAGTCCGACATACAGGACAAAATCTGGGAAGTTTCCTGGAGTTCTTCACTTCCAACAATCATGGCAACGATGGAGAAAATGCATGCAATTTGTTGGAGGCAGAACATGAACCCCTGCATTTATATGTATTCAAAAGTGCAATTCTCTGAGACAAAAGCTAGCTTCAGCACAAGAAATTAATCACTTTGGAAAGAGAAGAGATAAGTACAATAATGCAGTTATCACACTGAGTCGTTTGTATGTTGAACTCATCTTGCAGCAAGAAGCGTGTTGAGGCAACTGAGTTACCAAAGCACAGGAAAACCTGAAACAAAAATAAATAGAAAGAATTCAGTAACCATAAATGAAGTTAGGTGTGATATACGGTAATCTAATGACATATCATAGCTAAAGTTTTAGCTATATGCAGTGAAGCAGAATAAGCACATCCAATTTTTATATTTAATGTTTACCAAACCATTCTAAATGCAAATGATATTATAGCATTAATTCCCTACACATGCACTCATCAGATGGGATTCTTCAGTTTAGTTTATATACACCAAAAAAGGGTGAAGTTTGATAAACACATACCAATTACACACCACCTAACACCTGCCCTTGTCCCAGGGAAAGGATAAGGGTTCACACGATGTTGGCAGCATTTTGATTAATAAAGAGAAAAAAGGAGCCATCTGTAATTTATTGCCATGAGGGTGATTTTAAAACAATGCACCAAATTGTAACCCGCCCTTGTGAGAAAAGGGAATGGGTTAACAAGAACATAAACTATTTAAAATTCATTGAGGGGAAGAATGTGCAAAAGACTTGGTTCTTCATCTGGACATCATGACAGAAGTGACACTGAATTGAAAAGATGAGATATATGAGCTTCCAGATCAACTAAAAGCCTATGATTAGAAGATAAAAGATTTAATATCCAACCAGAAATGTGGCACCTTGAACAAGAAAGAACAACCACTTTCAAAAATAAAACAAAATAAAATGTTTCAGATAGAGACTTAATGTTCCATGCTTAAAAGGCAATAAATCGGCCACTTGACAAAAAATTTGATGAACAATGTCATAGGTGAAGTAGGTATCATACCTAAGTATCATAAATATGAAGAATAAAACAAAAAAAAGGATGGGGCATATGTTAGTGACCAATTAGTACAAGTAGGTTTTATTAGCGCCTGGGTGACAAGTAGGACAAGAGAATGAATTAGCATTGTGGTAGACTGCAGAGTAGGAATAATGATAAATATGATAAGAGTAAAACTAGAAAAATTAGAAAAGAAGATGGTTGCACATTAATAGCCTACTCAACTCAACTCAACTCATTTAAGCCTTTTTCCAACTACATGGGTCGGCTACATGAATCTGCTTCCTCCACTCTGCTCTATTCGGGACCAAGTCGACATTCAAATTACAAATAGTTATATCTTTTTTAATTATTTATGTCCATATTAGTTTAGGTCTACCTCTACCTCTATCCTTACCATGGATTGTTAAAAGATCACTCTTTCTAACTAGAGCATCTAAAGGTCTACGTTGTATATGTCCAAACTACCGCAATCGATTCTCTCAGTTTATCTTCAATTGGAGCTACTCCTATCATTTCTCTTATATGTTTATTTCTAATTCTATCTTTTAAAGTTTTGCCGCATATCCATCTTAACATACGCATTACTGGTATACTTAATTTATTAACATGTTGTTTCAATATTGCCCAACACTTTATTCCATATAGCATAGCTGGCCTAATAGCGATTTTATAGAATATTTCTTTTAATTTTAATGAGATATGCCAATCATATAATACTCCCAAAGCACTCCTCCACTTAATCCATCCTTCTTTAACTCTATGATTCACATCTTCACCTATTTCACATTCTTGCTAGATAATTGATCCCAAATACCTAAATTTTTCATTCATTGATATTTCTTGGCTTGCAATATCCACTGTTTCTTCATTTGTATTTCTACTCCTACTAAAATTATATTTCATGTATTCAGTTTTAGTTCTACTAATCTTAAAACCTTTAGATTTTAAAGCCTCTCTCCAAATCTCTAGCTTAGCATTTACTCCAGATTTAGTTTCATCAATCAACACTATATCATGTACAAATAACATACACCATGGGATATCATTTTGAATATGTTTAGTTAATTCATCCATAACTAATACAAAAAAATACGGACTCAAAGCAGATCCTTGATGTAAACCTACAATAATTGAAAACTCACTAGTTTTTTTCTATTGTTGTTTTAACAATAGTTATTGCTCTTTCATACATATCTTTTATCAATTTTATATACCTTTTAGTAACTCCTTTTTTTTCTAAAACCTACCATATTATTTCTCTAGGTACTCTATCATATGCTTTCTCTAAATCAATAAAGACCATATGAAGGTCTTTTTTTCTTTTCCCTATATCTCTCTATCAATCTTCTTAATAAATAAATAGCTTCCATGGTCAATCTTCCAGGCATAAATCCAAAATGATTATTTGACACCAAAGTTTCAGCTCTTATTCAATTTTCTATTACTCTCTCCCATAATTTCATTGTATGATTCATTAGCTTAATCCCTCTATAATTTGCACAGTTTTGAATATCTCCTTTATTTTTTGTATATAGATATTAATATACTTTTTCTTCAATCATCCGGCATTCTTTTAGTTGCTACAATCCTGTTAAATAAATTGGTTAACTACATAACTCAAATTTCTCCTAAGCCTTTCCAAACCTCAATAGAAAATTAGTTGCACATTAATAGTCATTTAGCGTAAATAAATTTTAGTTGCACCCATGCAACAAGTTGGTTAAAAGGAATAAATAGATTATAAGTTATAAAAGGCTCCCTATTCAGTATCAACTAAAATTACTGCGGAAGAAACTTTGATACTTACACCAAAACAAAGATACATAGTACCGTAACAACTTGCATTTAACACGCAAACTTGCCTCTTATAGAAGGTATAGTGAGGGGTGCAAATGTGTTAGGTACAAGAACAGACCCTACTCAACATAGAATTACAAGGTGTCAAAACTTTTTACTTTTAAGATATAGATTTCCATAGGGTCCGCACTACTTTGTGTGACATATTGATTAATGCATGAGCAAGAATTATAGAGCTGGAGAATAGAAATTTGACATCATGATATGGGCAGGCAGACCGGTGTGCATGATACCAAGAACAAAATGAGATGTAAAATCTGATTGGTTATTATACTAAACAACAAGACAAACAATTTGCAAGTCTAACCGTAAGAAGCACATACACAGAAAAACATAATTTAAACTAACTTTATCCACAAGACCTTCAACAAGAATCGATCAGATATCATACAATAGTGAAGCATACATAACAGTTGGAAAGATACTTTTTTAAGCAAGGAAGCCAGAAGAGAGGTAAAGCAATGGTAAATATGATGCAGCGAAGAGCTTGCTCTGCTGGTTGATAGCTTTATGGTAAAGGATTAGCTTTATTGTTGATAGCTTTATGGGGGTTTACATAAGTTAAAAGTTTCATGCTGCTGGTGTTGAGGCAAACATTAAACTTTATTAAAACTACAACCTTTAGTAAAACTACAACAATCAGATAGTATAGAGTAGAAAACTGTAAACTTAAATGAAAGAGATGTGCACAGGGTATGATGATCAACAAATAATTGTAATTTTTAAGGATTGTGGTGCATGGTTAAGTAGAAATAAAGGATTCTAATTACTAAATAAGAATAATTAAAGGTTGATTCAGCGCATGGCTCTCAATTTGAGAACCATCAACCTTGCTAGCAAGATAATAACTAGAGGACAAAAAATTATCATTATTGGCTTTTAAAAAGAAAGGATGGAAAACCAGTACGAATTTAATAATCTAGATCTATCACGATGCATGAAAGCTGACCTCAATATAGTCATCAAGTAAAATTGCTGCAGCCTCTATAAAGTATGCAAGTTAGAACTCCCTTTCACATATAAATTAAAGAGAAAATATATGTTTTAATCACTATTCATGAAAAAGTCTGAAAACAGAGAATAAAGATGATATATTCAGATTTTATTCTATATTTTTTTGCTGACAGACCTTTTAAATAGTAATGTTGGAAATCTAATGATCTAATATCAATTTTGGAGGTTTTTCCCTTTCTCTTGAACATCTTGTTTTAGCACTCTAGTGAGAGCTGGCCTGCAGTGTGCTTGCAAAAGGGTAGGCAATTAGGTTTAGTTCAAGTTGAATGAACCATGAATTGGCACCAAGCCAGCAGTGTACCGCTGGTCCAGGCTGGTTTGGTATTTTTTGTATTTTTTTCTTTGGTCTTCAACATTTTTGTTATCTATGAGGCTAAGAGCCTTTAGGAGCTCTCATCATCTCTCTTCTCTCTTATTTTCTTTTTCCTCTTTCTTTCTATTTAATTAAGATTTTTTTGAAATAAGGGGATATCCCTCTCCATAAATTAAAAAAAAATTGAATTCAATAAAAATATCAGAAAAATCAAATTTTTTAAGAATAAAAAGTCAACTCTCCCTCTCAAGATCAAATTTGGAAAATTTGAAGAAATCATGCTTTAGCAAATATTTAGTTAAGGTACTTTTACACTAGATAAAATTTTGAAAAAAATAATTTAACTTGGAAATGATGATGACACAAAACATAGAGAAAAAAATATCTTAAAATACAATTTGTAAAATTTTAATCAGTCAAACTAACAAGGTTTCTAAACTTAGATAGGATCATGTTAACAGTTAACTTCACACCGATCCATACCGATTTGATTCATAGCTCATCAAAATAATAAAATTAGACTTACATAAAATCTTAAGATCAAAATGTATCTCTTAAGGTGCAGACTATGACATGTATCAGAAAATGTACCTGTTCAAGGCCCAAATCGAACCGACCAGTTCAATATGGTACGTCTTACCCTAGTTTAGTTTGCTCCATTTTTTTATTTTGTTTGTCTGAATTAGAAATATTTCCTTCTCTTGTATAATGGGACATGATTACTGCCAAACCAGAAGATATGATCTGTGGAGCCCTTTTTGGATAAAGTTGAGAGAAAAGCATGAAGAGAAGATGGACACAGATGCTCCATCTCGCTTGAGCATTCATATGCCCCCTCTTTGGTCTACCTCAACTTTCTCTCCTCGTAACCCGCAGGAATAGCCACACAAGGCACACAGAGAGTTAATAATTTGAGAACCTTTTCTATTATAGTTGTATGTATGTGCATAAATGACCGTATATATACATCCCATGGATGTAAGGAGAGACATTTGTCAGAGTTGAACATGATGGAAATTTTTTCAATCTTTTGAAATGGTATTGCTCTCTTGTACCAGGAAAATAATCTTTCCTAAGTTTATTAAGGAAAGATTTGGTATTCCTCCTATTTAAATTTTATAAATCTATCATTGAAAAAAAAATAAGAGACATATTACACCTGTAACAGGGTAGACATTCTCTGCAGAAGGAAATTAGTTATGTAGTGTTTCATATAAATTAGTTATGTGGTGTTTGATATGCAGAGTTCATGACAGTATAAAAGATGCTCACAAGACCTGATTGTCTATTAAACTGGATCAGATGTTTATTTTCCATTGGTTTAAAGAAAAGGTAAAGAATCAAGTTCAAATAAAAAAATTGAGCAGATTAAAGACAGCGACAGTGCCAAAAGAAGATATCAGACTTTCAAATGTCATCACAGAGTTAACACATTATGATCATATCAAAAGATAGAGGACCATCTTATATTCAGTCAGTGCTAAAAAGAAATCAAAAATAAGATTATTTAATACCTCAGTACAAAGGCAAAACTCTGGACATCGACTCTCTCCACACTTGCCACTACATGGAAGATAGCCAGCACAGCAGACATACCTAAACAGAAAGCAGTCATAAGAGGACAAAGAAAATCAATGACCACAGAAAGAAAGAAAGATCATATACTTCTATACGTTATGCTGAAGGCTGAAGAAAAGACAGAACTGAAGTTACCTTGACATGTCATTGTAAAGAGCTCGCTTGCGGAGCATGTAAGATATACAAGGCCCACTAAGGAGAAACAAGTGTTAGAAAATATCCAAACTAATTCAAACATTGGTTTTTGCAATGAGACCGATATTAATAAAGAATTGAAAATAAAAAAGTAAGCCAATTCAAATAGAATAAAAAATGAATGATGTTTTGAAAAATGCAAAGCAGATCAAAAAATAGTGAAAACTAGCGCACATCACAGGATCAAGCATTAGCACATATGCAAATACCGAGCACATAAACAAGTCAAACCATCAACATTTTAATCAGAAATCCATGATTTTCTCCTAGGAAGATAAAACATAGAAAGCCAAATAACAAACTACTATAGGCCAACCCAAAGTAAATATCTTTCTCAAAGCACTTATATTTTCAAATGATTAAGCTCAACAGCCGTGTTTGATAGATAAAAACAGGTAATTCAAAGCATATAGAGTGCAAATGAAGGCTACTTTTGGAGAAATTTGTCTTATTTCTCAATAAAAAGCATTGTCACAGGCACACAGCAAACAGAAGACAAGTCAATATGCTTGGATTGTTGAAATTCATAGATAAGCAAAGGGTATACCTACGCATGCATTTGGATAAATTTGCTCAGTACAATATAAGGTGCCTCTTCAATATTGCCAAGGTCTATGGCAATAATACTAAGTATCTTACAAGCATGGCGTGGTAAGCCTAGTACAGTGTTGTAGGGCCAAGGTTTACCAACTTAGTAATGGACCCTATACCAGTACATATTGGTCCAGTTTCAATATGCCTAACACATGGTTCAGATCTGTGCATTAAGACTCTGTATGGGAAGGTTATTCAGTTCAACGTATTGAAACTCAATATATTTCCATACGCTCGGTATGAGAAGGTACGCATAGGTACACAGCGTGCAGGAGTACAGTTCTCAAAATGACACAAGGATCAGAATACCCTTTTTCTCATGCCACGCAATGATGCTTTTCAAAGCCAGACAGTAAGGTTAGCACAACACAAAACCAGGTGGAACCAACTAGTTCCATCTAATATAGGCCAGTTTGGCCCTTGCCCTTATAAAACTTGGTATGATACCAATAACTTGCTAGTGCAGCAAAAAATGCCTATTACCAGGCAGTACAGGTCAATATGGCAAACCATGGGCTCACTACTGAAATGGTACCAGTATCAACCTTTTCTTCCAAATCCCCATATTTTATCACTTATCTATGTACTATGCATGCATGCGTGCGCGTGTGTGCATGTGCGTGCATGCATGTGTGTGTGTGTGTGTGTGAGAGAGAGAGAGAGAGTTGTATGAATGTGCATTGATGTGTACTATAGGTATGCTTTGCTTGTCTTCAATAAGAGCATAAGGAATATGTTCCTGTGTATGCATGCACAGACAAACGCACACACAAATTCAAAAATGATCTAGTATAAGACATTCTACATTATTGTACTAGATATTTAAGTTTGTGCATTTAAGTACACAATTACATAGAATGGATAAACACATTTGACAAAATTGTTGTGTTATATCTACCCCAACAAGTAAGCCAATATAAATAATAGAAAAACACCATATGCATCTTTTCCTTCTATTTCTACATGCTTTTGTCATGACAGTAATAATGTTATTGCTGCCTCATTGAACATTATTCTTTTCAACCCACCCCTTTAAGTATGGGCAGTGACATGCAATTTAATAACTACAAGGTCTGCATCTTGAAATTTACAGGTTCCTAAAACATGCATGTGATTACTGTTTAAAATTTTGATCTCAGTACCGCCTATTCGAAATTAAAACATTCTGTCAAAAACTTTGGCCAAGACTGAAATATTTAGATTAAACTCTACTTAAGAGTCTAAAACTGAACTTTAATCTTGTGTACCAAACTGAAATATGGATAAAAATAACAATATATTTAGTGACGTTTCATTTTAACAGAGTATCATTTATGATAGTTGCAGATAATTATTCTGAGTTCAGAGAAAGTGATCACTGTGGAGTGTGAATGCACAGATATCATCATGTACAAGTCACATTTAAGTTACCCTTATGTACTATGAGCAAATTATCTTTCTGACTGCTAACAAGACAAGAAACAATGATGCACATCTATGAAACAAATTCTAGAATATCAAAATAATAGGCTATAAACAGATTTCCAATCACATGGATACTAGGATCAGTTCTTCCATTCTAGAATTCTGCAGTTAATTTTCTTCATTCTTTTTCTTTTTATCAGTACTCTAAATTTCATGATGGAAGGTAAGCATTATTCTGAAAATTGTCTGCTAGTTGGACGGTCAAGAAACAAGACATGAATAGTTCACCGTACTTAACAGTGAAAATTCTTACAGAGACATAGACAACTCCAACATGAAAGCTTTGGTAAAAGCCTTGTTTAGGCCAAAAGGAACTATTGTCATCCTACCAATGGGTGTCCAGATTCTGCTTCAAGCAATTATCATTTATTTGACTTCAACAAAAATGCTAGTATTTCTTTCTAAATAATAGATTCCAATATCCAGTATCAAGAATCCAAAATCCTGCCACAATCTAAATAAAATCAAATAAAGACTAGTGTTGTTTAAATTAAATCAAATCTCATCAAAGTCCTATGTTGCTCTAGAAACATTGGCATCATTGTCAAAGTATGCGCACCTTAGGTCTGAAAAAGGTCTTAAATCCCATAGAATGGGGGTGTCTCAATTTCTCCATGTAACAAGACGTCAGCCCCACATGCACTATCAAGCATCCCAATAGGTATCCTCTGTCTCTCTTCTCTTCTTTTTTTCTCCTTTATTTCTTTCTTATTTTATTTTCCTATTTTTCCCTTTCCTTTCCTCCTCCTTTCCTTCTTTGTTTCTTTTTGTTCCCCTTCCTTTCTTTTATTTTCATCTTCTTTCTTTTCTTTTTCTTCTTTCATTCCTTCTTTCTTTCCTTTATCTTCTTATTTCCTCTTGTGGATTTTAGATCCCAACCCCATCCCAGTCCAGTTTTCACACAAGAATGAGACAACATGGCTAAGATATCTCTATGATACTCCTTGTGGATCTAGATATTGTGTGGTTTTGCTTGAAGAACTCCTTCAAATGCTCCAGGCACCATCCTCCACCTTGATGATGAATATGTAAATTTGTAAATGCACTCAAATGTTTCTATTAGTGATATAAAGTAGATGTCAAAATAATTTACTTGACAATCATCGAACCAGAACCAATAGTGATTCTCACAGAATAATTCACAGAAGTTTGTTGCATCTAAGTCACCATATAACTGATATCCAGTAGTAGAGATGAAGGATCAAAACATGTCAGTGTGCAAATTTAAGCTTCCAATAACACGCAGTTTGCATAGCTCATATCATGATAACTCTGAAAAAGACAGGACAGGATGGTTGTTTCAAGCCCTAAATTAGATATTCATGGAGAAATTAGTCAAGGAAAGGCAATTGACTTAAAAAGTTCACGTATCAATAGAGTTCTGCTAAGATCCCAAATTTCTTGTCATGTATAACTGAAAAACTTATAGACTAGATTTCATATTCTGCACCATAATAAGTATTTTGATGCCTAACATCAGGTCTTTTCCAGATAAGTCTTTTTTATCGCTTTTTGTGCAGTAAAAACACCGCTAAAACCCTAACCCTTCTTTCTTCCAGTTTCATTTTCTCCTCGTTTCTCTTTAAGATATTGTTACTTTCAGACATGAAGTAAATTCAAAAAATAATTAATGTAGTCGTTAGATCTTCGACACTGGCAAAAGATTCAAGTACCTGTTTTCTACTATTCACAGTGTATTATTCATCTACTTATTCAGCATCCATCAAGCATACAAACTTGAACAAATACAACAGGAGGGAGGGAGAAATAAATATAGCAGGAAAGGATTTAAAAAAAGATGCTGAAATGCCTTGCTTTTTTAATCTAAAAGATGCTAAAATTCAATGGAGATATATTCTAAGTCGAAATCTATTCTAGCTTGGGGAAACACAAAAGAAATCAAAAAGCACCCATCATAATTAAAACTATAAAATTAACAGAAAGCGAAAGAAGAATACGCGGATTGAGCCAATCTAAGAATACGCGGATTGAGTCGGTCTAAGAAAGGCAGCAGCATTGCATAGATCGAACCAAAAATCAGACAAAAAAAAAAAAAAACTCATCATCAAACTCAAAACACTCACCACCAGAGCGCAAGGCAACAATCTGCAGAGAAGAAAGGTCACAGCGGTCAGCGATCCCCGTAAAACAAGCGACAGAAACGGAAAAGTTCTACAGATCGGGAGATCGAGAGTTGCTCACAGGGGCAGTCGACCTTCATGGTGCTCATCAGATCGGCATGCCAGAGATTCCGGTAGCCCTGCCGTTGCTGCATCTTGTCGAGGTACGCCTGCGACGCCATTGCCGGATCGCCTTCGCTGCGGAGACGACAATCGATCGCGAGCTCTGATCAAAGAAAAGGACAGCGGAGATCTAGATCCTGGGTGAGCTACTCCTCGCCCGCCCTTTTTGATCGGGAGTCGAAATATATAAAAAGAAAGTCGGAACGCGGGGAATGGGACGAAGATCAAGGAGAGAGCGACAACCCTCGCTTCCAGAGGATGCCAAGCCGGTCAGCGACGAAATTTTGTACCTACGTAGGAGAGAGATTGCTTCTTGGTTTTATTTCAGATTTTTTTTTTTCCGAGAAATAAAGTTTTAAGGAGAGAAATGATTTTGAGTAATCGACACCTGGAAGGAGCCCAGAAATGCACCGAAGTCACCGGCAAAAGAGCAGCTCCGCGTGGGTGTACTGCTTTTGAGGGGCGCTTCGATCTCCTCATACCATTTGCAAGATTAACAAAAGGAAAGGAGCGTCCATCCGAGAACGCTTGGGTGGCAGCCGCGTCGCCAACGCGGAGATTGTGTGGGATTAGCTGTTGCAGTGCCGAACACGAGACACTGTGAGCTGCGCTTTTTTTTGACACGCTCGTCGCGATAAGGAAGTCGGGATCGATTAATTAAAAAAAGGCATTCAGTTGTTGGTGCACGGTCCAGGCCCAGTGTTCTAATCGGATCATGCGGATGTTCGCTGGATAGGGGAATGCACGACCGATCCGCTGTTTGTTTTTTTTCGAGTTCGGAGCCCAGTTGATAACGTGTACATGGGTAGAACCGAAACGGGATCGGCTAAATGAGAGAGTCCAGTTGATAACGTGTACATGGGTAGAACTGAAACGGGATATAGAGAGGCTTGCTGCACATCACATACATGCATGTTAAAAAAAATTTATTTTTTTTGTTTTAACATGTGCGCATACATGTGACGCATGTCAATTATCAAGAACTGCATCGTTCTCGGTTTAGCAAGACTTTCTTTCAGCTAAATTATGGGCGTTTGCATCCATGGCAGGGATGATGTGTTTTATGGTTAGTCTTATATTCTATTCTCAGCTCTATGCTAGCAACAGGTTCAGTCCGAATGTGATAGCAGGAAAATGGTCCATAATCAGACATCGGGGTTGCTGATGAGTCATGTTATTCATGAGCAATGGGTTATGTTTAATAACCAGTTATTCTTTAGGAGTGGTGGTTGATCGAGTCTGACCAGATTTAGATCCATTCGAATTTAAATAAGACTCTAGAAGGTTTTCAATGTCGCACTCAACTTGACAGTAGGCCAAGGAGGCTTATCTTATACTAGCTGCATGTGCGTTCAATCATGTGTGCATGAAAGTATTTTTGTTCTTTTCGCACCGTATGTATAATATATATATATATATGCAATCAATCATCATGCATAATACAGAAGAACTTTTTTAAGCTCCACCGTGCAAAAGTTATTCTTATTGTCTCTCACGAAAGACTTGCTAGGTTGAGCTTAAAGCAAACTATGGGCCAACATAATACAATTCAAAATTTTGTATGTTTGGACTTTGGACCATAGAAAAAAATTGATTAGACTCTATTGGCGTGAGAATCTGGCTACAACGCATCAATTGAGGTGGAATGGTAATATACCCGAACGACACACCTTTCTACATCCAGACCAGATACCTATGCTCAGAAAAAAGTCGTTACAAGTTTCTGAAGTTTAAATGAGGATTCTGAGCTTCACAAGATGAGTTTCAGATCCTCATACCTTGGGTGATGTTCAGTGCTTTTATGGATGTTTGGAAGGAGGAGAAGAGAGACTCGATCAAATTAGATAGGAGGGCAAGATCGGTACCTAGTTGATTGATTGGATCTCTACATGATTTGATGTAATTGATGAAAATAAGATCTCATGGAGAATAAAGGAACCTTCAAAGTGATGGTGCCGACCGACTAATTTGGGCAAGTTAGCCGCATCATACATGACTGTCCAGCGATCATTATTATGGATCCATAAGCTTAAATTATCCCACAACAGATTCTAAATAAGATGAAAAATAGAGTTTGGGCTTAATAAATGAGTTTAAAATTAGCTGTTTGAGATTGGACTAGACTTTTTCAAATGTATAGGCTTGATGACTAATTTGGATCGGGTCTGAGTATGAACATTGAACCTAGCTACCGATATATAATCCGACTCAAGTTCAGTCCAATCTAGTTTTAATCGAGGGTAAGTCTTTTGAATTCCATGACACTTTACGATGCACCGTGTGAGATTCAAGTCATGTACACTTCTCTTTCTAGACTTTTGTTCCTCTAAAACTCTCCTTGTTTCATGCATAATTTTGCCTTTCTCTTGTCTCCTTTATATCCTTCTTAAATCTTAAATTTTGATTATAATTAACTGTAATCCATGATTCTTTTGTTATAGCATTGAAAGATGGAAGTATAGGGTTTTGAAAATAGAATCAGGTATACTGCAAGTGTATGGTTTCTTAATGATGGCTATTTTTCAAAATACATTGAAACAAGAGGTGCACCGCATTATATAGCATGGAACGACTCCATAGGATTTGATCCCCTCCAACCCCCCCCCACCAAACAAAAAACATAATCCTATATGAGGCCCATGTTTTTTCCTTGGTTAAGATTTGTTTTCGGGTCCGCTTGGCTTTAATAGAAGGTTATCATCTTTGCAAACATAATATAGGGAACAAATAGATTAGAATGTTGTACCACTCATAGCATGATCTTAAAATTAACTAAAACAAAATTGTTAATGTAAGCTATAGTTCAAATCATTGGAAATCATTCAAATGAATGATATTTTATGTTTCCAAGTGTCATCTTAACAAAAGGAAGGCATGTGAATGTGGATCAATGGTTTTATATCTTGTAAAATGTGATATTCTTTTGCCTTTTGGACCTCTTCAACATAGAATGGTGGTCTGGTCCACTTGACCAACCCACCAACATTAAAAAGAAAGGAAGAAAGTAAAAAAAAAAAAAATGAGCGAATTTAATCAAGTTAACTTAATGATTACGCCTTAAGTTGGTAGGACAAAGCTGTTAGAAATCTATATTCAATAATTTGTGATAAGTTTAAATAAAATAGACGAACGAGAAATAGAACCGTTTTTGGACAGAAGCTTGCTTGATTGCAATGTCGTAAGACAAAAAATTTTCACTCCTTTTTTGTGCTTAGAAGATCTGTGAGTGTCTGTCTTCCCATGATTCGACTGTCAATAATCTAAATTCTTAGCACTGGAATTTAGACTCTGGCAAACTGAAATCGTTCCCCTCTTAAGAATATGTGCTCTCAAGGATAGACAACGAAAATTCAATACAAAAAACTCATATTAAGTATTAAATTTATAGAAAACAGTTTGCCTCTTCAAAAGGACATGTCCTTTGACATTCAAATTCAAATTTTATGGCTTTTCGAAAAAAAATAGTTACATATAACTACGTGGTAGTTATATTCATGAATCAAGGCCCCAAAGCCCAAGGCCCAATCTTTGATTTATTTAATAATAATAATTTATTTATAGATTCAAGCCCAAGAACCACTAGAACCCACTAGCTTTGGTTCTTCTTCAAAATCAAAGACTTAAGGCTTTGTGTATTTTTAAACTTCTAGTCCTTTTTTGTTTTAATCAATGTGGGACTAAAGGTTTTCTACTCAAAGGACTAAAAGTTTTCTATTCAAAATATATTTATTCTAACAAAAGCAACGTTACACCTTCCCCTAAATGGAGAAGGAGATAACGATGAATAATAACAACAACAACAACATTGAGCTTTAATAGAAGTCTAACTTCGAGAGTGAATAAGAGAGAACCAACATTGCTGGATCTTCCATAATAAATGACCTTGAACCCCTTCCATGATCATCATTGGCCCGCCTCTAGTCTAGGTTCATCACCAATGATCATTCTAACAAAGAGCCATCATCAATTAGTGTTGGCTTATTGTGCTGGGGTTGGCAATATAGTCGGTTCTCTTGATTCATCGATATGATCATCATTCTCCCTCTTATATCTCAAATCATTGGTCATCCATGTATCTGCCCATCTTTCCTATTCGTTGCACCCTTATTTTGGTGGTTGAGATATGGTTGAGGTTGCCACAACCAGTCCAATGTAGGCTTGACGAGAGTATGGTCTTGACACAACGCTAACGATTAGAGCCCCTCCTTTTTCGTTGCTCTTTCTCTTATTGTAACGCCCAAGCTCAAATGCTAGTCCAATTAATATTGTTAGCAGGCTTAAAATCATATGGACTAAAAATTCGAATGAAAGTTAATGGGTAGCAAATTGACCTAAGTTATAAGCGCATAACACTTTCTTTTCATCCAATATAGAACTAATTTTGGAGTATCATAATTTTTCCTCCTTATAATGCAACACTCTCGTCGCACACCATAAGCTAGCAAGAATCTACCCTCGAGTTGGGTCATTGATGCTGAAAAAATGGCCTCATGTCATAGCGGGACTCTACTACCATTCCATAGGTAGCCCTTTCGTTATGTCCACCACTTTCGCTTACTCGGATCGGCTCTAATATCATTTGTAATGCTCCAAGTCCATATACTAGCCAAATTAATTCCGTTAGCAGGCCTAAAACTATATGGTTTAAAAACTTAAATAAAAATCAATGAGTAGCAAGTGGATTTGAGTTACAAGTATATAACACTTTTGAAACTAAATTTAGGATATTACACTTATGGTTCTATTTTCTCTCTATAATTAAAGTCTAGGAAGGCCCTGACAATGAATCCCCATCTCTCTTGTATACTTTTGGTGTACCAGCAGTGGGCTGGGATTGAGTTCGTCGTCACTTGTTGCACTAGCACCCATCTTGACCTTCATGGGGTCTTACAAGACCCCACTACAAATTACCCCTATCTTATGAGAAAAGTCTTCTACTTAGGTATTCTACTATTCAATCCTTTTTCTGGGTAAATTTTAAACCTTTCTTACACTTTTTCTTTTTCTCTGAGCTAACGATCAGTCCTCATAAATAAATTTCAATCTTTTGACACTTTTCTCTTGAAGAGAACAATCAAAACAAACACCTAAAAGATGTGGATTTTCTAATGAGGCTTTAAACTTGGGTTATATTGCTAAATGCACTAAAGGCTCAAAGAAAGCTTAAACAAGGATTTCTCAATAGTTTTAAATCCAAAAACATGTGTTTAAACTAACAACTAGCCTCTTTTCTTATAGCCAAAAGAAAACATGGCCATTGGGGTTCTTAGACAACACCTATGGTCATTTAAAAATATGATCGTTGGGTTATTAAAGCTGTCCCAATTGACCATCCAAGCTAAGGCTAGCCAACTGCTCAGGCTAAAGCCAGTTGACCGCTCAGGTTAAGGCCACCTAGATGGTTGACCACTCGAACCTACGCTAGTCAATCGTTAGGCCAAAGTAGAGAAGGGGCTTTTGACTTATTTAGGGCTTTTCTAATCCCAATTGATCGTTTTAGAGTTTGATTGTCTTCATATGTTTAGTTTTGAAATTTTAAGTTAATTTTATATTAATTATGATTTAAAACCTAATATAAACAATTTTTTATGGCTATAAAGCCTTGTGCACTTAAGGTCCTATCTAGTTTTATATATGATCTTATGAAAAATAAAATTTATAATTAATCTTCATTCCTTTGAACGTTGGCATATCGAATGAATCTTCAGGTATATGTTGTACCACTTCCAATACATATGCTGCGATAAGGCTTGATCTCTTATAGAATCAAGTATATTCTGAATGAATGCATACTTGTTTAAATCATCACAACTTAAGAATACTATTAATAACTTAATTAATGTCTAGTAACTTAATTAATGTCTTGTTATCATCAAAACATGAATTATTGAACCATAAGGTTCAACGGTATATACTATATGATGATAATTTACAAAATAGTTTGCAAGAATTCCTATCACATGGTACCTATGTGATCATAGAATTTATTATATTAGTCTACTACATGCTGACAATTTAAATAATTTGTAAGAATCTTTTTTACATTATTGCCATATGATTTTTTGTTTTTTATCTATAACTGTGTCACATGTTAGTGATTTTGGATTTAATGATATATGTCATTTATATTGAATTTTAAATTATAGATATTACTAAATTATGTTTTGGCTTAATCAGTATACAAAATGGAGTTCTAGTAAATTTTAATTGGATTAAGTGAGGTATACGAGCTGATCATGAATTATAGATTTAACACAATAGGCAAATTATACATAATAATGAAATAGCTTTACAACAAGCATATTATATTTGATAATAAGATAATTCTATTATGAGCAGGTTGCACGTGGTATCAAGATAATCTTGCCATAAGCAGGTTATAGGTGATAGTGTAGTTTATCAATCAAGTATGAGGCCATAAATTATAATCATGGTTATTCTAACGCCGAAAAGATTACTATTGTCAAATCTAATCATAGGAAAAAATGATAAATTATTTGGGAATACTGTTAGTAGGGAAATTATTATATATAATTTATGGGATATTATTTAAATGGTTAATTGCTGGAATATGATATATTTATGTGCATATAGGTATTTGAGTGTCAATTTGTATGTGTGATATGTTTTGATATTCTCTGGTTGATTTGGCATTGTTGCTCGGCTATTTTTGAATTTATATTTTTTATATTGGTGTGAGTGCATGTATTAGATTCATATTGAGTTATGAGCTTACATAATATTTTATTTGCTTTTGTAGAGACATAGAATGAGTAAGATACAAAGGGTATGAGCACCAATTAAGTAGATTATAGAGTAGCTATATTATTTCTAGTATCTACTATTTACAAAGAGATGTAATTAGATAAAATTTATTATACCTATGTATTCTTTGATGTTAAATTAATAATAATATCAAGTTATTATGAAAATCAATAAAAAATAAGTCTTTCATATTTTCTAAGACCACATTTCAAAGAATGTATGGCTAAGTCATGAGAATTGGGTACAAAGCATGACATCCACACACATACACGCACACATGCCAATATGATAATAACATAATTTCAAAATTATTTTAATTATCAAAGTAGAAGGATAATTATAATTTTACAGGTAAAAGAAGGGGATTTTCTTGCATAATTATTGGTTCCTTCTTTTATTTTAAATATTTTTTATACTTTTCACATCTCTTTTATGTTTCTTGAATAAAACTGTTGGTCTTCTCGTTTGTTAAAACTCATGTTCTTCAATTAACACATTTTCAAGCTATGAAAATTCTTATAGTTTTACTTCTCATCGAGTAAAGAGGAAAGACAAAGGTAAAGTTCTTGAGGCAGGGCAATTTATCATGCCAATTTTGTTTTAATTTTTCCCCAATTTTTCTCTCGTTTTCATTTATGTGCTTGCTTATGCAAACCAATCTGGCCATTGGACATTCAGCTGGTTCTGCTGTATCATATGGTATAGTTTTTTTGTAACGTAAAAGAGTGATTCTTTTGATAGATTTTAGAATACCGGCAACTGTAATTATCAAGGCATGAGTTTACTTTTGAGTTAAGAAAGGATGGAATCGTGTCTCAAATTTTAATCAGGTGGCTGGGTCCTTTATGTTACAAATCTACAAGGATTGATACAAAGGATACCACATGCACGAGGATGACAATTGAGTTGGGGTTGGATTATATATGATTTGGATTAGATGCAAATTGGATCAAGATTTTATCAACTTAAATCTTATATATTTAATAAATATATCAAAATTTTAGATTTAAATTTAATTTTTATTAAATAGGCAATTTGATCCATCCTGATTTATTTATTAAATGGATAAAATAAAGTTAAATGAATTAAACAAGTTAAGTAAATTTTCAATGAATTATATGGATTTAAAGTAAGTTAAATAAATTGGGTTAAATACGTTAGTTTGGTTTTTAAATGGGTTAAATATGTCTTAAACATGCTAAATAAGTGAAGTCAAGATGAGTTAAATGATCATAGGTTTAAATTTAAATTTAAATTTGATAAACAATGCAAATAAGTTAATTAGACTAGCATGTCAAATTTAAAATTGCTTAGCATATACCAATTATAGATCAAAGCAATTAATTGGATCATAAATTGCTATAATGTTGTATGATGGCTTCCATCTAATAGTTTAGGATTTAGGGCTGTGAACGTAGAGTATATCTAAGTCTAGGATTATGATAAGATTGCGATGTCATGCATATAATTATAAAGTTGTAGGTAATCTATCCAGATTATGATAGATTACTGCTAATTTAAAGGATAGATTATCATAGATTACTGCTAATTTAAAAGGGACCATCAGATTAATCCATATTACCATAGGAAAGAATGATTATCAACATTATAATTTATAAAGGTGTGATAATCTGATAAATTAATTTTTAATTATTCTTTTTTCTTTTGATCGCCTCTACTCTCATCCTCCTCTATCAATCTCGTTGATTGGAACCTTCGTGTCGAAGGTTTCGAACCATACCCTTCTTTACACGTGGCGAAACTTCTTTCGATCGATGGCTTCAAGTATCTATCCTCATCAACCATTTCGAATATATTTATAAATATATTTTTTTAAACATATTATTGATAAATATAAATTTTTAAATTAAATATATAATAATATATAAAATTTTAATAATTTTAATTTAGAAATATTTAAAAATTTAATGTTATATGACTCGTAATCTGTTTGTCATGCTAAATATAGTAATCAATAATATTACTATAGCATTATTTGTATATGATGTGGCTGATCCAACGCCGTTAGAGAACCGTGAAGGAAGCTGATAGAGCCCCGCTTCGACCTTCAAGGCCCATCTCGACCTCCGCGTCGACAGCGGTCCATTCCCATCTTGGTGTCGGTCTCGACGTCGGCTCCGGCCCACCTTGACCTCCTGGTTCATCAACATCCTACCCCAAGACCCCTTTCAGGCTTGGACATATATGAACAGTGCCAGGGGTCGGCCATATATGAACAGTGCCGGGTCGGCCATGTATGAACAGTGCCGGGGGTCGGCCATGTATGAACAGTGCCGGAGGTCGGCCATATATGAACAGTGCCGGGGTCGGCCATGTATGAACAGTGCCGGGGGTCGGCCATATATGAACAGTGCCGGGGGTCGGCCATATATGAACAGTGCCATGTGAACAGTGCCATGCAAGTGAACAGTGCCATGCAAGCGAACGGGCTTCAACTCCAAACTGCATCCTCTGTCCCAATGGCTGCACTTTGGGGCCCATACGCCTAACTTTATCACTCATCGTTGTCCGCGCGGGAATGCAAAAAAAGATGACGTAGGGGACACGTCTTGCAAGCGCCGTAGCGGTTAGCCATGCCCTGCAGCACCCCATGCTTCACGAACATCAATTAATGCTCTGACTAGTGACAGCACCCCATGCTTCATGGACATCAGTTCCGACACTTCACCCATCAAAGTCATCATTATGGAGCCTCAACCACTCAAGCCAGACAACTCTTAAGCGTCTATAAAATGGGTAAGAGGGATCCCTGACCAGGTAACACACTCATAACACCTAAACGCTCATACAGGGAGCTCCTCTCTGGGCCCTCTCTCTCTTTTTCTCTTTCGAGCTTCCTTAAGCTCACGGCTGATGCCCAGACCACTGACTTGAGCATCGGAGGGTCCCGCTGGGGCACCCTTCGGCCCCCGGAACTTGCTTGCAGGCGCGAGGAGCTCACTGGAGGAGACGACCGCACGCTCGAGGCCGGTGATTTGGCGTCATCAGATTGGCGCGCCAGGAAGGGGGGGATCAACGATGCTGGTTTGCAGATCCTCATCCCTTTTTATCAAAACGGTGGATCGTGAAGATGGTGGATTGTGAAGATTTCACCAGTTAAGCTGGGGGGCACCTTCAACGAGCTGAGCAGCAGGAGGCCAGCCTTTCGTTCCATCATCACTATCTCAGACCATTCAAACAGAACATGTTGCCACTCATTCTACAAATCCAAATATTGACGGTGGCTGTCCAAAAGCTCTAGAAGCAACATCTTATGACCACGCAACAGCGAGCAAAAGCTTCTACTCGCCCTTTGGTCACTGCCAAGGCCAGCCATCCTTTATCCTGCTGGGAATCTCCCCAGCAAGAGGTCCAACATCATTAAGCCCATCAGCGACTTAAAGCTCAGAGAGCCACCACTCGCCGCACAAGCAGCCTTCTCACCTATGGACAGCGATGCAAAGGAAGGTTCGGCCATGGCTCCGGTTCCCGACTCTGCCCCGAGGCATTGGCTCTTCTCCAGACCCGGCGCTAGCGCCTCGGCTTCAGATCCGGCCCCGAAGGCTCCCGTTTTCATGCTCCTGGCACCACATCCCCAAGCGCCAGGCAAGCTTCTCTTCCTCTCTGCCACATCCCAAGTCCAAGTGAAAGCTCCCAAAGCAGCCACGTCCAGATGCATTACATGCACCCATGCACGTAATTAGACTTCATAGGAGAGAGAAGGACCATGGAAGCTGGAGGGCTCCTTACCTTGAATCAATGTCGAGGCTGCCCGAATCCTATAACTCCCAACAACATCATCTCCTAACCGTCCAACTTCAGCGGACTCTCCCAGCTGCTCATCTCCAACAGTCGTTGGCTGCTCGGGCTTCCCTCGGCGACCTCTAGCTCCCGAGTTTGACTCCGACTCTTGTCCATGGCTCTGCTCCAGCGTCCCCGGCTCTGGATCCCATCTCTCTCTTCATTGCGCTCCAAAGATGGGTCCCCAGCTTCATTTCAGAAAGGAGCTGGTCATCAACCGACTCCAGGCGTCGTCCCAACTTGATTCCCTGGGGGGCAGACCACCAGCGGGCGGAAATGCTCAAATCCACATAAGGAAAACAAGGGTTCTACAAGAGCTAAGTACGATGCACCTAAGACAATTTTCTTTCATTAACACTTAAAAATGTCATGCAGGGAAGACCAACCTTGTATCAGCCTTCAAGACCAACCTCATGTTGGCGCAACAAAAGCCCGACCCCGGTCGGCACCAAAGCCCTGGGCCAGCCAGGCATGAAGCCCAGTGTACCACTGGCAGAGCGGTGTACCACCGGCTCTCAGCAACAAAAGCCCGACCCCGGTCGGCACCAAAGCCCTGGCCCAGCCAGGCATGAAGCCCAGTGTACCACTGGCAGAGCGATGTACCACCGGCTCTCAGCAACAAAAGCCCGACCCCGGTCGGGACCAAAGCCCTGGGACAGCCAGGCATGAAGCCCAGTGTACCACTGGCAGAGCGGTGTACCACCGGCTCTCAGCAACAAAAGCCCGACCCCGGTCGGCACCAAAGCCCTGGGCCAGCCAGGCATGAAGCCCAGTGTACCACTGGCAGAGCGGTGTACCACGGCTCTCAGCAACAAAAGCCCGACCCCGGTCGGCACCAAAGCCCTGGGCCAGCCAGGCATGAAGCCCAGTGTACCACTGGCAGAGCGGTGTACCACCGGCTCTCAGCAACAAAAGCATGACCCCGGTCGGCACCAAAGCCATGGGCCAGCTAGGCATGAAGCCCAGTGTACCACTGGCAGTGCGGTGTACCACCGGCTCTCAGCAACAAAAGCCCGACCCAGTCGGCACCAAAGCCCTGGGCAAGCCAGGCATGAAGCCCAGTGTACCACTGGCAGAGCGGTGTACCACCGGCTCTCAGCAACAAAAGCCCGACACCCGTCGGCACATGAAGCCCTGCACCAGCCAGCGTGAAGCCCGACACCCGTCAGCACATGAAGCCCGACGCCCGTCGGCACATGAAGCCCTGCACCAGCCAGGCGTGAAGCCCGACACCCGTCGGCACATGAAGCCCGACGCCCGTCGGCACATGAAGCCCTGCATCAGGCGAGGATCAGCCACTTGGGAGGTAACGCCCCTATCGCTTTGCTGGGGTAGGCCCGCCTCGTATCAGGGGCGAGGGGGCATCTGATGTGGTTGATCCAACGCCGTTAGAGAACCGTGAAGGAAGCTGATAGAGCCCCGCTTCGACCTCCAAGGCCCATCTCGACCTCCGCGTCGGCAGCGGTCCATTCCCATCTCGGTGTCGGTCTCGACGTCGGCTCCGGCCCACCTTGACCTCCTGGTTCATCAACATCCTACCCCGAGACCCCTTTCAGGCTTGGACATATATGAATAGTGCCGAGGGTCGGCCATGTATGAACAGTGCCGGGGGTCGGCCATGTATGAACAGTGCCGGGGGTCGGCCATGTATGAACAGTGCCGGGGCTTGGACATATATGAATAGTGCCGGGGGTCGGCCATGTATGAACAGTGCCAGGGGTCGGCCATGTATGAACAGTGCCGGGGGTCGGCCATATATGAACAGTGCCATGTGAACAGTGCCATGTGAACAGTGCCATGCAAGTGAACAGTGCCATGCAAGCGAACGGGCTTCAACTCCAAACTGCATCTTCTGTCCCAATGGCTGCACTTTGGGGCCCATACGCCTAACTTTATCACTCATCGTTGTCCGCGCGGGAATGCAAAAAAGATGACGTAGGGGACACGTCTGGCAAGCGCCGTAGCGGTTATGCCCTGCAGCACCCCATGCTTCACGAACATCAATTAATGCTCTGACTAGTGACAGCACCCCATGCTTCACGGACATCAGTTCCGACACTTTACCCATCAAAGTCATCATTATGGAGCCTCAACCACTCAAGCCAGACAAACTCTTAAGCGTCTATAAAATGGGTAAGAGGGACCCCTGATCAGGTAACACACTCATAACACCTAAACGCTCATACAGAGGGAGCTCCTCTCTGGGCCTCTCTCTCTCTTTTTCTCTTTCGAGCTTCCTTAACCTCACGGCTGATGCCCAGACCACTGACTTGAGCGTCGGAGGGTCCCGCTGGGGCCCCCTCTGGCCCCCGGGACTTGCTTGCAGGCGCGAGGAGCTCACTGGAGGAGACGACCGCACGCTCGAGGCCGGTGATTTGGCGTCATCAGATTGGCGCGCCAGGAAGGGGGGGATCAACGATGCTGGTTTGCAGATCCTCATCCCTTTTTATCAAAACGGTGGATCGTGAAGATGGTGGATTGTGAAGATTTCACCAGTTAAGCTGGGGGGCACCTTCAACGAGCTGAGCAGCAGGAGGCCAGCCTTTCGTTCCATCATCACTATCTCAGACCATTCAAACAGAACATGTTGCCACTCATTCTATAAATCCAAATATTGACGGTGGCTGTCCAAAAGCTCTAGAAGCAACATCTTATGACCACGCAACAGCGAGCAAAAGCTTCTACTCGCCCTTTGGTCACTGCCAAGGCCAGCCATCCTTTATCCTGCTGGGAATCTCCCCAGCAAGAGGTCCAACATCATTAAGCCCATCAGCGACTTAAAGCTCAGAGAGCCACCACTCGCCGCACAAGCAGCCTTCTCACCTATGGACAGCGATGCAGAGGAAGGTTCGGCCATGGCTCCGGTTCCCGACTCTGCCCCGAGGCATTGGCTCTTCTCCAGACCCGGCGCTAGCGCCTCGGCTTCAGATCCGGCCCCGAAGGCTCCCGTTTTCATGCTCCTGGCACCACATCCCCGAGCGCCAGGCAAGCTTCTCTTCCTCTCTGCCGCATCCCAAGTCCAAGTGAAAGCTCCCAAAGCAGCCACGTCCAGATGCATTACATGCACCCATGCACGTAATGAGACTTCATAGGAGAGAGAAGGACCATGGAAGCTGGAGGGCTCCTTACCTTGAATCAATGTCGAGGCTGCCCGAATCCTATAACTCCCAACAACATCATCTCCTAACCGTCCAACTTCAGCGGACTCTCCCAGCCGCTCATCTCCAACAGCCGTTGGCTGCTCGGGCTTCCCTCGGCGACCTCTAGCTCCCGAGTTTGACTCCGACTCTTGTCCGTGGCTCTGCTCCAGCGTCCCCGGCTCTGGATCCCATCTCTCTCTTCATTGCGCTCCAAAGATGGGTCCCCAGCTTCATTTCGGAAAGGAGCTGGTCATCAACCGACTCCAGGCGCTGTCCCAACTTGATTCCCTGGGGGGCAGACCACCAGCGGGCGGAAATGCTCAAATCCACATAAGGAAAACAGAGGCGCTACAAGAGCTAAGTACGATGCACCTAAGACAATTTTCTTTCATTAACACTTAAAAATGTCATGCAGGGAAGACCAACCTTGTATCAGCCTTCAAGACCAACCTCATGTTGGCGCAACAAAAGCCCGACCCCGGTCGGCACCAAAGCCTGGGCCAGCCAGGCATGAAGCCCAGTGTACCACTGGCAGAGCGGTGTACCATCGGCTCTCAGCAACAAAAGCCCGACCCCGGTCGGCACCAAAGCCCTGGGCCAGCCAGGCATGAAGCCCAGTGTACCACTGGCAGAGCGGTGTACCACCGGCTCTCAGCAACAAAAGCCGACCCCGTCGGCACCAAAGCCCTGGGCCAGCCAGGCATGAAGCCCAGTGTACCACTGGCAGAGCGGTGTACCACCGGCTCTCAGCAACAAAAGCCCGACCCCGGTCGGCACCAAAGCCCTGGGCCAGCCAGGCATGAAGCCCAGTGTACCACTGGCAGAGCGGTGTACCACCGGCTCTCAGCAACAAAAGCCCGACCCCGGTCGGCACCAAAGCCCTGGGCCAGCCAGGCATGAAGCCCAGTGCACCACTGGCAGAGCGGTGTACCACCGGCTCTCAGCAACAAAAGCCCGACCCCGGTCGGCACCAAAGCCCTGGGCCAGCCAGGCATGAAGCCTAGTGTACCACTGGCAGAGCGGTGTACCACCGGCTCTCAGCAACAAAAGCCCGACCCCGGTCGGCACCAAAGCCCTGGGCCAGCCAGGCATGAAGCCCAGTGTACCACTAGCAGAGCGGTGTACCACCGGCTCTCAGCAACAAAAGCCAGACACCCGTCGGCACATGAAGCCCTGCACCAGCCAGGCGTGAAGCCCGACACCCGTCAGCACATGAAGCCCGACGCCCGTCGGCACATGAAGCCCTGCACCAGCCATGCGTGAAGCCCGACACCCGTCGGCACATGAAGCCCGACGCCCGTCGGCACATGAAGCCCTGCATCAGGCGAGGATCAGCCACTTGGGAGGTAACGCCCCTTTCGCCTTGCTGGGGTAGGCCCGCTTCGTCTCAGGGGCGAGGGGGCATCTGATGTGGCTGATCCAACGCCGTTAGAGAACCGTGAAGGAAGCTGATAGAGCCCCGCTTCGACCTCCAAGGCCCATCTCGACCTCCGCGTCAGCAGCGGTCCATTCCCATCTCGGTGTCGGTCTCGACATCGGCTCCGGCCCACCTTGACCTCCTGGTTCATCAACATCCTACCCCGAGACCCCTTTCAGGCTTGGACATATATGAATAGTGCCAGGGGTCGGCCATGTATGAACAGTGCCAGGGGTCGGCCATATATGAACAGTGCCGGGGGTCGGCCATGTATGAACAGTGCCGGGGCTTGGACATATATGAATAGTGCTGGGGGTCGGCCATGTATGAACAGTGCCAGGGGTCGGCCATATATGAACAGTGCCGAGGGTCGGCCATGTATGAACAGTGCCGGGGGTCGGCCATGTATGAACAGTGCCGGGGGTCGGTCATATATGAATAGTGCCATGTGAACAGTGCCATGTGAACAGTGCCATGCAAGTGAACAGTGCCATGCAAGCGAACGGGCTTCAACTCCAAACTGCATCTTCTGTCCCAATGGCTGCACTTTGGGGCCCATACGCCTAACTTTATCACTCATCGTTGTCCGCACGGGAATGCAAAAAAAGATGACGTAGGGGACACGTATGGCAAGCGTCGTAGCTGTTAGCCATGTCCTGCAGCACCCCATGCTTCACGAACATCAATTAATGCTCTGACTAGTGACAGCACCCCATGCTTCACGGACATCAGTTCCGACACTTCACCCATCAAAGTCATCATTATGGAGCCTCAACCACTCAAGCCAGACAAACTCTTAAGCGTCTATAAAATGGGTAAGAGGGACCCCTGACCAGGTAACACACTCATAACACCTAAACGCTCATACAGAGGGAGCTCCTCTCTGGGCCTCTCTCTCTCTTTTTCTCTTTCGATCTTCCTTAAGCTCACGACTGATGCCCAGACCACTGACTTGAGCGTCGGAGGGTCCCGCTGGGGCCCCCTCCGGCCCCCGGGACTTGCTTGCAGGCGCGAGGAGCTCACTGGAGGAGACGACCGCACGCTCGAGGCCGGTGATTTGGCGTCATCAGATTGGCGCGCCAGGAAGGGGGGGATCAACGATGCTGGTTTGCAGATCCTCATCCCTTTTTATCAAAACGGTGGATCGTGAAGATGGTGGATTATGAAGATTTCACCAGTTAAGCTGGGGGGCACCTTCAACGAGCTGAGCAGCAGGAGGCCAGCCTTTCGTTCCATCATCACTATCTCAGACCATTCAAACAGAACATGTTGCCACTCATTCTACAAATCCAAATATTGACGGTGGCTGTCCAAAAGCTCTAGAAGCAACATCTTATGACCACGCAACAGCGAGCAAAAGCTTCTACTCGCCCTTTGGTCACTGCCAGGCCAGCCATCCTTTATCCTGCTGGAATCTCCCCAGCAAGAGGTCCAACGTCATTAAGCCCATCAGCGACTTAAAGCTCAGAGAGCCACCACTCGCCGCACAAGCAGCCTTCTCACCTATGGACAGCGATGCAGAGGAAGGTTCGGCCATGGCTCCGGTTCCCGACTCTGCCCCGAGGCATTGGCTCTTCTCCAGACCCGGCGCTAGCGCCTCGGCTTCAGATCCGGCCCCGAAGGCTCCCGTTTTCATGCTCCTGGCACCACATCCCCGAGCGCCAGGCAAGCTTCTCTTCCTCTCTGCCGCATCCCAAGTCCAAGTGAAAGCTCCCAAAGCAGCCACGTCCAGATGCATTACATGCACCCATGCACGTAATGAGACTTCATAGGAGAGAGAAGGACCATGGAAGCTGGAGGGCTCCTTACCTTGAATCAATGTCGAGGCTGCCCGAATCCTATAACTCCCAACAACATCATCTCCTAACCGTCCAACTTCAGCGGACTCTCCCAGCCGCTCATCTCCAACAGCCGTTGGCTGCTCGGGCTTCCCTCGGCGACCTCTAGCTCCCGAGTTTGACTCCGACTCTTGTCCGTGGCTCTGCTCCAGCGTCCCCGGCTCTGGATCCCATCTCTCTCTTCATTGCGCTCCAAAGATGGGTCCCCAGCTTCATTTCGGAAAGGAGCTGGTCATCAACCGACTCCAGGCGCCGTCCCAACTTGATTCCCTGGGGGGCAGACCACCAGCGGGCGGAAATGCTCAAATCTACATAAGGAAAACAGGGGCGCTACAAGAGCTAAGTACGATGCACCTAAGATAATTTTCTTTCATTAACACTTAAAAATGTCATGCAGGGAAGACCAACCTTGTATCAGCCTTCAAGACCAACCTCATGTTGGCGCAACAAAAGCCCGACCCCGGTCGGTACCAAAGCCCTGGGCCAGCCAGGTATGAAGCCCAGTGTACCACTGGCAGAGCGGTGTACCACCGGCTCTCAGCAACAAAAGCCCGACCCCGGTCGGCACCAAAGCCCTGGGCCAGCCAGGCATGAAACCCAGTGTACCACTGGCAGAGCGGTGTACCACCGGCTCTCAGCAACAAAAGCCCGACCCTGGTCGGCACCAAAGCCTTGGGCCAGCCAGGCATGAAGCCCAGTGTACCACTGGCAGAGCGGTGTACCACCGGCTCTCAGCAACAAAAGCCCGACCCCGGTCGGCACCAAAGGCATGAAGCCCAGTGTACCACTGGCAGAGCGGTGTACCACCGGCTCTCAGCAATAAAAGCCCAACCCCGGTCGGCACCAAAGCCCTGGGCCAGCCAGGCATGAAGCCCAGTGTACCACTGGCAGAGCGGTGTACCACCGGCTCTCAGCAACAAAAGCCTGACCCCGGTCGGCACCAAAGCCCTGGGCCAGCCAGGCATGAAGCCCAGTGTACCACTGGCAGAGTGGTGTACCACCGGCTCTCAGCAACAAAAGCCCGACCCCGGTCGGCACCAAAGCCCTGGGCCAGCCAGGCTTGAAGCCCAGTGTACCACTGGCAGAGCGGTGTACCACCGGCTCTCAGCAACAAAAGCCCGACCCCGGTCGGCACCAAAGCCCTGGGCCAGCCAGACATGAAGGCCAGTGTACCACTGGCAGAGCGGTGTACCACCGGCTCTCAGCAACAAAAGCCCGACACCCGTCGGCACATGAAGCCCTACACCAGCCAGGCGTGAAGCCCAACACCCGTCAGCACATGAAGCCCGACGCCCGTCGGCACATGAAGCCCTGCACCAGCCAGGCGTGAAGCCCGACACCCGTCGGCACATGAAGCCCGACGCCCGTCGGCACATGAAGCCCTGCATCAGGCGAGGATCAGCCACTTGGGAGGTAACGCCCCTTTCGCCTTGCTAGGGTAGGCCCGCTTCGTCTCAGGGGCGAGGGGGCATCTGATGTGGCTGATCCAACGCCGTTAGAGAACCGTGAAGGAAGCTGATAGAGCCCCGCTTCGACCTCTAAGGCCCATCTCGACCTCCGCGTCAGCAGCGGTCCATTCCCATCTCGGTGTCGGTCTCGACGTCGGCTCCGGCCCACCTTGACCTCCTGGTTCATCAACATCCTACCCCGAGACCCCTTTCAGGCTTGGACATATATGAATAGTGCCGGGGGTCGGCCATGTATGAACAGTGCCAGGGGTCGGCCATATATGAACAGTGCCAGGGGTCGGCCATGTATGAACAGTGCCGGGGGTCGGCCATGTATGAACAGTGCCGGGGCTTGGACATATATGAACAGTGCCGGGGTCGGACATGTATGAACAGTGCCGGGGGTCGGCCATATGAACAGTGCCCGGGGTGGCCATGTATGAACAGTGCCGGGGGTCGGCCATGTATGAACAGTGCCGGGGGTCGGCCATATATGAACAGTGCCATGTGAACAGTGCCATGTGAACAGTGCCATGCAAGTGAACAGTGCCATGCAAGCGAACGGGCTTCAACTCCAAACTGCATCTTCTGTCCCAATGGCTGCACTTTGGGGCCCATACGCCTAACTTTATCACTCTTCGTTGTCCGCACGGGAATGCAAAAAAAGATGACGTAGGGGACACGTCTGGCAAGCGTCGTAGCAGTTAGCCATGCCCTGCAGCACCCCATGCTTCACGAACATCAATTAATGCTCTGACTAGTGACAGCACCCCATGCTTCACGGACATCAGTTCCGACACTTCACCCATCAAAGTCATCATTATGGAGCCTCAACCACTCAAGCCAGACAAACTCTTAAGCGTCTATAAAATGGGTAAGAGGGACCCCTGACCAGGTAACACACTCATAACACCTAAACGCTCATACAGAGGGAGCTCCTCTCTGGGCCTCTCTCTCTCTTTTTCTCTTTCGAGCTTCCTTAAGCTCACGGCTGATGCCCAGACCACTGACTTGAGCGTCGGAGGGTCCCGCTGGGGCCCCCTCCGGCCCCCGGGACTTGCTTGCAGGCGCGAGGAGCTCACTGGAGGAGACGACCGCACGCTCGAGGCCGGTGATTTGGCGTCATCAGATTGGCGCGCCAGGAAGGGGGCGATCAATGATGCTGGTTTGCAGATCCTCATCCCTTTTTATCAAAACGGTGGATCGTGAAGATGGTGGATCGTGAAGATTTCACCAGTTAAGCTGGGGGGCACCTTCAACGAGCTGAGTAGCAGGAGGCCAGCCTTTCGTTCCATCATCACTATCTCAGACCATTCAAACAGAACATGTTGCCACTCATTCTACAAATCCAAATATTGACGGTGGCTGTCCAAAAGCTCTAGAAGCAACATCTTATGACCACGCAACAGCGAGCAAAAGCTTCTACTCGCCCTTTGGTCACTGCCAAGGCCAGCCATCCTTTATCCTGCTGGGAATCTCCCCAGCAAGAGGTCCAACATCATTAAGCCCATCAGCGACTTAAAGCTCAGAGAGCCACCACTCGTCGCACAAGCAGCCTTCTCACCTATGGACAGCGATGCAGAGGAAGGTTCGGCCATGGCTCCAGTTCCTGACTCTGCCCCGAGGCATTGGCTCTTCTCCAGACCCGGCGCTAGCGCCTCGGCTTCAGATCCGGCCCCGAAGGCTCCCGTTTTCATGCTCCTGGCACCACATCCCCGAGCGCCAGGCAAGCTTCTCTTCCTCTCTGCCGCATCCCAAGTCCAAGTGAAAGCTCCCAAAGCAGCCACGTCCAGATGCATTACATGCACCCATGCACGTAATGAGACTTCATAGGAGAGAGAAGGACCATGGAAGCTAGAGGGCTCCTTACCTTGAATCAATGTCGAGGCTGCCCGAATCCTATCTCCCAACAACATCATCTCCTAACCGTCCAACTTCAGCGGACTCTCCCAGCCGCTCATCTCCAACAGCCGTTGGCTGCTCGGGCTTCCCTCGGCGACCTCTAGCTCCCGAGTTTGACTCCGACTCTTGTCCGTGGCTCTGCTCCAGCGTCCCCGGCTCTGGATCCCATCTCTCTCTTCATTGCGCTCCAAAGATGGGTCCCCAGCTTCATTTCAAAAGGAGCTGGTCATCAACCGACTCCAGGCGCCGTCCCAACTTGATTCCCTGGGGGCAGACCACCAGCGGGCGAAAATGCTCAAATCCACATAAGGAAAACAGGGGCGCTACAAGAGCTAAGTACGATGCACCTAAGACAATTTTCTTTCATTAACACTTAAAAATGTCATGCAGGGAAGACCAACCTTGTATCAGCCTTCAAGACGAACCTCATATTGGCGCAACAAAAGCTCGACCCCGGTCGGCACCAAAGCCCTGGGCCAGTCAGGCATGAAGCCAAGTGTACCACTGGCAGAGCGGTGTACCACCGGCTCTCAGCAACAAAAGCCCGACCCCGGTCGGCACCAAAGCCCTGGGCCAGCCAGGCATGAAGCCCAGTGTACCACTGGCAGAGCGGTGTACCACCGGCTCTCAGCAACAAAAGCCCGACCCCGGTCGGCACCAAAGCCCTGGGCCAGCCAGGCATGAAGCCCAGTGTACCACTGGCAGAGCGGTGTACCCCCGGCTCTCAGCAACAAAAGCCCGACCCCGGTCGGCACCAAAGCCCTGGGCCAGCCAGGCATGAAGCCCAGTGTACCACTGGCAGAGCGGTGTACCACCGGCTCTCAGCAACAAAAGCCCGACCCCGGTTGGCACCAAAGCCCTGGGCCAGCCAGACATGAAGCCCAGTGTACCACCGGCTCTCAGCAACAAAAGCCCGACACCCGTCGGCACATGAAACCCTGCACCATCTAGGCGTGAAGCCCGACACCCGTCAGCACATGAAGCCCGACGCTCGTCGGCATATGAAGCCCTGCACCAGCCAGGCGTGAAGCCCGACACCCGTCGGCACATGAAGCCCGACGCCCGTCGGCACATGAAGCCCTGCATCAGGCGAGGATCAGCCACTTGGGAGGTAACGCCCCTTTTGCCTTGCTCGGGTAGGCCCGCTTTGTCTCAGGGGCAAGGGGGCATCTGATGTGGCTGATCCAACGTCGTTAGAGAACCGTGAAGGAAGCTGATAGAGCCCCGCTTCGACCTCCAAGGCCCATCTCGACCTCCGCGTCGGCAGCGGTCCATTCCCATCTCGGTGTCGGTCTCGACGTCGGCTCCGGCCCACCTTGACCTCCTGGTTCATCAACATCCTATCCCGAGACCCCTTTCAGGCTTGGACATATATGAATAGTGCCGGGGGTCGGCCATGTATGAACAGTGCCGGGGGTCGGCCATATATGAACAGTGCCATGTGAACAGTGCCATGCAAGTGAACAGTGCCATGCAAGCGAACGGGCTTCAACTCCAAACTGCATCTTCTGTCCCAATGGCTGCACTTTGGGGCCCATACGCCTAACTTTATCACTCATCGTTGTCCGCGCGGGAATGCAAAAAAAAATGACGTAGGGGACACGTCTGGCAAGCGCCGTAGCGGTTAGCCATGCCCTGCAGCACCCCATGCTTCACGAACATCAATTAATGCTCTGACTAGTGACAACACCCCATGCTTCACGGACATCAGTTCCGACACTTCACCCATCAAAGTCATCATTATGGAGCCTCAACCACTCAAGCCAACAAACTCTTAAGCGTCTATAAAATGGGTAAGAGGGACCCCTGACCAGGTAACACACTCATAACACCTAAACGCTCATACAGAGGGAGCTCCTCTCTGGGCCTCTCTCTCTCTTTTTCTCTTTCGAGCTTCCTTAAGCTCACGGCTGATGCCCAGACCACTGATTTGAGCGTCGAAGGGTCCCGCTGGGGCCCCTCCGGCCCCCGGGACTTGCTTGCAGGCGCGAGGAGCTCACTGGAGGAGACGACCGCATGCTCGAGGCCGTGATTTGACGTCGTCAGTATATATCATATACAGTAATCAATATTTTATTATGCCAAACACAGTAATCAATAATATTACTATAGGATTATTTGTATATATCAAATATAGTAATTAATATTATTAATAATTTATTAAGTTATAATCTATATTATAGTAATTCACATTATCATTCAAAATTATTTATTCATCCATCAAAAGCAGCCTAAATTCAAGATTTTATTTATTTATTTATTTTTGTTTATTTTATTCTTTTTTCCGTTGTTTTTCGTTGTGCCACGTGAGATCGCTATGGACGCACCGGAGACTTTGCCGCTTATTTCACAAGTAGCGACGCAGACTGGCGGCGAATACTTTCAATTTTTTCCCCCAGAAAATAGCCGACCGCCAAGCCCTAATTTCGTTTCCCCACCCTCCGTACCCCCCAGATCCCTGCATCCTTCCCATTTCTCGTCGAAGGCCATCTCCTCACCCGACGCCCTCGGTCCGGTCGCCATACCTCGCGAGCGAAGCAAGACTCTGCCGCCACTCGGTACGCACCCCCGTTCCTCCCTCCTCCCTCCCTCCTCCTTATCTCTCTCGCCGTATCTGGCTGCACCGGAGAACGCATATTACCATATCGCTCCTTATCTCTCTCGCCGTATCTGGCTGCACCGGAGAACGCATATTACCATATCGCGAATAATGTGGCTAGTCCTTTTTGAGATGTTTCAATGATGGATATAAGTAGTAGTTCCGTTAATCTAAGTTGAAAATTTATTAAATGTTCGTCGCCTTTAAATGTCTGATCTTGGTCTTGGGTGCTTATTCTTCGTTCATATTGTTTGTTATTTGCACTGTGAGACTATCGTGAGGATACTTCGTGGAATGACACAGAGTTGGTGGTAAATCTGTATTAATGCCATAGAAAGATATTTATAGGCACAGTTTAGTGCAAAATGTTGAAAGGAGAGGAAAAACGAGAAAAACTGAAGAATAGCACATGAGCCGTTTCGAAGTGATGCTTGAGAAATTCAAGATTGATTCCATAGCAGTAACTTTGTGAAATTGAATGTAAATATTTACATATTATCATAAATTATTTGTAGAGTTATTTTTTTGGATACTAGCATGTCATCAACTCAAAGGTATAAATAGGCAAAAAGAAGAAAAAAAATCAAATAAGTGCCTTTGTGATGGCCTTCTCATGATCGAACAAAGCCAAAGTGGTGAAATGTAATAAAATGCTGTCTATTGGTCTCCATGATGAAGTAAATTTCTTTCAAATTGTTTTGAATTGTAAGAAATTCTGTTCAGATTTTTGCAGTTAGAGTAAATAACATGTGATTATAGAGTATAGCCAATTTTCTTTGCGAGAAGGTCGAATATTAGTTGCAATGTGGAAATTACTATTGTACCCACACTCATGTTTTGGGATTTTTTGGTTGATGTCTTGTTTTTCTCATAATCTCATTTATTGGCTTATATGCAATGTGTCTAAGCATTGATGAAACATAGTGATAAAGCTTGGCATATTCACTCGATAACCAGGGTCTGATAATCTTGGATCTTGAATCCAAGAAAATTATACTGATCATGTGGTTATAGTTTGTGTCTTATGATGGGAGCTAAAAAAATCTGTAGATTATTATTCACTTGAATCCAATTAATATTTATAATTATAATACTTGGGCAGCCAGATTTGCTGCAATTAACAGTAGTTGTAGTTCATGTCTTGTTAGAGAGTTAAACAGTAGCACTTTAATCACTTGGATCCAGCAAGCTCATGTCCTACATTAGTTCATAATGACTGTGACTTGTCTATTTGCTGTTGTCTAGAGAATTGACCAAAAGTTGATGTGTTATATTTAAATTGCTATACTAACTTAATGCCTTATAATAATGGTTGCATATCTAGCAAGCCTTACACTCAATGGTAGTGACCTATAGAATATTTGAAGGTCAATTTGTCAGTTTCATTATCATCTACTGTCATTTAAGCAGTGAAAGAGACATCTACATAATGTTTGAAAGAAAATATAAGATAAATTTTTATAATCTCATGCCTACCTAAGCTGAAGTGATACTATATATATTGTTTCTGTTCTGAAAAATTAGTTTGGTGTTTTGTGTTTTAACTACTGCAGGTTATGAAAGCGCATAGGCCAGGTAGTAATATTTAGGTTTTTATGATTTTATCATGACAAAAATACTTTTACTTGATAATCATAGATACATTGCTGGTTTGTAGAAACAGCTTAATCTATAAGTGAATCCAGTAGAATAACTCCTAAGCCAACCAAGACACTTGTCAAAGACTTTCCAACTCAAAGTAGATCATCATGGTCTCCTAACTTATACCAAAAATCACAAAAAATCATCCCTTATTTGTCTAAATCTCAAGTCTGATCCTGTAATGATTTTTCATTCCACTTTTGACCCTCATAATGACCAAAATAATTAACACAGAATTAATAACTTAAAGGATTCAAAGCCAGCTTTGAAACAAGTACTGAAAGGCCTCAAACAGATGGACAACTCAAGTTAAGCCATTAAAAAAAGCTCATTTGTAAAACCAAAAATAACAAATTCTAATTTTAGCAGGATCCTTGTTTGCATCAGTCCTTCCTCATTAAAAAGTACTCATCCTTGAATTCAGGAGCTAACCCTAGACTCAAATGAAAATAAGACTTTTATTGATGAAGTAATAATCCTAATGTTACTACACATAATGTCCTACTGCAATCTAGCCATGGATAAAAGATTTGACAAGAGTGTTTTCATGCATTTGATGAGTCTTCCTCATCACATTCTTTTCTTATGCCCACTTCTTGACCTGGGATTTTGAGTGGTTTTGTTTGTGTTGGGTGGGGGAAGACTATTTAAATCCCATAGAACTGAGTGATCACTAAATATTGTTAGCTTTGTCTAATATTATGTTTTGCTTCAAAACACACTGTTCAATCTATCTGTGTTTTAGTATTCTTGGTATCATACTATCAATTGTTAGGTCTGACATATCAACATTATTACTTGTTGAGCAAGAAGATTGAAAGTCATCCTTCTATAAATTTCTTGAAAATCTCACTGATTGTAGTTTCATTATCTTCATTTCACTGATTGTAGTTTCATTTTCTTCTTCCCAATATTCTCTCTATGTATAGTATAGTCATGCCTGGACTGACTTTTTGAATCAGCTGAGAAACATCCCTATGGATAAGAGTTGGATTCATCAATCAAGGTACCACAGTTATACCTTTTTCTTCCCAAGTGTTGTGGTCCATGTTTTGGATGCATTATTTTAATATGTTCCTGATTGATTTGTGCAACATAGGGCGAGTGAATAGTGATTCATACTTGGAGGGAATTGGTCAATTCCTTGATTTTGCATTTGCCAAAGTAGCACAAGGGAGCCTCATTCTTTGCCCGTGTATAAGATGCAACAACCATCATTGGAAGAATCGAGAAGATGTGTATGAACATCTGATATGTGATGGTTTTGTCAGGAATTATACCCATTGGATTTTCCATGGGGAAGTTTTCTTGACTTCTGCATCTGCTAATGATCCCCATTCAAATTTACCACCTCTTATGGACTCTACCATGATTAGTAACAAAAAGGCACGTAGTTGCCCGGTGGCCAGGATTGTTAACCTGCAGCAACAAGATCAGTTGGGTCCTAACCGGCCCCAATGTCAGCAGCTCAAGCAGTCCTCACCGGCCTACAGCCAGCCACCTTACCCACATGATAAACCTAGGCTGGCCCAGTTGAGCTTTTCCCGACCATGTGAAGCTCAATTGCCTCAAGGAAACTCCAATGAATCACATCAGACACAATCACAGCAGTTGAGCTCTAGCCAGCCACCTCAGGCCTTATCACCCCAGAAGAGCTCTAAGCAGCCACATCAGATCCAGGTGAGTCCTAGCTATCCAGATCAGTCACTGCTAGCTCAGCCAACCTCCAGCCAATCAGATCAGGCACAGCCAGCCCAGTTAAGCCCCGACAAGCTAGATCAGATACTGTCAGACCAACCAAGCTCCAGACAGCCAGATGTGAGGCAACTGACTCATCTGAGTCCTAGCCAACTAGATCAGATGCATTTCTCTAGAGAACCAAGGGATGGTGAAGGTAGTTTCTTACATTTTGACTTTGAGCTGCCATATGTTTATATTGTTCGGTTAATGTCTTCAATAGAAACCTTTAACATTCATATAAAATCCCTATATTTGAAGATTATGCTTGTAACAAGTGCTTGGATACATTGCATTCAAATTATATCTGTTAATTCATTGCCATTTAGCTTTTTCTGCAAACAGTTTGCTACGTGTCTAATTAATTATAAGCAAAGTATTATTGATACCATTTAATTATTCAGTAACTTTAATAATCTTGATCAGATGAAAGATGGAAATCTGACTGAAATTTGTATTATTGATGTTTTGGGAGACTGAAAGAGTAGACTCCAAGCCGATCCTTAAACTGGCTTGTACCTTCAGGATGTTTAGGCCATGCGAAGGAATTGGTCTTTATAGCCCCAACCATGTTGAGAGTTAGAATCCTGTAGAAGCGATGGCTGATGCATTCTATTGGAAACCATAATCTCTTGAGAGTAGCTCATGATCTTCACTGTAACTCTTGCCAATGAGTCAAACAACTAATGACCATTGCTTGTGCTTCCTAACATGGCTTGGTAGCTTTCCATGTTTCATCCACTATGTTGTCTGCTATGAAAAATTGTTTTGCGCCACTACCAAATTTTTGTTATATATGAAAAATTCACTATTTTGATATTGGTGATCTTCATATCAACTTTTGTGCCGACAGTTCTTGTTTTATGATGTCTTTTCTTGAATTATTCTCTTTCTGCATAGGTTCTGCCGGAAAACGAAGGGGTCGAGGTCCTACACGATGCCTTGATGTATGGAACAGGCCTGAGGGTCAGCGCATACGTGTTGCTTTCAACAACCTGGGCCAGCCTATTGGCTGGAAGGCAGCAAAGTTGAGCAACTTCTTGGGTACCATAGCACGAGATGGGCACTTGGCACCCCTTAATTTTACTGATTGGAGGGCTATGCCCAATGGAACTAAGGAGAAGATGTGGCAACTCATTGAGGTATCAAGAGCACCATATTTTGTTTATTCTTATTTTGATTTTCCATCATTTGTCTGTGTGATTTATAATGTTTTATGTAGTCAAAGTTTGACATCGACCCAATTGGTAAAGATTGGGTCTTGAAGTCCTTGGGTACAAAATGGAGGAACTGGAAAGCTGAGTTAAAGGCTGCCCATTATGATACTCACAAGACTGATGAAGAGCGGCTGATTGATTGTGACAAGAGGGTTGTTCCAGATCAGTGGCCATTTCTTGTGGCATATTGGAGCTCTAAAAAGGGGAAGGTCTGAGTTGAAATTTACTGAATGTGTATTTAGGTTACATGGGGTGATCCCATGAGTTTGTGTATGTAGATATATTTTTGTTATCTATCATTATTGATTCCTAAGAGACAGGGCTGGCAAAATTTTTTAATTCTGTGTAACTTTTCAACTGTCTGGCCTTATTATCTATCAAATAGATAGTTACAAGTATGTCTTGTTTTAAATTTGTTCCCTTCCATCATGAAATAAAACATGGATTTGCAGTTATTTTAGTCCTGCATGCGGTTTTGACAGACGATGAGTGCTACATTTTGTCAACAAGTTTAGAGTGAAAGTTAAATGCTACAGAACTCAGAAGTTTGAGTTGCTTTATCCTGCTTTCCAAAATTCTCATAACTTGAGTTTTTGGGTATCCTTTGTAATAAAAGAATCTATACCACATTGGAATGCTTAAAGAACATTTGTCATACTAACAAGCATTATCAGACATATTCCTTGAAAAAACATTATTGGATAATTTTCTTGTTCTTCTCTCCATGTCTTCTAAGTATCATATATTTGCCATCGTTCACTGCAATTCCTGCTTTGGTTCATGGGTGAGTCATAGGTATCAGTTAAATTTCTACTGTTATTTCACCTTAAAATCATAAGAAGACTGTCTACTTTTATTTTCCCTGGAAACCATGGGGATTGACATGCATATTTTTTTAAAAAATTAATATATACTATATTTTTTAGCTTAAAAGGTTTATAAAATCGAATCTCACAATGTGAAGGGACTATCCATGAAATTCTTCTTGCCTTATCATTCATCTTGAGGATATGTTGTCATTTATATATGCAAAAATTCATGCATAAACCACGTTAAATTAAAGGTAGATCATTCTTCATTGCAGGCATCACATGAAACCAGGTCATCTTCCCAGCAAACCTCAACCAAGTCATTCATTAATTAGATATACAACCATTTCACATGAGATTTTCATGATAATACTTTAAGGCAGATTCTGATTATTTGCATCCTTTTCCTCTGGCCACTAGTCAAGCTAAAAATGGCAATGGTCAACATATCCACTTCATTAGATGTGGATATTGTCAGATGTGCGGTCAATAATTGGCAACTGGAGGAACAAAGACATATAAATTGTTAATTTGTGCACTAGTAGTGTTCATCATCAAAAAGCTGTGCTTATCTATATGCAAGTATAAGCCTCTTTTCTGCTTCTGAGGTACTATGAAATTAAGCATCAAGTTGAACTTGCAGGTATTGCTTTACAGTCTGTCATAACCTATGTAACATGTCTTTTCCCATTTATGGATGCTGCCCTAATTGTTCCCGTTTCACCATTGCCTATGAAAACCTGTATTCTTTGAAGATCTTTCTCAAAATTCTTCCAGAACTATTATAGTCTATTTCATGCCCTGGACTTTATCTTTCAAATATTTCATGATGACATGATCAGCCTCAAAAGAAAAAAAGCAGAGAGTTTAGGGAAGTGATGGTGTCAGATTGAAATTACTCACAAAAATGTTACACAGCTGATTAGTACTTCCTCCCTTTTGAACTGGAAGTTCTGGCTGCTAGATTTAGGGACAAGAGAAGGTAACACATCACCTGTATTAATATTTCTATTTTATGAGAGCATTTCTCATTAGTTTGACATGGTTAAATTCTTGTTGTTGTATTATGTTTTCTCTAGTAAAAATCTTAACATAAAATCAATGTAAATTCTTGTTGTTGTATTATGTTTTTCTAGTAAAAATATTAACATAAAATCAATGGGATTATATGTTCAGAAGTTTTATATAAATTTAAGACTTTGACGTGTATGTATAGTTTGCTGATGTCTTTTCTTAAAATTTGAGCACATCTCCCATATATATTTTTAGTGATGTCTTCACATAACAATATTTGAGGGGTTTTTGCTCAGTTATCATGAATTCTGAAGCACCAGTGGCGTGTGCAGTACAATGTTTGTTTCCAAAATGATAACAAACTTTGTTGTCTTATGATCATTTTTTAGTGAAAAGGCAAAATCTACACTTACTTTTTTCTTCTCCTTCTTACTGAAAATGTAAACATGACAATTATGCTTGCACCTTTGATTATAGGCACGTAGTAACACCAACAGGGCTAATCGTGTGCATCTGAGGTTTGGTCATACTACTGGCACAAAGAGCTATGCACGTGTACGTGAAGAGGAGGTAGGCTTGTGGACATTTGGAAACCTATATCTGTGTGCATGCTATCCATATAAAAATATCTATGTGGTTACTCATAAATTCATTGTTCTTTACCTAAATAGCGGGTGAAGAAGCCTAATGGGAAGGAGTTATCTCGGGCTGAGCTTTTTGTATTGACTCACACACGCAAAAATGGACAGGCTGTGGATGAGGCATCATTGGAGGCAATTGTATGTTTATGCATATAAATTTGCAAATTTGTATCTCAGGATGAGTTATTACTAGTTTTTTGCCTTCTACAACCGTATCCATACTGTCTTCTTTTTGAAGTCTTGGGCATTAGCTTCTTACTTGTTCCACTGCATTATTTGGATACTTGGGTCTCTGTTGCAGTCACAACTTCATGAGCAAGCAAAACAGCTAGCTGAGAGCTCACATGGTAGCGTTGATTGGGATTCCATCTTCTTTCAAGTCATGGGAGAAGAAAGCCTGGCCATCTGCGCACTTATGGGTTGGGTCCTTCTCCCTCTGATATCTATGGCCCCCGGCCAACCCGCAGTGAGGCCATGAAAATGGTTTCAGAGGCTAAGAAGGCAGCTGTTGAGGAGGTACTCGCGATGAAGGAGAAAATGAATGCTATGGAGCAAAAATATGTTGAGATGCAAACCCAGATGACTAAGATGATAATGAGAATGGAGGCTATGCATAGGAGTTTCCTTGATGAGCAGTTGTCTGATAATACAGTTTCATCATCACAGTCTTCAGGTACTAGACAGGTAAAATTTTATCTGTACTTGAATTTAGTTAAAAATGCATTGTTTATGATGGCATTTTTCATCATGTGTTTCTTCTGATAGGCTCCTGGCATCTTCAGCGCTCATGAAACTTTGCAGCAGTCACAAATACATGCAGATCCATCTGATGAGGTGACTATATTTGTCTTGCATTTCTATATTCTCTTGTATTGATTATGTACAAATTCACCTATTGATAGCCAAGCTTAATAGTTGAAAGACAAATAAGTTTAAAATCTGGAAAAATATGAGATATTCACACATTTATTCTTTTGGGCAGAGTTGTAGTCCTGTTAAAGATACTTATTTTGATTCATCTCTTTTCTTCCAATTCTGGTATTGTTTTTTAATATTTATATTGCTTGCCTACTGGATTACTTGGAGGCTTAATAGGATCCACATAATGTATTTGTGTATTGCATATTTGTGTATTACAAGGGCATTAGCTTTTCAAGTAAAAAAAAATTTGAGTCTATTGATTGTTGATTTGGATATGTTTGTTAAGCTGATTTTCTACAATTGCAGAAGCTAAAGTGCATTGGTTATTCATATATTGGACTTGGGGATTCAAAACTCAAAAGTAAACATAACCATGAGGTTTTACTACAATGCAAGTACCTTGAGCATATGCAAGCACCTTGTCAATTGTTAGCCAAGTCTTAGCTGGCTGTTGAGAGGCATGTCCATGTGCATATATTCTTTTTGAACTTTTTTGTCTTTTAATGTCACCTGCTATGTTTCCTGAGTCGAATCAATGCATAGATTGTGTGTTTCATGCTTCTTGCTGTTGTGCTTGAGAATATATTCTGTATACATTCCATTTCAAAGCTCTAGGTTTGAAGAATTGTGTCCAACCAAATGAGGATTAGGAAATGGATTTCATTTTTTCTATAGTTTTTTTGCCCCAAAAATGGCTATGTGAAGAATGTCCCTTCTCCTTTCCACTTCTCACCTTTGCAGCTGTATTAGTGGAAGAAAAGGTTGCTGAGATAGTTTTCAATCTTATGAACACCTGGATTTTATATGTATTCTGGTGCCCACTTAGTGTCTCTCTGCTCATTAGACAGGATTTTCTCTCATTTCCTTGTGTCTATGTGCACTTTATTCAATTTGTTTTTCCTTTTTGTAAACTTTTTATGTGGGCATTCCAGTTTTTTTTTTCCTTTGTGTGTGTGTAGGTCTAGGTTTTGATGGTGCTAGTGTTCTATCTCTCCCTCTCACTATATGTGTGTGTGCAAGAGAAGAATCACCATGACAACCCTCTCTTGGCCACAAAAATCTCCTTCTAGCCCCTATTAAGGCTCAATCATATACCCAACTTATTGTCTTTTCAGACAATCAGCTCATATTTATTGAAATGAAGGTGGAAGCCAGGACTCTGATACTACAGTTGGCAAGAGGTTTGTTAGGACAGGAAAGGATGGGAGTTTGTGGTAGCCTATAAACAGCACCCCTTGTCTCTTGTAAAATATCTACTTCATGGAGATCAGGCCCTTTTGATCCCAATTCCCTTTACAATGCATGTGAGTGAGGCTAAACTAAAGGATACTTCTCTTTGAGTACAGGCTGGCAAAGAGCCACAACTTTTTGGGCTGCAAGCACTTTAGAACATGGAAGGTCATGGAGATGAAGATGACTAATAACTGTATACCTTCCTGTCTAATTAGATTTGGAGCTAGCATGGCAGGGCTTCCCTGTTACCCAAACCCAGCCTAAAACACAGAGGGGCCCAACTCATCTATCCCTAATGGTGATAAGGAGAGAGAGAGAGAGGGAGGGAGAGAGGAAGCACGGGTGGTTGAGGCCAAAGCTAGGGAGGTGGAGTGCCACCATGGAAGTTTGTTGAGGGAGCAAAGGAAGAAGTTGTGCGTTACCAAAAAAAAAAAAAAAGAAAAAAGAAGAAGGCACAGGAGGAGACTTGTTGAGGGTTTTAGCGAGGATAGGTCTCACTAGGCCGATATCAAGAAGGTGGAGTACCACCGCAAGGACATTGCTGAAGTGAGGGAGGGGACATGAAGGGAGGAGAGTGGCCAAGGGTGTTAGTGGGACTCCACAAAGTTGTTAGCATCTAATTTTATGAGTACACACTCTTGGAAACCCCCAAAATGAGTGTTATCTTTGAAGGGGATGGGGGAGGGTGGGGGTTAGGAGATGATGAGAGACGGATAGGAATTGGATGAGGAGATGGAAGAGGGACAAAAGATGAAGAAGCAAGGGTGACTCGAATAACATCATTGGTTAATTTAAAAAGTTCTCAAAGAAAAAGGGACTAACTTGAATGTGACTGAGGTTTGACTAGATTGGGCTGGATCATCCACCCTTGATCAGCACCTTAACCAATAGTTAATCAAGCTCTAGATTTTAAGCTTAAGCTCAATCTAAATATTATTAGGCTAGGCCCAAAGCCTGTCTTAGAGCTAGCTTGGCCTAAGGGGCTATGAGCTAGCCCAAGCTAATTTCCAGCCTTGGTTTCAATTGAATAGGACCTGGTCTAGTGCAAAAAAGAAAAGCTAAAAAAGCTAATTTCTGAGTTTCAACTTTCAGCTTATAAATTTGTTTTATAGTTCTCCTTTTGTCGTACCTATATGAATATTTCTTGAACAACTCTCATGGGTCTTTTTTTTTTTGTGCACTTATGGGGTTAGCTTTTAACATTTGGGTTATAACTTATCGTAATTTATTATTCTTTTATTATAACATAAAGAGAACGAAATAGGATTTTGAAAAAAAGAATTTGGTGTAATGCATGTCTACAATTTCTTGCTCATAAATCCTGTTTTTAATGTCTCAGCTAAATTTGGGCATAGTCAGGTATACACTGTCTAAAACAGTTTCTTTTAGTATTCGAGTATTGATTAATGCCATTTGCATATGGAAATCTTTTGATTTTCTATTCGAGGTGAAACATGGGAGTTTGGATAGGTCTGACTCACATGCAAGCTGTATAATACTGCTGAATATTTAAAATAATTTTTTAAACTTGTCTATTACCAATTCGTTGGTTAATTTCATTCCTTGAAAACAAGTTGTTAACCTATTTGTTCTCACCTAATGGTGTTTGTTTGGGTCCAAAAAAAGACAAATGCATTAAAACTAGTGATGTGTGGCACATGGTACTCTATGCTACAACTTTTTAGCAGGCAATGAGCTGTGTAAAATTTGATTCTCCACAACTCTCGAAATCATGGAAGTCAGGCTTTTCATCACCATCATCATTCAGTATAAAGCCCTTCTTGGTAGGAGTTGTTTTTATAGACAGTATGGTTTAACTATGTTACTCATAACATGGTGTTATAATCAATTACCACACAGATGCTTAACATCAGCCATGGTTGAAATCAATGGAAACCCTGCAACTAAATGATATTTTATTATTCCATATCCCATCTCTTAACAAGAGGAATGCATAATGTGAACGAATTGATTGATGCCTTGTAGGTATGCCTTGGGGTTAAGAACTTGCATCTTAGAATTATTTTAAAGTGATCAAAGGATAATTAAGGTTTTATAGGCAAAAGAAGCGAACTTTTTTTTTTTTGCATAAATTATATGTGTCTATTCTTGTTATAAAGTTTTTTAATCACTTTTTTTGCAAATTGTTTCTTCTTTTTCTTGAATAACCATTTGTCTTTTAATCCTTCAGTCAACACAAAATTTCCTGTTATGGCTATTCTGCTTAGTAACTTTACTATTATTGATCTGTCCATTGTAGGGACGGCCAGTTAAGAGGGGAAAGGCGCATTGAGTACTTAGGGCAGGGTAACTTAATGAATACAAAAATGCCTGCAAAAGAGGGCAGACCTGATAATTGAATCTCGGTTAAATGCCAGAGACTTTCAGTTCTAAAACAATTGGAGATGTTACTGGAACAATTGTTGCTTGACTTCATTAATTTTGGATCGTGACATGTCTGCTTGGGTTTGCACGACACCATTATCTGATTTGAAAGCAACATTCAATTTAAAAAAAAATTCATTTATTTTACAGAGCATGCAACATGGCAAATGATGCTTCTTTAAATTGGATTTTTCATTGGTAATTTTTTTGGGGGTACATACTTTAGCAAACTTCTAGCAGATTGTGACTTGGGCGGCCTCTTCAGCTTTAATAAATGTCTGCATATATATCTGAGTGATGTCATAGTTTTGTCATAACCTCGCAAGCATGTGGATAAATTTGCAAGCCTTTGTTGTTAACTCAGCTGCTGATGTAATGAGCACCAGTAATATGTCAGCTACGGTTAATCACCACCTTTATTTATTTATTTTTTTCCCTGAGAATATGTATAGTTAATCATTTCTTTGTTCACAATCACTGCTATTTAAGGGTGTCTACCGTCACGCATGAGCTCATGATCTGTAGGCTTGACTTTGGTGAGTTTGTTGTCCTTATGAAGGAACTCGCAGCTTGAATGGAAAACTCTCGGGAGAAAGTTTGGGTCATGGTCTAGAAAATGCTGTCGCTAGATAAGTTTCCGCGTCTCGTATGGAAGAAGCATGAAGGGAAATTTCGGAATGGCTCTTAGTTGACTTTTCCATTGGTCATCAAATTATGTTGCTTTATAGCGCACTTGCGTTTCGCTCCTAGGCTATTTTGTATGAACTAACCCTTTTATCAATGCTGTGTCCTGCATGGTATCCCTGTTCGCAAGTCCTTTTTGTAAACCAGTGTCGTTTGATGTCGGTTTTATATGATTAATACAAAAAATAAAATTTTATAAAAATAATGTTAAAGTAAAAATCTTCATTTGAAGTGTCACTTTTATATATATCATGGTAGTTAAAAGTCACTTGAAATGATATTTTAAGAAGCATCATTTCAAAAAAGCTTCTTAATTTTTTTTTTTAAGAAACGTAATTTGAAATTATGCTTTTTTTTTAAAAAAAATACTTTAAATGATGTTTTTTTTTTATACATAAAAAGTAAAAAGTGTGAAGCGTTTTTTTATTTTAACACTATTTTTACATAATTTTTATCTTTCATATCAATAACGTAAAATCAATGTCGTTTGATACCGGTTTAAAAAAGGGCTTCCCTTTTCGCTGCCGCTCGCTGCTAGGCTGAGGAGAGTATTTAATTTTGCAGCGCTACCGGTCTTTCTCTTTTCGTTTGAGACTATATTTAATGCTCCAAGGTTTTAATGCTACGTTGGTGGGATGGTTGGATATCCGTCCAGAGGAAAACTAATTTAGCATGAACCTGCTGAGGTGATGGCCCAGGCCTCAAGCTTACCACAACCAGATGGGCAAGAGAACAACGCATTTCAGGACAAAAGAAGCTTCTCTTCACATGGAGTTTGACCAGCAGAAGGCTAATAAATACAACAGCAACCCTCGGGCCAAGCCACCTGTGGACCGTAACGTTGTCCATGTCGGTAATTGCCGTACACCGTTGCGGTGCATTGGATCCGCACCTTCGATGGTCGGCGGAAGCTTGTCTCCCTCTTTATTCCTAATGGGAGGATAAAGGTATTGGGGTCGGTGACCGGATACGCTAATCAAACCTCGTCGTCTCTTTTTTTGTTGGGGAGAATTCGTTCTAATATATCTCCTCAAACTCAAAGGTAGATCAGATGCTAAAGGCATCGAACCTTCTGCCCCTGCATCCACCTAGACCCTAATCCTACCAAGTGTTTTGAACCGTCACGGTGCATTGGAACCTCTTCTTTTCTTTTATAGGATTTTTTTTTGAAAAAAAAAGAAGTGTTTCGAACGCGTTCTAATACTTCTCTGCCAAGTTTCACTCCTTGCACGGATGGCCCTTGCTGTTAAAAAATAATTTTAATCAAAATAACGAAAGTGCCTTTGTGGCCCTTGCGCCCCTGGCCCTCCACCGAGACCCTAATCCTATTTCCCCGATCCGTCTCGACTCTTCCTCATCTGCGTCATCGACTATACGGTGTCGCGGGCCACCTTCTCCTCAGCTATTTTAGCCACTAGTTCTCCAAGATTGTTCATTTCGTTGTTGACGTTATTCCACCGATGAGCCACCGTATGGATTGCTCTGAACCCAATTCCGATCTAAGCTCGCCATCGCGACATCGGTCAGAGGCTCTGCCCATCTCCTCAAGAATGACAAATTTCCTCTATCACCACTTGCTACTGCCATTGATTGCAAGAATGCATTAAAAGTGCAGGGACGAATGAGTCGAGGAGGGGAGATTAGCCTTGGTGATCACAATCATGAGGGTGAGGATGTCAGCTTGGCAAGCGCTGTCCAAGGGGACGAGGTTTTTTTAAATAAAAAAGTTCGGCAACTATTTCTTCTTTAAAGAGGGCATTTTTTGTCTTTTAGGAGCCGCAATGGCTGGTGCATTGACGGATAGATACGTAACTTTGAGTTTCTCAGGGGTATATATGTAAAATCAAGATGATAAAGAGCAGAACGAATGGGTCAGACTCAGACCTGAGACGCTTCTGCGGACCCAAGAGGAGGGCCACCGTGGGCTCCCGGCGCACGCCAACGCGGAAACTGGGTGGTTGGGGAAGTCAACAGGATTCTCATTCTCAGCATCGCGAACCTCGCGTTATATACGCGGCAGTCAGTCCGGACGGCAAAAAGAAAACTCTCCGCGCACGCGCAGTCGCGCAGAATCCCTTCCTTTCCACCAGTTATATTGCCGTTGCCCAATAAGAAGGACCAATAACAACAATTAAAAACGTCCATCCAATCAATCGAGCAGAGCACGACGATGATGATAGGCGTCTCATACAAGGGGAAGTTATGGACTCGGCCATGGAGATGGGCCAAGACTCTCTTCTTCCTGCTGACCATGGTGGCCTCCCTTCTCCTAGTCTGCGCCCCTCCTCTTTTGATCGCGGTTCTTGACCTACTGGTCCCAACTGCCCTGGTGTCGTCATCCTCTTCTAATCCGGCCTTCTCTTCTCGACCGCTCGTAGCCCAGCTGAAGGATTTCGACTTCCGGGCTTCACTGGTCGACGTGCCCCTCGTATCTGCAGCTAGATCCCTCCTCATCCTATGTAAGAAGGAATCCAGCCCGAGAGAATCGTATATAACACCGGATGAATATTGGTGGTATATATTCATTGCTATCATATGGTTGCAGGTGTCTATGTGGCTTGTGGCGGACGGGGACTGTACCTCGGGGTGGCGATGCTTTGCGGCTTTGGGTCGATGGGATACGTCTTCGTTAAGGGAATTGCGATGCATGGGCCGGCGGCTTCGGCGCAAGGGGGAAGGAACCAAGTGGGGATGGACGGCGCCGCGATGGAGGGCTTGCTCTTGAGCTCAGTGGCGCTGGCGATGGCTCACATCGTGGTGGCCTACCGGACAAGCTGCCGGGAGAGGCGCAAGTTGCTGGTCTACAGAATCGACGTCGAAGCGGTGAGTCCCATCATCCAGTTGTTTTTGGTATAATAATATTTTAGCAACAAAATTTTCATTTTAAAAATGTTTTTTTTTAAAAAAAAACTTTTACCTTTCGTTCTTCAATTATTTTAATCAATAAAGAAAATCTTTTATAAAGGCTAGAAGTTACTTGTGGTAAAGCAAAAGTCTTTGTGCATGATTTTTAATGCATAAAGACACGTATCGAAATTGTGCATCCATATAAATCCGTATGTGGAGCGTGAGGCGATGTATAAAGATATTTTTTTAATAAAAAAAGTTTTTATGCATAGCTTTCGGAGATGTGCCGAATGCAAGTCTAGAGACATCCGGGAGCCTAGATGCTCTCAGTCGGCTGGGCCAGGCTGAGCCCAGTTTAGCATTGCAAGGGGCCGAAATCAGTCAATCTTTCACTGGCTGTATAAAGGCCCAATCGTCTCATTTTGTAGACATTGCAGCAAAACCCTGCTTTCCTAAGCTCATCATTGCATTAATTATATAATAACTCTGGACCTTATCAAAAAATACTAGTTAAAATTTATTATTTTAACTTTTTGATCCCTAAAAGTATCGAGGATCTCATGTTAATTTTCTTCCTTCTCATAAATTTTTTATTGCTTCATCTTCTTCCTCATTTAGAAAACCTCTGTTACAACCACGTTACAACCTGTTGGGTGTAGCAGGGGAGCCAGCCCTTTCTCCTCATTTGAAGCTTGTTTGATTGAAACATTTTCATTTCTTGAAGGTTCATCCTTTCGAGGTTCTACCATCTTCGGCTTCTATGATTACATTAGCTGGTTAATTTTTTAATGAAATATCAAATAAATGTACTGTCTGTTATCTTCTTATCCTATTTTCTTGACTTTAATTGTAGATTGTTTAAAGTCTAACCTCTGCCGGACGTGTCTTATTCTCATTTCTCCTAATTCCATGTGTTTGATTTCGTTGGATGAAGCATGCTTGTTGCGAAGTTTGCTCCGTACTATAGGGAATTTGCTTGTAGTGAGGAAAGCGCGAACCCTCAAATATCCTATGGTTCATGTGGACTGTCACAATTTAATTTGGACCCTTCCAACAACAAGATTAAAAGGATGGTTGATTTCAGAACTATTAATTATGACTTCTAAAATATCTACTTCCTTAAATCCAATATTTGCTTTTCCTTCAAAAAAAAAAAAATCCAATATTTGTTTATATGGTTTTAATAGGTAATGACATATTTTCTGTTGTTTGTCCAGATATTTAAACAACTAAATAAGAAATATCATCCACCATTTATTTTTTCAAGTATGCGAGCCATAATTTTAAAAGATGAGTAATGCAATACTTATTTTCTTTTTTTATTTCAAAGTTTAGTCTCTATCTCAACCTTGCATTCTTAAAAAAAAAAAAAAGATCGATAGCGTTGCCTTCTGTCTCATCGTGACTTAAAATCTTGCATTAGAATTATGAGAATTAGATTTGCAAGTCAGCTCTCAATCAATTGTGCTGTTTACATGCCTGACTTTATGAGTTAAACACACTAACAAGCATAATTTTGTCAAAAGAAGCATCATTATCCCATATCTAACAATAAATTCCATCTTATGCAGGTGTCAACTTGTAAAAATGACTTCCCTATGTACCATAAAATTGCACTTGCTAAGTGAAGTCAAGAAAGATTTTTGTAACGATTTTTGTATCACTAAAGGGAGCCATATCCAAGGGAGCATGTAAATTGCAAGGAATCTTGCCAAGAAGTAGTTTAATCTATTTCATTTGAAATTGATGTGATTTTTCGATTGCTGGCTTTTGCTAACACAGCTATTTTGTAGCTGTGCACCGTAGCTTTTGCTTGTTTTCATCATGCATCATGTATTTTATTTGATGACAGTGTGCATATATTCTTTAGGGAAAGCCTTTGTGCACTGGAGGTGTATAGCTTTGTGCCTATTTTCATCGTGTATACATATATTTTATTTGGTGATAGTTCGAATATATTCTTTAGAAAAAATCTTTCTGCATAGGTTTTTGATGCACAAAATGTGCATGTGAATTGATCGTACACTGTGTCACCGTACATGTGGTATGGTGCGTGCTACGATCCATTAAGTTATGGTGTGGCATGAATATGCAGCCAATTTATACATCAGGTGCAATCTTTATGCATCGAAGACCGATGCATAAATACTATTTCTATTTTTTATCGTTTACAAAGACTTTTCTTTTCCTTTATCGTCCTTATTAGCCAGCCCAACCCAATCCTATAAGATGATTGAGCCTGGTAATCAGAGCCTGGCCTGATCTGATGTTCTGGTAAAAGAACTACATGGAACTACAGAGAGACAAGCTAGCAGTTAAAAGAATTCAAAGTTCTAAGAGAGGCAAATAAATCTGAAGACCTTCTCGAGTTAGCCACTTGATCCTAACATTGTCGTTAGAGAAAAAAAAAAAAAAAAACCATACATCCACCGACGATATGGTATGTTTTAATTTATCAAAGTATGTTAGGTATTTGTATTTTAAAACTTTAAGCAATGGCAAAAAATGAATTATGTTACAAAATTTTGTAATGCCACAAAATGACCATTATGTTATGAATTATGGCTGATGCATCTTTCTTGTAGGAAAAAAAAATGACATCGTGCGCACATAAGAACTTGAAATCGATTCCAAACTTAAACTATATATATACCTAGGGAAATAGACACCAATTTATGTATCTATTTCCCTAACTATATATATAAATAAAATTAGCAAGGCCTGTCCATGTGGGAGAGCCGTTGTAGATTATTGGGTCAGGGAGTGTGGGCTTATTTATATCTTAGTTGAAAAAATCTTTTTGTACACCATCTCGATGCAGAATGATCTGTACCGAATATGATAATTCGATCGCACACGAATTTACGCATCAGCGATATAGGATCCACAGGTGAGCCCTTTAGTGTGGGTCTGTGCGAACGAATTATCTGATACAGATTATTCTGCATCAAAAGCAATGTACAAAAACTTTTTCACCTTGGTTTGGGTAACTCAGTTCTCCTCCTTAAAAACAAAAAAAGAAAAAGAAAACAAAAAAAGAAAACAAAAACAAAAGGAAAGAACTTCCAAGTGGAGAGGCAGAACATTTGGAGTCCTCCAACCGGGAGGTCACATGTCAATTACCAAAAGAGTCCTGGCCGCCTTCAGTGTTGAGATTGAGTGGTGCAAAGGAAATCATATACACGACAAATCCATTGCTCTATTGCCAATGTTAAAATCACAGGTTAAATTAAGATGTATTTAGGCCCTTAATTTTTCCAGGAATTAAGGCCCAAACGCCTCCAAGTTCTTCCGCTTTTCTATAATGCATCATGGTGTCGTAAATAGAATGAAGTTAAGGGTCTCTTTAGACGTTTGGAAGGAGAAAAAAGAAGAGGATGAATGACGGAAAATAGGGAAACGATGAGGTAAATAGGGAAGAAAAAAAAAAGCCCGGATGTAAAAGAGTAGAAAAAGAGAAAAAAAAAAAAAGTTAATTAATTTATAGAAATAAAGTTAAAAATATAAGGTAAAATTATAAACTTATTTTTTGCCTCTCTTAGCTCCATCGAAGGATAAAGAAATTTAACTTATTGAGAGGCCAACCCTTCTCTTACTTTTTTTTTTTTTCATCTTCATTTCAAATAAAGATTCATAAAACTATCTTCTTTTTTTTTTCCATTTTTTTCATCAAATTAATCTTCATCCAAACATACCCTAAAAATATAAAAAAATAATAGAAAAACTTAAAAGGCATTGAATGATATAAACAAAATAAAGCCAAAGATGATATAAAAGGCCGAAGATATTGAATAAAAATGAATAAAATAAAATTTTATTTCCCAAAAAAAATTATGAAAAATAAGAACATAAATTCTTAATTTTGTGCCCCTACCATTCTATGTTTGGTCTTTTACATTTTTTTCTACATCCTCATTTTTATTTTTTTCCAATAAACCGATCCATATCCATTTTGATCGTTCCAAGTGCCTCGATCCAACCCCCATTTGATTATCATGCTAAAAAACAAGCATACTTAAACCTACAAACTGGGGCTAATCCTGATCGCTACATCTTGTTGTGCAGCGCGTCCTCAGTAGAAGCCCCAAAAAATCAGGTACGTAAGCGAAGATGAAGAAAATAATCAGCACAGATGGATTATTAGAAGAAAAAGAGAATGTCTTTATTTTTTGTATATCAGGTTACTTTGGATAATCATTCGGAAAGACCTAAATAATCATCCATCTTGGATGATAAAACTTCTCTGCACCAGCCAGTAACCAACTCCTTACCAATATGGAAGCCCAGCGCACGCCCAGCAACTTCCAAGAAAATCGGGCGCCACTAATCCAGAAAACTTGAGCCCAATCCCCATGGACCCAATCCCATAACCTATAATTAGGTTATTAAACATTCTCTTAAAAAACTTCCTTCTAAGCCATACAAGAAAGCACTCAAACCCGATCCCATGTACATTCATGACTCACATACTCTCTACCCTTGGGTCACAAGCCGACCTAAATGACTTAGGAACCTGAGAGCTTATGTAGCCTAAGCTCTCAAACCTTTGTGACTCTCCTAGACTTTGGATGTGCCACACCTGAGCTTACAATCTCTACCTTAGTGCATCAAAGTTACGGTAAGCTCCACCTGGTCCATCAATCCCATCAGTGCTCCGCATCTGAAGAAGCTATCCCGAGGTAGTACCTTAGTGAGTGCATTCACTGTGTTATCTTTGGTGCATACTTTCACAAGATCCAACTCACCATCCTCCACAAGCTCCCTGATCCTGTGGTATCTGATGTCAATATGTTTGGTCCTAGCATGATAGATCGGGTTTTGGACCAAACATAAAGCACTCTGGCTATCATAAAATATCGTGATCACCCCCTGTGCTATCCCCATCTTCAGTACAAGACCTTTCAGTCACATAACCTTCTTTGCAGTCTCTAAAATACCAATATACTCTGACTATGTAATAGATAAAGTCATCACTGGCTATAGACTTGACCTCCATGATATTGGATCACCATTCAACATAAAGACATACCCTGTCATCGACCTCCTAGTGTCCAAATCATCTCCATATTCAGCATCAACAAAACCTGCTATCCGATCCTGAGCCTCCATGGTCAGTCTAGTACCATCCTTGATGTGGGACAACCGACGTGGGATGTATTTCTAATAGAATTAGTAAAGATTAAATGAACGATTAAGTGAAATAACACATGCATTCACTCATTGTTTAAGAACTAGAAATTTATGGAGGGGACTTAGAAGACTAAACAAAGTTTGAATTTAGAATTTAAACAAAGTAATAAAAAGCGGATCATTGTGGTTAAGAAACCACTCAGATTAGGGTTAAGTAAATCTAATAATTGCAGATCTGAAAAGATTTTAAAGAGGGTTCTCCTAGAAATTAATAAACTTAAGTAAAATCGATGCACTCAGGGAAGGAACTTAAGGATGACAAGGGATTCCACATATTGTAAGCTTCCGTATCTTGATTCATGGTGGGAACAACCTGCAACTTTGGAACCAAGGAAGCCAGGGATCCTTGATCGGTTGAAAATGGGCTTGAAGCAAAGTGGGGAAAGGAGGATAAACCGTGAACGATATAAATAGGCACCAGGCCTCACACCTACCCTCTCACAGGGGACCCATCTAACAAGCAGGTGATTTTCTCAAGAAAACTTCATTAATCATCATCTTTTACAAAAAGTTAGGAGCCCTTTTTATAGACTACCAAGCAATTACACCATATTATCATTAGAAGAAGAAGATCTCGACCAGCCAAGAGAAGAATGTGGGGCGTCTTATGATTTGTGGAGGTGGTTTCTAATGTGGGCGTCCCATGATTTGTAGAGGCAGTTTCCAATATGGTGATGGGAATTGTATCCTAAAGCCAATCATTTGATGATTGTACTGATGTAAATTGTATATAAATTGATATATTAATAAAAGTTATTTGGCAGTTTATTCATTACAAGAACATCTTCTTAATACTCCTGAAAGTAATGAAGCCCTTAGGATCTTCCTCACGATAAAGGAGGATTTATCTTAGAAGGTCCTTAAAAGAGTTCGCGACCAAATGATATACTATGACAGGGCCATAGTACTATCAATTATAGGACGTTGTATATCATATTTGTTGGTTATCCTCTTAACCAAGGAGTGTAGAGACACTGGTATGACATACAGGTGAAAGTGTAGGAGTATTTTCACCGAACGTGACTCATTTCCGGATACTCTGCTGTCAAGAGTTAATCCGAGAAGATATAGGTATAAGTATCCTTCAGACCTGAAGATCACAACCAGTGGCTTACAAGCAACTCATTGTACTTAGGTGCCGGACCACCTGGATTTCTAATCCAGCTACGAAAGGTTACTGGGTGCAGTCAAGTACTTGTGGTAGTCAGTTGTGGATCAAGATGGAAATTTGACCTATCCCATTAAAAGGAGAAATGCTTGTGTTTCAATTTAGCAAGACCTTGGCCAAGGCACTTCATGTGAAAGTCACATGATCACTAAAGTTGAAATCACTTTATGGATTTGCTATTTAGAGTTGACAGGCTCTTAAGCCATCCTTAGCATTTGTGGTCAAGAGGATGAATTATACGGTAACTGTTTCTTAGGGTTCTTGGAGTTTGCTCGGCAACTCTTCGACCTATCCGGACGTCGGGTTCCATTGCTAGATGGGCACATCGATTAGTATAGAAAGTTGTTTCTATGCTACCGGCTTAGGTTCGAACCTAGAGAGTCACACGCATAGAAGTTTCCTAGGATGATCTATTTGCTGATCAACGATTGAGAATCGTATATGATTTAATTAATCAATTTGATTGATTGAATTATCTCAATTGGGTTAAGTACAATTGAATAAGATTCAATTTGGTTTAAGTCTATTAGAAGGACAAGTCAATTTCAAATATTGATTTGAAATTAGACTTGATTTGAATTTAAATAGATTCAGGACTAGCCAAATTTGATTTGGGCTTGGACCATGATCTATGTGGGTTAAGTCAAATAAATTCAGATCAGAACCCAAACCTCTCGAATATGGATCTCATATGATGAGATGGCTAAAATCTCATCTCATGAGATAGAATTTAATGCATGACATTTATTTACCGAACGTCGGATTTATCCCTCGTCTCTTTGGTTTTCTCCGAACGACGGAACTAAACCAAACGCCGCGACTCCTTGGTTTTCTCCGAAATTAAACCAAGCGCCGCGCCTTCGGCGTCTCTTCGCTTTTGCCAAACGACGGATTCTTAAATGTCAGAATTAAATGTCAAGGCTAAATCTAGACTATAAATAGAGGGCATTCCCTCACCAGAGAACACAGAACAAAAAATAGAACAACAATACACGATTTGTCGTGGATTGTAATTCTAAATTGTCGTGGATTGTAATTCTAAAATGTTAGAATAGAAAATCCTGGTGATTCTGGTGTTAGCGGAAGCCTGGTGGATCTTGGAGGAAGATTCAAGTGAGAGGATTCAAGATCAGCAAAGCTATTTTTGCGAGCTAGCACTCCCGGAAATCTGATCATTCGGGGCTTCGCGTGGACGATACTAGAGGCCGGACGATTGAACGGCTGCAGAGCAATAAGGATTTACCTACTGTTCTTAAGGTAAGTGATTTGATCCCTAGATCTTAAGGCAGGCTTCAAGATAATAGTGTGACTAGTCATCTTGAAGATCAAGATATGATCTTGATATTTTTATATGCATATTTTAGATCAAACGACCCTGAATATATAGGCAAAGATATGATCTTGATGCATATTAGATAGATTAATATGTAATCTTTTAATTTCCGCAATGATAATAGTTATCAATTTTTAAAAATATGCATGCCTCGGAGACTATTTCTCCCACAAATGGTATCAGAGCCATGGTTTCGTTAATGATCTAATTTATTGCATGTAAATTAATATTCTCATTAATTATGTAATTATGGCTAAAACTTATCACAAGGCCATATGGTCACAGGTGGATTGAAAATCCGAATTACCCATTCAATGAGGTATTCTGTGACATATTGCCGTGCGATTGTTTATCGTTGATGCTTTGTTTAAAGAAAATTTAAATTGTGCTTTGGCATCAAAACATAGATTACACACACTCTCAAAAGATATTTTATATTTGATACATATTGATGTTGTATAAAACCATAATATTTGCATGTTTAGTATAAAAACATAGATATGATATATGATGGCATGATGTCTATGTTATAAAACATACAAATATTTATGAGAGTTTTATTTGAATGTCAAATATTAGTTCATAATTTTTTTTAGATATGATCTAAATATAGGAATTATGAGTAGTAACATTATGCTTGATTGAAATATATGACATGTTAACATGAAATATATTTAATCATTTGGGTTAGCTAAATCGGGTCCATAAAGGGTTAGACTCTAAGGTTTAAATCAACTGGACTAAAAGAGTATTTGTTCAAATCTAATTAGATTAGGTTAAGAATGCTCTAAATCAAACAATAGTTGTAGTTGATCAAGTCCTTCTCTTTGATTAAACCAAATGGAAGTAGATTAGGCTCCGTGGTTGAGCATGAATCTATTAGATGGTCAAATCAGAATTGGTTAACCATATGATGTCAAGGTGGGATGGCAAGTTGCTCTAGGATCAACGATCGAATGGTTTTTAATTGGGAGCTACTCGTATTGATGCGTCTTTAACGAGTTAATGGCATATCCCTCCCATCGATCTCTCTCACCTGGTCATTGTGGTGAACCATTTATGATTCAGATCATTTACCTGATTCGGGTTGACCCATGCCTGTAAGGATATCAGTATGACTGATTTAGGTGCCACTTAACCTGACTTAATCTTGTTTCATTCTACCGATTTCATAGAGTGGGAGAACTTGATTAGTCAATTTATCTTCATATTATTAAAATCCTCTAAAATTATTAGGTCCTTAAAATGAAATAGTTATATGATAACTAGATCATAGCCTCCCATTAAGGTGGGTGATAATGAGTCCGATGTCTTGATAATCATTGGAGGCACTCCATGCCTGGTGCTTGTCAACCATCGGAATTATCATTCATTATATGATAAGTCAGCGTAACTATTAAATAAACAGTCAGGTGAGCCGAGCTTCACTCGGGCTTGGTTGTCTATTGATAGGTTACACTGATTATATCATTTAATGGTTGGACCTAACCAGAACTTTCAGTGGAGGCACTTCATGCCTGCTGAAGAGGTACATGGGGCAAAACTGAACACTAAGAATTGTTTGGGAAACAATTGGTTTTGAACCTACTCTTAGATGCATATGGGTTAGCCAAGCTTCACTTGGGCCTGTATGTAGTTTATGTAGATCTTAGTGCCCGCTAAAGAATTAAGAATAATTCTTCGAATTGGGGTGTAGAGGCTGCCAATTTGAACAAAATAGTGGAGAATCTTTAGACTAAAGTCCAAGTCTTTAGACTGAATCAATTTATATACTAATAAACTTTAGTTTTTCCTTATGCAGAACATGGCCACTAATTTATCATTAAGGTCCCTATTGGATAGTGACAAATTGAATGGTTCCAATTTCAATAGCTGGTTCAGAAAACTTAAGATCGTCCTTGAGCATGAGAGGATTCTATATATTCTGAATAATCCTGCACCAAAGATACCTGATGCAAACACCCAAAGTTCTGAGAGAGACACTTATCAGAAGTGGCTCAATGATAGAACTAGCGTGCGTTGTATCATGTTAGCAGCAATGAACGATGAATTCGGTCGCCGGTTCGAGAATGCTCAGCCAGAAGAAATCATTCAAGCGTTGAATGAATCTTTCGGCACACCCGACGATGTTGAAAGGCACAAGACTAGTTGTGCTATTTTCAATGCTCGAATGAGAGATGGATCTCCTGTCACTGATCATGTATTGTACATGATCGAGAAGATAGAACTCCTAAGCAAGCTCGGCTTTCCCTTACATGAGCAGTTGGGAAAAGATGCGATCCTGAATTCCTTGCCTCCATCCTTCCGACCTTTCCTTACTCATTTTCGAATGACAAAGCCTGCAGTCAACTACCACGGTTTGTTGGGGTTGTTACAGAACTTTGAGAAGGATAACCAGCTCTCTAAGGGTTTGGTTAATGTGGTTGAAGGATCTAAGGTAGGGCGTAAACCCTTTGGGAAAGGGAAGAAGAAAAAGAATAATAAAAGGGTGCAACATGCTAGGACATCTATAAGGGGTCAGATGCAGAAGAAGAAAGTTGATAAAAGTCAAGCTGAATGCTTTCACTGCAAGATGCAAGGGCACTGGAAGAGGAACTGTCCTCTTTACATTGCCACACTTGATCCAAACAGGCCAAAGAAAAAAGGAGCAAGATGTTGCTCAACAAGGTATTTATATGATAACACCTTGTAATTTTTCTATATATGATAATCAGACCTGGGTATTGGATACCGGGAGTCCTTTTAACATTTGCAATTCATTGCAGGGACTACAGGTCACCAGAAGATTTGAGGACAATGAAAGATTCCTAAATGTCGGCGATGGAAGATTAGTTCCAGTACTGGCATTAGGAGTTCTTGAAATAGTTTTCAATAGAAATGTCATTATACTAAATGATTGTCATTTTTGCCCAACGTTCTTATTGAACGTAATTTCTGTAGGCCTTCTGGCCAAAAATAATTATGAAATTTCAATAAAGGATGTTACTTTGAATATCATTATGAATGGAGTCACTGTAATGACTGGGCATTTATCTAATGGCATTTATATATTATCACAGCCTGTGAATGTAGTGTACCAATCAAGTAAGCGCCCTAGAACAACTGATGTCACAGATATTTATCTTTGGCACCATCGGCTGGGTCATATCAACAAGAACAGATTAAACAGGTTAACTCAGGAGGGCATCCTTCGAGTTGATGATTGTGAATCATTAACTACCTGTGAATCATGTCTTCTTGGTAAAATGACCAAGTCATCTTTTACTGGAAAAGGTGAAAGAGCCAAAGAGCTATTGGGTCTAGTACATACTGATGTATGTGGACCAATGAGCACTTGTGCCAAAGGTGGATACTACTACTTCATTACTTTTACAGACGACCTTTCTAGGTTCGGTTATGTCTATCTTATGCGACATAAATCTGAATCGTTTGAAATGTTCAAACTATATCATAAAGAAGTAGAAAAACAAACAGGAAAATGTATTAAGACCCTTCGATCAGATCGAGGAGGCGAATACCTTTCCAATGAATTTGTGACATATTTAAAGGAGAATGGGATTCTCTCCCAATGGACTCCTCCTGGAACACCGCAACATAACGGTGTGTCGGAAAGAAGGAATCGAACTCTGTTAGACATGGTTCGGTCCATGATGGGTTTTGCAAGCTTGCCAATATCATTTTGGGGATACGCATTAGAATCAGCTTGTCATATTCTTAATAAGGTTCCAAGTAAGTCTGTTTCTAAAACTCCACATGAGATGTGGTATGGACATAAACCGGTTATTACCTATCTGAGAGTCTGGGGGTGTCCGGCTTATGTGAAACGTGCAAAATCAGACAAACTTGAACCCAAATCTGACAAATATTTTTTCATCGGCTATCCGAAAGAAACAAAAGGATATTACTTCTACAATACTGAAGAACAAAAGTTGTTCATTAGTAATAGAGCAGTTTTTCTTGAAAAGGAGTTCCTTAGTGAAGGAACAAATAGCTCTAATGTTGAACTTGAGGAAGTTCATCAAGTAGAAGGAACAACACAAACCAGTGAACCCCTAGAATCTGAGTTGATTAGATCAAACTCAAAACCCATTTTAGATGCACCATTAAGGCGATCTGGTAGAGTACCACATCAACCGGACAGATACTTGGGTTTCTTGGTCCAGAACGATGATCCTGTTGAACTCGATGAGAACAACGAGGATCCGATCACCTATATGGATGCTATGCAAAGGACTGACTCTAATAAATGGCTTGATGCCATGAAATCCGAACTTGATTCCATGAAGGACAATAATGTATGGACATTAGTTGACCCACCCGAAGGGATAAAACCCATAGGGTGTAAATGGGTTTTCAAGAGGAAAAGAGGCGCAGACGGAAAGGTAGAGACCTATAAAGCACGTCTGGTTGCCAAGGGGTATCGTCAACGTTATGGTATTGACTATGACGAAACGTTTTCTCCTGTGGCAATGCTGAAATCCATTCGGATTATGCTAGCTATAGCAGCACACTTCGATTATGAGATTTGGCAGATGGATGTTAAAACCGCTTTTCTAAATGGTGATTTAGAAGAACAGGTGTATATGATACAGCCTGAAGGTTTTATATCTGAAGACGAGTCTAAAGTGTGCAGGCTACAGAAGTCTATTTATGGACTTAAGCAAGCATCAAGGAGTTGGAACATACGATTTGATAAAGTGATCAAATCTTATGGCTTTATTAAGAATAAAGAAGAACCTTGCATTTATAAATGGGCTAACGATTCTGTTATTGTATTTCTTGTATTATATGTGGATGATATTCTCTTAATCGGGAATGATATCCCTGCATTACAAGGAATAAAGACATGGTTATCATCACAATTCTCCATGAAAGATCTGGGAGAAGCATCATACATCCTAGGGATGAAGATCTATAGAGATAGATCTAAGAGGATGCTAGGTTTATCCCAATCTACGTACATTGACACAGTGCTAAAGAGGTTTAGCATGGAGAATTCCAAGAAAGGCTATCTTCCGATAGGCCATGGAATTCATCTTTCTAAGAAGGATTGTCCGACAACTCCTAATGAAAGAGAACGTATGAGTCGAATTCCATATGCTTCGGCAGTAGGATCGATTATGTACACCATGACATGTACAAGACCAGATGTGGCATACTCACTAGGAGTAGTGAGTAGATACCAATCTGATCCAGGAGAAAAACACTGGCAAGTTGTTAAGACAATCCTTAAGTATTTGAGAAATACTAAGGACCAGTGGTTAGTCTATGGAGAGTCTGATTTGAAACTTGTTGGATATACTGATTTCAGTTTTCAATCAGATCATGATGATAGCAAAAGTGTATCGGGTTTCGTGTTTATCCTAAATGGTGGAGCTGTTTGCTGAAAAGTTCCAAGCAACATACAGTGGCAGATTCGGTGTGCGAGGCAGAGTACATCGCTGCATCAGATGCTGCGAAAGAAGCTGTGTGGCTGCGAAAGTTCATCTCCGAGCTTGGAGTGACACCTTCCATAGATGAACCAGTCCTGTTATACAGTGACAGCACTGGTGCCATAGCTCAAGCAAAGGAACCACGAGCACATCAGCGCACCAAGCACATACTGCGCCGGTTTCATCTTATTCGAGAGATAGTAGACCGAGGTGACATAAATCTTCAGAAGATTGATGGAAAGGAAAACCTAGGTGACCCATTTACTAAAGCACTCAGCATCAAGGAGTTTGACAACTATAAGTTGAAGATGGGTATTAGATACTGTAATGAGTGGCTTTAGGCTAAGTGGGAGTTTGTTGGGAATTGTATCCTAAAGCCAATCATTTGATGATTGTGCTGATGTAAATTGTATATAAATTGATATATTAATAAAAGTTATTTGGCAGTTTATTCATTACAAGAACATCTTCTTAATACTCCTGAAAGTAATGAAGCCCTTAGGATCTTCCTCACGATAAAGGAGGATTTATCTTAGAAGGTCCTTAAAAGAGTTCGCGACCAAATGATATACTATGACAGGGCCATAGTACTATCAATTATAGGACGTTGTATATCATATTTGTTGGTTATCCTCTTAACCAAGGAGTGTAGAGACACTGGTATGACATACAGGTGAAAGTGTAGGAGTACATTTCACCGAACGTGACTCATTTCCGGATACTCTGCTGTCAAGAGTTAATCCGAGAAGATATAGGTATAAGTATCCTTCAGACCTGAAGATCACAACCAGTGGCTTACAAGCAACTCATTGTACTTAGGTGCCGGACCACCTGGATTTCTAATCCAGCTACGAAAGGTTACTGGGTGCAGTCAAGTACTTGTGGTAGTCAGTTGTGGATCAAGATGGAATTTGACCTATCCCATTAAAAGGAGAAATGCTTGTGTTTCAATTTAGCAAGACCTTGGCCAAGGCACTTCATGTGAAAGTCACATGATCACTAAAGTTGAAATCACTTTATGGATTTGCTATTTAGAGTTGACAGGCTCTTAAGCCATCCTTAGCATTTGTGGTCAAGAGGATGAATTATACGGTAACTGTTTCTTAGGGTTCTTGGAGTTTGCTCGGCAACTCTTCGACCTATCCGGACGTCGGGTTCCATTGCTAGATGGGCACATCGATTAGTATAGAAAGTTTCTATGCTACCGGCTTAGGTTCGAACCTAGAGAGTCACACGCATAGAAGTTTCCTAGGATGATCTATTTGCTGATCAACGATTGAGAATCGTATATGATTTAATTAATCAATTTGATTGATTGAATTATCTCAATTGGGTTAAGTACAATTGAATAAGATTCAATTTGGTTTAAGTCTATTAGAAGGACAAGTCAATTTCAAATATTGATTTGAAATTAGACTTGATTTGAATTTAAATAGATTCAGGACTAGCCAAATTTGATTTGGGCTTGGACCATGATCTATGTGGGTTAAGTCAAATAAATTCAGATCAGAACCCAAACCTCTCGAATATGGATCTCATATGATGAGATGGCTAAAATCTCATCTCATGAGATAGAATTTAATGCATGACATTTATTTACCGAACGTCGGATTTATCCCTCGTCTCTTTGGTTTTCTCCGAACGACAGAACTAAACCAAACGCCATGACTCCTTGGTTTTCTCCGAACATCGGAATTAAACCAAGCACCGCGCCTTCGGCGTCTCTTTGCTTTTGCCAAACGACGGATTCTTAAATGTCAGAATTAAATGTCAAGGCTAAATCTAGACTATAAATAGAGGGCATTCCCTCACCAGAGAACACAGAACAAAAAATAGAACAACAATACACGATTTGTCGTGGATTGTAATTCTAAATTGTCGTGGATTGTAATTCTAAAATGTTAGAATAAAAAATCCTGGTGATTCTGGTGTTAGCGAAGCCTGGTGGATCTTGGAGGAAGATTCAAGTGAGAGGATTCAAGATCAGCAAAGCTATTTTTTGCGAGCTAGCACTCCCAAAAATCTGATCATTCGGGGCTTCGCTTGGACGATACTAGAGGCCGGACGATTGAACGGCTGCAGAGCAATAAGGATTTACCTACTGTTCTTAAGGTAAGTGATTTGATCCCTAGATCTTAAGGCAGGCTTCAAGATAATAGTGTGACTAGTCATCTTGAAGATCAAGATATGATCTTGATGTTTTTATATGCATATTTTAGATCAAACGACCCTGAATATATAGGCAAAGATATGATCTTGATGCATATTAGATAGATTAATATGTAATCTTTTAATTTTCGCAATGATAATAGTTATCAATTTTTAAAAATATGCATGCCTCGGAGACTATTTCTCCCAACATATGGACGTCCCTTGATTTATGGAGGTGGTTTCCAAGAGGAAACGTGCGAAGAGGAGAATGTGGGGCGTCTCATGATTTATGGAGGCAGTTTCCAATGTGGGCATCCCATGATTTGTGGAGGCAGTTCCAATATGGACGTCCCTTGATTTGTGAAGGTGGTTTCCAAGAGGAAACGGTTGTGGGGACTTTGACTTGATTCAAAATCTTTCTATTCATTGGGCAACATTCATTGTTGGCGTGATGATATGGCTTCAATGTTGGTGACTTCATGACCATGCACCCATTCTTCTTGTGCTGAACCAGATTGAGTTTTTGGGCTGAACTCCTTTTGAATCAATTGAAATAAAGAACTTAAACAGGACTCAATTAAACAAATACAGTCAATTGCTCAAATGGAAAATAAATACAGGACTAAAACTTAATTTAATCTTCCATCCATAAAGAATCCAGCTGAAGTTGTTGAAGCCTCTTCCTGAGCCTGGTGTCCGCACCAATTCTCTTCGGGTGGGAGGAACTGACCCTGTTGAGTAAGGATCAATCTGTCCATGATATTTCTCTAGTAAGTCTGGTGCAATTTGTTGAAGATCCTCTCGGGTGATCCAGGAGTCCTCGGATTCAGGTCGGCCTTGCCAATGAACTAGGTAACGTTGATATCCTTTATTTCTGGTGGTAATCGTCTGGTCATCCAAAATGTTCAACTCTGTCTCTTCGGTCTGGTGGAATTGCTGGTGGACACTCAGGTAGGGTTTCACTCTTAAAAGTAGGATAAGGCCCAAAAGGCTCATTAGGAATTAATGCCAATTCTTTGTATTCTTTCAGATATGAAATATTAAATGTAGAACTAATGCCATAATCTGGTGGTAACTCTAAAATATATGCATTAGGTCCTACTTTCTTTATTACTTTGAAAGGTCCAGCTCCCCGGGCATGTAGTTTCTTCATAGTTTCCGGTGGGAACCTTTTAGGTCTAAGTTTAATCATTACAGAGTCCCCTTCATTAAATTCCTTCATTCTTTTATGTGAGTTAGCTATATGTCTATATACTTTATTGCTCATTTGAATCTTTTTACTAATTTCTTTATGCAACTCTTTAATATGCTGTGCATATGACTCGGCGAACTCATATACTCGTGCATGTGATGGTAATGGAATGAGGTCGATAGGTCTTCTAGGTTTATAACCATGGACAATCTCAAAGGGGCTTTTCCCAGTAGACCTATTGACTGAACTGTTGCATGCAAACTCAGCACGAGGTAATAATAAATCCCAGTTTCCCAGATGTTCTCCTACAAGACACCTCAGTAGGTTGCCTAAACTCCTATTTATGACTTCAGTCTGGCCATCAGTCTGGGGGTGGTAGATAGTGGAGAATTTCAATTTGGTACCTAACAAATGCCATAGGGTTTTCAAAAGTAGCTGGTGAATTTGACATCCCTATCAGACACTATGGTTTTAGGCAGACCATGTAGCTTTACCAATCCATCTAGAAAAGTTTGGCGACTCTAGAGGCATCAATGGTTTGGGAACAAGGAATGAAGTGAGCCATTTTTGAGAACCTATCGACCACAACAAAGATCGAATCATGTTTCCGCTGGGTCTTAGGTAGGCCTAATATGAAATCCATGCTAAGGTCCTGCCAGGGATAATCGAGTACAGGTAAGGGTGTATAGAGTCCAGTATTTTGCTTCTGCTGCTTGCCAATAGCACAAGTTTGACACCTGGCCACTATCTGGGCAACTTGCCTCTTAAGTCCTGGCCAAAAAAATTGGTCTTCAATAGCTAAAATGGTCTTATTTCTACCAAAGTGAGCAGCTAAACCTCCTGCATGGGTCTCCCAAACTAGAAAGTCTCTCAAGGAAGTTTTGGGAATATAGAGCTTGTTCTCTTTAAACAGATGAGCATCTAGAAGGGTATAATCACTATAGTCACTAGATGGTCATTGACTCAAGGACTGGTAGATTTCACTAAAGTCTGGACAGGTTTGCATACTCATCTTTAAGTCTCTCAAATCCAACAACTTCAGTGCTAACTGAATGTAAAAGTAAGATTCTACGACTCAAAGCATCGGCTACCTTATTCTCAGCTCCGGCATGGTGTTTCAGGATAAAAGTGTAGGCTTGGATGTATTCTACCCATTTGGCATGCCTAGGATTTAACTTTTTCTGAAATTAAGAAATCTAAAGGCCTCATGATCAGATAATAGGACAAATTCTTGCGGTAGAAGATAGTGTCTCCAATACTTTAAAGTTTGCACTACCGCATAGAGTTCTTTATCATAGGTAGAATATTTAAGCTTAGCATCATTTAATTTTTCACTAAAGAAAGCTATGGGATGGTTTTCCTGGCTTAAAACTCCACCTATTCCAACTCTGGATGCATCACAAGCTACCTCGAATACTTTGGTAAAGTCTGGTAACTTCAAAATAGGTGCTTGTGTCATTCTATCTTTTATCTCTAGGAAGGCTCTATTAACTGATTTGGTCCAATTAAAACTACCCTTTCTAAGACAATCAGTTATTGGGGCAACAATAGAGCTAAAACCTTGTATGAATCTCCTATAGAAGGTGGCTAGACCAAGAAAACTACGAATATCATGAACAGTTTTGGGAACATGCCACTCAACTATGGCTTTTATCTTTTCAGGATCAGCTGAAACTCCATCAGGGGTGACAATAAAACCTAGGAAAGTGACTCTATGGGTTAAGAACTCACACTTCTTCAAATTAGCATAGAGATTTTCTTTATTAAGGGTTGTATATACTTGCCTAAGGTGGTCTAAGTGGCTTTCCTTAGTCCTACTGTAAATCAAAATATCATCAAAGTATACTACTATAAATTTTCCCATGAAGGCACGTAGGACTTGGGTCATGATCCTCATAATTGTGCTAGGTGCATTGGACAACCCAAATGGCATCACTACCCATTCAAATAAACTATCCTTAGTCTTAAATGCAGTCTTTCACTCATCCCCTGGTCTAATCCTAACCTGGTGATAGCTGCTCTTCAAATCAATCTTGGAAAATATAGTTGCACCGGCCATCATATCTAGCATATCATCCAAGCGGGGAATGGGAAACCTATATTTTATTATAATTTTATTTATGGCATGACTATCGATACACATCCTCCATGTGCTATCCTTTTTAGGTGTTAACAGGGCTGAAACTGCACAAGGACTCAAACTTTCCCTAACAAATCCTTTCCTAAGGAGATCCCCTACTTGTCTTTGCAACTCTAGGTGTTCTATAGGGTTCATCCTATAATGTGGGAGGTTTGGTAAGGTTGCTCCTGGGACTAAATCAATGGCGTGTTAGATGTCCCTAAGTGGTGGAAGGTGGTCAGGCAGGTCATTTGAAAATACATCCTTAAAGTCCTCTAATAATTCAACTACTTCCTGAGGGTGCTCTTTCTGGGCAGGCTCTTGTATTTCTCTAACGGTTAAGATCCAAACATGTGTACCCTTAGTGAGTTCTTTCTCAATCTCCTTTGCAGTTATTAGATTGACTCTAGTCTTTGTTTCCTTTAGGTGGCTCGATCCTCTCTTAACCGTGTCCTTAGGTGGTGAAGGGTTGACTACAAACTTCTTTCCAAGGTGCATGAATGAGCAAGAATTAGATCGACCAAAAAGGGTTGCGTCATGGTCAAATAACCAGGGTCGACCTAAGATGATACTACTCACTCCCATTGGTAGAACATCACACCACACTTTCCCCTGATAGGACTGTAATTGGATTTGGACTAAACACCTATTTTTGATAGGAATTGATGTGGAGTCTATCCAAGAAACCTTATAGGGGTTTGGATGGGGAGCTATGGATAAGCCTAAAGTTTTGACAGCACTAGTAGATATGACATTCACATAACTTTCACTATCTATGATTATCTTACACACCTTATCCCCTAACTTGACAAAGGTTTGTAGGATGTTAGTCCTACGCCAATCGTCCTGGGTCTTAGTCTGGGTAAGGATGCATCTAACTACTCCCAAAAGGTCAAGGTCTATAAGAACCTCATCACCTTCATACTCATCTGCTAGATTATCCTCAGCCTGATATACTTCCTCGACACAATCATCTAAGGGTGATTTGGATTCAAACTCATTTTCCTCTAACCCTTCCATGTACAAAGCTCTATTTGGGCAATTGCTCGCATAATGGCCTATCTGATGACATTTGAAGCAAGCATTCCGGTTTGGGTTTCTCTGAACTTCTGGTGCTTTGCCCTTATCATCTCTACGAGTCAGAGGTGTACTAGGGTTAGGCCGGTTGGGTTGCATCTGACTTGGTTCTGGCTGCTGACTAGGTGCACTAGTTCTAGGGGTTTCTGGTCTGCAATAAACTGGTCCCCTATGAAATCTCTCAGCATTGCGTGCTATCTGATAGGCTAGCTCTAAATCTTGAACTTCTCTCATGAACAACTCTTTCTGGATCTCTTCCCTTAATCCGGCTCTGAATCTAGATAAGGTAACTGATTCGGACTCATCGACATTGCATCTTATCACAAATTTATCAAACTTTGCAATGTACTCAACTACACTCTTTATTCCTTGGGTCAATCTCTGCCACTGATCTAGAAGTCTTTGGTAGTAGGACATGGGAATGTACTTCTCTCTAAGTCTACGCTTCATTGCTCTCCAGATTACTATGGGAACATCACCTCTCTGTCTAATGAATATCTCGATATTTCCCTAGTATAACCGAGCCTGACGGACTAACCTATGCTTTGCAAATTTGCACTTTATTTTCTCAGTCATTTCGTACCACTCAAAATACTGATCCATCTCGCCCTCCCAATCTACATAAACCTTAGGATCTAGACTTCCATCAAAAGTGGGTGCTTCTAATCTAATATTCCTAAGAGTTCGGTCATACTGATCCATTTGGTCCTGATTGGGTCTCCTAGGATTTGGCTCATAAGCTGGGTCATGGAGTGCTCTCCTAGGATTCAGGTCATGGACTCGATTAAAATTGAGTCTTCTAGGATTTGGCTCAAAGAAAGGTTCTTGATTAGGCCTTCTAGGATTGGGTTCAGAAAAAGGTCTTGGTGTAGAGCTCTTCTAGGGTTGATGGGCGTACTTAACTCTGGTTCAGGCTCTAATTCCATTTGGGCCTCCTGGGCTCTTGTAGGAATATCTGCCTCTAATTGGTCAAGCCTAAAAGTGATATGGGTCATTTGATCAGTTATGCTTTGGGTGGTCTGGGTCAATTGATCAGTCAGATTTTGGTTTAGTCGAGCCATTGGATCATTCAGGGTTTTCATCAAGGTCTCAAATTTTGGTCCATGGTTGCACTTGATTGAGCTTTGATTTGGTAGGGTGTACCTGACCTAGTTGTCATGCAGTGCAATTAGGCACATAAGCCCTTAACTTGATTTATCGTGAGATGTATGCAACATTCATATGAATCCTAAAATCATGTGCAGAATTTTTGTGTGTGTTGCAACTCCAAAGTGATGCAGGGGAGTATTATGTAACCTATTCAGAAAATTCAGAAAAATTTATAGAACACTCTTAACTCAATAATGATACTCCAGGTGAAAGAAAATTAAATTTAAAATTTGTTGCTTTACTGGGTAGTTCCTGGAACCCAGTCAAGTCAAAAAATAGAACAGAATCTGTTCTCATACCTTATTTCGGTTGGCAGAAAATTCATAGTCCGAAATAATGCCTAAGAAAATTTTAAAAAATACTTTGAATTATAAAGAATTTAGCAAAATAAAAATAATAAAATTTTAAATTTTTTTACATGCTGCAATAATTAAAACATCAGACCATATACTGCAATATTCAGATAATCAGAGTAAGCAAAACTAGAAATTTCGCCCTAACCAACCATGCTCTGATACTATGATGATGTTGGACAACCGACGTGGGATGTATTTCTAATAGAATTAGTAAAGATTAAATGAATGATTAAGTGAAATAACACATGCATTCACTCATTGTTTAATAACTAGAAATTTTATGGAGGGGATTAGAAGACTAAACAAAGTTTGAATTTAGAATTTAAACAAAGTAATAAAGAAGCGAATCGTTGTGGTTAAGAAACCACTCATATTAGGGCTAATAAATCTAATAATTGCAGATCTGAAAGGATTTTAAAGAGGGTTCTCCAGCAATTAATAAACTTAAGTAAAATCGATGCACTCAAAGAAGGAACTTGAGGATGACAAGGGATTCCACCATATTGTAAGCTTTCATACCTTGATTCATGGTGGGAACAACCTGCAACTTTGGAACCAAGGAAGCCAGGGATCCTTGATTGGTTGAAAATGGGCTTGAAGCAAAGTGAGGAAAGGAGGATAAAATGTGAACGATATAAATAGACACCAAGCCTAGGGACCCATCTAACAAGCAGGTGATTTTCTCAAGAAAACTTCATTAATCATCATCTTTTACAAAAAGTTAGGAGCCTTTTTTATAGACCACCAAGCACTTACACCATATTATCATTAGAGGAAGAAGATCTCGGCCAGCCAAAAGAAGAATGTGGGGCATCTCATGATTTGTGGAGGCGGTTTCCAATGTGGGCATCAATGTGGGCGTTCCATGATTTGTAGAGGCAGTTTTCAATATGGACGTCCCTTGATTTATGGAGGTGGTTTCCAAGAGGAAACGTGCGAAGAGGAGAATGTGGGCCATCTCATGATTTGTGAAGGCCATTTCCAATGTGGGTGTCAATGTGAGCGTCCCATGATTTGTGGAGGTAGTTTCCAATATCGACGTCCCATGATTTGTGGAGGTGGTTTCCAAGAGGAAACGGTTGTGGGAACTTTGACTTGATTCAAAATCTTTCTATTCATTGGGCGACATTCCTTGTTGGCGTGATGATATGGCTTCAATGTTGGTGACTTCATGACCATGCACCCATTCTTCTTGTGCTGAACCAGATCGGGTTTTTGGGCTGGACTCCTTTTGACTCAATTGCAATAAAGAACTTAAACATGACTCAATTAAACAAATACAGTCAATTGCTCAAATAGAAAATAAATACAGGACTAAAACTTAATTTAATCTTCCATCCATAAAGAATCCAGCTGAAGTTGTTGAAGCCTCTTCCTGAGCCTGGTGTCTGCACCAATCCTCCATGCCACTATACCCATAGCATAAACCAACACTGACTGTGCCAACAAGATATTTGAAATCCCTTTCAGAGCTCTCCAATGTGCTATACCCGGACTAGCCACGAATTTGCTAACCTGGCTAATAACATATGCAAGGTCAGGCTTACAACACATCATAATATACATGAGGCTGTCAACTCTTGAAGCATAAGGTACTTTGGACATCTCCTCGACCTCTATCTCAGAACTTGGTGACAGCCTTGGAGAGCTTAATGTGATCGGCCAATGGTAATGCGGTTGGCTTTGCACTATCCATACTATACCTCTCTAAGACCCTCCTGATATAAGTCCCCTAAGATAAGTGAAGCAACCTTTTGTCTCTGTCCCTGAAAATTTTTATCCCCAAAATTCATGTAGCAGGACCTAAATCCTTCATTTCAAACTCAGCTAACAATGCTGCTTTTAGATCATCTACAACAGCTTTACTCTTGCATGTAATTAACATATCATCCACATACAAAAGCAAGTACAATCTGAAATTATTTTCTAAAATTTGAAAATAAACATCGGGATCATACTCATATCTAGACATGCCGATGCTCCTCATAAAGGTATCAAACTGCAGGTACCACTGATGCGATGATTGCTTCAATCCATACAAGGATCTCTGCAAATGACATACCTTTCTTTCTGACCCCGGTTCTATGAACCCCTTTGACTGCTCCATATAAATATTCTCCTCCAAATCCCATGAAGGAAGGCCGTCTTGACATCCATCTGCTCCAGTTCCAAATTCTGCATTGCTACAATGATCAGCAATATCCAGATAGATGTCTATCGTACCACTGGTAAGAATACCTCATTGTAGTCAATGCCTTCTTTCTGAGAAAATCTTTTGGCCACTAACTTGGCCTTATACCTGATCCCCTCTTTCTCTGTGGCTCCCTCTTTGCACTAAAATATCCATTTGCAATCAATGGGCTTCTTTCCACTTGGTAGTGACACCATCCGTCAAGTCTGATTCTTCTGTAGGGATTGCATCTCTTCTGTCATAGCCTGAACCCACGTATCTCTATCCTGGCTTGTCACTGCCTCCTGGTAGTTACTTGGTCCTCCACTGGCAGCCACCAATGCATATGACATGGTCTCGCCAAACCTATATCGCTCCAGCTACCAAATGATCCTCTTTGGCTTATGCAGTGCAATGTCGATGCCTATCCTAGGATGTGACTCCTTCCTCTGCTCATCTTTGCTGTGAGCATGCATCTGGCTAGTCCCCACATGTGAAGATATATTTGAAGTGTACTTCGCCTGAATTTCATATCCTTCTAACGATCCTCCAAAAGGTAAAATATCATAAGCGGTTAGTTGCTCAACTGCGCCATGCTGAGCCTCCTGCTGCCCATTCGCATCCGACTAGGCCTTCGGCTGAACCTCCACCACCTCCTACTTCTTGAGGATTGAGCTCTCATCAAAGACCACATCCTTGCTGATCGTGGCCTTCTGCTCCAAGGGATTCCACAGCCTATATCCCTTGACTCCTTGTGGATATCCAATGAACACCATTTTTTAGGCTTTGATGTCCAACTTGGTTCACTGACTGGCATCCACATATACAAATATTATACATCCAAAAACTTTGATATGGCTGAGCTCCACCTGTCTACCAGACCACACATCCTCTGGTAACCTCCCATCAAGCTTGGCATGAGGAGACCTATTCACTAAGTAGGCTGTAGTGTCAACTGTGTCCAACCAAAATATTTTAAGTAATCTTACTGGCAGTCTCATACATCTAGCTTTCTCCTTGAGAGTTTTGTTCATTCTCTCAGCTACTCCATTTGGTTGAGGAGTTCTAACCACTGAAAATTGCCTTGTGATGCCTCCATTTATGCAAAATTTTAGAAACTCCTTACTTGTGAATTCTTCATCGTTATCAAACCGCACTACCTTTACATACCTCTCTGTCTCCTCCACTTCAGACTGTCATGCTTGAAATTTGGAGAAGACCTCTGACTTTTTTTTCAAGAAATATACCCAGACCTTCCTTGAATAATCATCAATCATAGTTATGAAATATCTGGCCCCATTCTTGTCCGAAATTGGAGCTGGACCCCAAACTTCACTGTGTACTAGCTCCAAGGGACATGTACTGTGCGCTGAACTGGTAGAAAATTTTACCTTGTATTGCTTATCCATCTGACATGGCTCACAGATATTTGCAACACCCTCATCCAAAGCTGGAATCCTCCTATTCTTTATTAGCACCCTCATGCGGGCTCTTCCATGTGACCAAGACGATAGTGCCACATGCGGTACATATCCTACTGACTGTGCACTATTATTGCTGTCTTAGACCCTCCACACATCACAAACCCAACCAGTTGATATAAATTATTTTTCAGACTCTTCTCCCTCATCACAACTATGGTACCTTTCATGATGTTGAGTACACCACTCTCGGAGCGATAACTGAAGCAAATCCATTCCTTTTCAGGTACCCCAAAGACACTAGGTTCTTCTTTAAGTCAGAAACATGCTCTGCAAGCCAGGACCGATGTGGTGTATAATGATGTGAGTAGGCTGAATCAAGTAACCAACTGTCTGCTGTTCTTCTATGTGCATCTGAAACCACCAAGAGATCCTTCTCGACCCCTGCATCTTCAACAGTACTGATAGATTCCTTCTCCTTCTTCTCTTCTTGAGGTTTCTTCCAAAGAGGACAATTCTTCTTTATATGTCCAACCCCATTATACTTATAACACCTAAAATTGCCTTTGCCTTTCTTTGACTTGGACTTGGATCGGTCCTGTGCTCACTGACCTCCTTGCCTCTGCCAGTTCTCTCTCCCACCGTAAGGCCCTCCTGAGATACACCATTCCCTGTCATCTTTCCCCGCTGCTCATTGGATCTCAACACAGATACAATATCTTTATATAGCAGCGTTCTTTTTCATAAAGCAGTGTAGTAACAAGAGGATCATAAGACATAGTCAATGAATATAACAAGAGAAGAGATTTATCTTCTTCTTCCATCTTAACACCAAGAGTCATCAAATCATTGCACATATTTTTACCCATGTACAAGGAATGCAACTTGGCCCAAAGACCCTTTGGTTTCTTCTCATCTAGGACAGTGTACAAAGCCGAATCAGTAAGATACCCTTTGATCGCTGCACATGCCCTCTTTTAAGAGGCAACCAATCCCCTTCTGACATTTTCTCGGGCTTTGTTTTCAAAGCAACATCAAGAAAATTCTGCACTAGAAAATCCTCAACCCTCACCTTCCATATGAAAAAACTTTTTTTTTCATTAAATTTTTTAAACTCAACTTTGCTTCCACTACTTATGATTAATCAGGTCACAAACCGTAACCATAGAGATAAATTAAAAAAAATATTTAAAAGATAAAATTCTGATTGAAATCCTTCTGCATCCCCTTCAAGAGTTTCCGCTTTGTTCCTCCAGCCACACTCTCCCATCCTCTCTCTCAAGGCTTCCCGTGGACTTCCAACCCATTCATGAGGTTTTGTGAAGCCTTCCTCCCTACGTCACGTCTTCACGTACGTGAGGCTTCAATTCACGTAATCCATGCAATTTCTCCCTGAAATTCCACCCAACACCTTGAATCTCCCTTAAACTCCAAGAGTTGACTCCAATGACCGAAGCCACCCCTTGTTTTCACGAATTTCTCTCACCCTTCACCCCTTCACGGGAGGATCCTCTCATGAAAGGATTCCTGGAAGGGATCCTTTCACCGAAGGAAGCCTGAGACGTTCCTAGAGCGGTACCTGAGCCCGCATTGAATCCCACGCAATGAAGCTGCTCAACCAAAATTGTGGAAGCTTCGTTCCTGGCTGGAATCCTTGGTTTAAACCCGTTGCAAGATGTTGTAAATTTTTTTTTAAAGACGAATCTAGGATCTGATTTCTCTCTTTATAAATCTTCTTCCTTTTTTCAAGTGCCTCTCTGATGCTCTGATACCACTTGTTGTGCAATGCATCCTCAGCAAAAGCCCCAAGAAATCAGGCATGTGAGGGAAGATGAAGAAAATAATTAGCACAGATGGATTATTGGAAGAAAAAGAGAATGTCTTTATTTTTTGTATATGAGGTTATTTTGGATAATCATCTAGAGAGACCTAAATAATCATCCATCTTGGATGATAAAACTTCTTTGCACCAACCAGCAACCAACTACCTATAAATATGGAAGCCCAGCGCATGCCCAGCAACTTTCAAGAAAATCGGGCGCTACTAATTCAGAAAACTTGAGCCCAATCCTCATGGACCTAGTCCCATAACCTACAATTAGTTATTAAATATTCTCTCAAAAAACTTTCTTCTAAGTCATACAAGAAAACACTCAAATCTGAGCCCATGTACACCCATGACTCACATGCTCTTTACCCTTGGGTCACAAACCGACCCAAATGACTTAGGAACCTTAGAGCTTATGTAGCCTAAGCTCTCAAATCTATGTGACTTCCCTGAACTTTGAATGTACCATACTTAAGCTTACACATCTCCCTATTGAGCAACAAGAGGATTTGAGTTTGAATCTTAGATGGTGCGTTCCAACTATCAGAATGCACATTTATGGTCTAACTCTTAGCAATTTAGGAGAGGCTTAACTGGGCTGGCTAGCAATCCCTGGGATAGATTGGCTTTATCTGAAGTAAGATTATTTTTTAAAATCAGTGACAAAGTAGGATTCATATCAACTTAAAATTTTTGTCGAACAAGATAAATCATGGTCGGGTTTGAAACAGGTAGACCCAAGCAACCTCTACTGATCTCTAATTACTAGTGGGATCACTGCTGCAGATCGATCAGATATTGTCAAGCCTATTTGGGTTATTTATGATCACTGGCTTCGTGACTCTGAAGGTCACCGTCTCAGGTGTTCAGAAATCAGAAGATACAAACCTTGAACTGATAACCATTTAATCAATGGGATTGTTTGAATTTCATGATGTCTCATCTTGAATAAAATCAGTGCCCGTCGTATCCCAATGTTTCACTCACAACAGCCCTCATGAATTTTCTGTTTCTTCTTCTATCTTCATTTTTCTTCTCTCTGTGTCAATTTCTTTTGTCTTTTCTCTTACAACTGGTCTTTAGCTAAATTTTCGTACTCCAATCTTTCCGTTTTGTACTTAAGTCACCTTGCACTACAGAATTGTTGCTGCTGAAATCTTGTCCTTTGACTTGGGCGCGTTCGGGCTTCAAGATGGGCTTCCTCCTGGGCGAACCTGCAAAACAATCCTCACGCAAGAGACATTGGGGGTGGCCCTCTGCGGAAGACCCGCCGACGCTCAAGTCAGTGAAGATCGACAATCAACAAAAATAAGGAGAAGGCTCTCGCTGAAGAGTCTCTCCCAGGGTTCTGAGCAGAGCAATAATGGCGGAAAACAAAGGCAGTGAGCGAGTGTGCGCACTAGAGATGGCGTACCTGAGGGGATGTGAGGCTGAGGTATTTATAGAGGATCACCTGGTTGTTTGGGAGCGTCGTGGGTCCGAAGGCCGTTGAGATCTGAATCCAGTTTGTTATGAGATCGGTAGGATTTGTATCTGGTTAGTTAGAAGATCGACGGCTAGGAGAGCTTGTTGACATCTCAAGATCCGGTGGGGGCATAGGCTCCAGGGCTCTAGGCCACTTTCAGATCTGATTCCTGTTTGGAATCTTACTATTTTAAGCTTTTCCGCGCCGAATTCCGCAGAGGTATAGGTATCGCTCGGGCTAGGCCGAGTGATAGAAGAGATCGGCTAGAAGGGCCGGGTGATGGGATGGCTTGGTTAGGGCCAGGAGATGATGGACGATAACTCGGCTCGAGGGGCCGAGAGACGATAGCTCGGCCGAGGGGACCGAGAGACGATAGCTCGGCTCAAGGGGCCGAGAGACGATAGACGATAGCTCGGCCGAGGGGACCGAGAGACGATAGCTCGCACCTTGGGAACTCTTGGCTCGGTGGGGGTTAGGGCGCTCCGACCTACCAAGGTTGATTTATCTCTGGCGGGTGTTGCACAGCGGATAGGAATCAAGGCTAGCCTTAGCCATGAACACGGTTATTGATGCATAGCGATTTTACCCCTCAACACATGCCCCCCACTCCCTAGTTTGAAGCATAGGTTCGGGCATAGGGAGTATAATTCCAGGTGGCATGACTTGAACGGAGGGATCCGGAGTTGATAGCCTGCGCAATGGTGCCCTATTCAATGCCGCGCGGCCGCCGTGCCTTTATGGGTAAGGCTCCTTTGGGGCAACGGTTGGGGAATTACCACGTAGCAAATTTCGGTTTTCACGGCGTTCATAATGGCGGTTCCAAGAGTCTCGGTCGAGATGCCTTATCTTCTTTTTTAAGGCGGTTTTCTTAGGGAGGAAGCAAAGTTGAAACAACGCCGCTCCCGTCCACAGCGCCCTTTCGTTCCTCTGTAGTTTTGCTTGGTGTTTCTCTCGACTAGCAGAATGATGAGCCTCGACGACATGGCTTCGGAAATTGCCGCCAAGGATTTGGGGAGAATACGTCAACAGTACGGCATTCCCTCGAACGTTCTCCTGAGATTGCCGGAGCTCGAGCATAGGGTTTCGCAGGATCTGGAGAACGGGGTCTTTCTTTATGAAGGCAGCCTGAAGGCGGGCCTCCGATTTCCCCTGCATCCCTTGGTGAAGGAGATCATGAGATTTTACAACGTTTGCCCGACAATGGTAGCTTCCAACAGTTGGCGCAACGTCATCGGGTTTATCTCAATGTGTAGCCAGATTTAGGTAACGGCGACTCTTCCTCTCTTTTGTGCATGTTTCCACTTGATATCTGGGAGAAAATCGAAGTGGCCTTATATTGGACCTCGGAGGTCATTCAAGATGATAACAGACAAACCATCGTCCATAAAGGAGTGGAAGGTCAGATTCTTCATTGCCGAGGGGAACATCGGTTTTGATTTTCTCCGTGGATGGGAAACTTTGTTCAGGATGTGGAAGCACATCCGACCCTGTCTGAACAGGAGGAGGAGGATTTGGAGGTCCTTCGTGATGGCAGACGTTTTCGGCTAATGATTTATTATCGGAGGAGGCTCTCTTCGCTGCTGGGCTTAGCCCCCTCGACCCGCATGGTGAGTCCTTTTGCCTTTCCATTGATTTTTACTCGAGCAAAGATATCTCGGTCTGACCGATTGTTATCTATCACCACAGCCAAGAGGTCTGAACTATCGGGCCGCATTAAGAAAAGAATGAGCAAACGCCCGAGTGAGAGCAGCGGTGGAGAGAAATGCAAGCCTGAAAAGAAGGTTTGCCTCTCCGAAGAGCGCTCGCCGGAGGTTGGGGTAACCGCAGCGGGGGCGCTGAAAACAGAGGAGGACTCAAAGAGGGCTGCTGAGATCCCTTGTCCTTCAGTGGTGGAAATAGTAGATAGCCCGGACGAGACTCTGTTGGCTTATCCGGAAGCCCCTCCTTTGGAAGATGAGCCAATGGCTGGCACAGCGGAGTTCGGTGCCCCTGAGGGCTCGCCTCTGGGCGAGGAGATGTCTCTAGCCCTGGCAGGAGAACAAGAGGGAGCAACCGCAAACGTCGAGGCTCAAGATGAGCTTTCCATTGGAGGGCTCCCCCCGAAGGGATTCAGTGGCGGCGACGTCGGGTCGACTGTGGCGGAGGCTCGCGAAGAGCCTACGGCTGGAGAACCTCTTCCTGGACAGGTTGGGGCAACTGACGAACAAACTGAGTGGTGGAGCCTGCAGGGGAGGAGCAGGTGCTTGCGATCGAGGAAAGGAACTCGGACGAGGGGATAGGGCAAGGTAAGAATCTTGCGGCCGAAACTTCCTCTGCCAAAGCTTCGGGAAAACTGGCGCTTGGGCTGGCCGAGTTATCTGAGGAAGGCCAGGCTAGGATTCTGCTGGAGGAGGCCAAAAGGTCAAAGGCTTCTCAGTCGGAGGTTGCCCAGATCGATCCTTCGGGTGGGAATAGTCAACCTAGTAGCTCGGATTCGGCCGTCAAGGCGGCATTCGCTGCTCTAATGAGGTCAGTACTGTGCCCGGGCACGGATCCCTCGGCGAATAAGTTTGCAGACCTAGATCTTGTTGACGCCGCATTTGGCCAGCGGAATGTGGTGAAGGATGTACACCTCCTCCCCGAGATCGATAATTCCACCCTCATGGGGTTAGCCAGGTCCTACATCTCCCGGGTGAGTTACTACTTCCGAGTAGCGAATGCTTTTTGACTAGTTCGTTCGTGCTTTTCTCACTTGTGTTTCATTCTGCAGAGTGCTTTGGTTACTAGGGCACTGTGCTGGTGCTTGAGTCTGGCAACAGGGGCCGCCGCTCAGGCCAAGAGAGTCAGCGCCGAGCTTCGATCGCGAGCGGAGGCGTCTGATACCTTTGAGCAAGCTCTGGGTACCGCCCATGAGAATTTAAAGAAGATGAGGGTGCTGCATCACGCTGCCCTAGATGACGCGTCCAAGCTAAGGCTTGAAGTGAAAAAGCTACACGGGCTCCTGGCAAAGTTCGATGACACATGCTTGGAGTTATCGCAGACCAAATCCAGGCATTCCGGAGAAATGGAAACTATCAAGAAACAGTTTAGCGAAAGCTTGGGCAGGTAGAGGAGAGAGGCCGCCGAGGAGAGAAACCGCTTGAAGAGAATGCTTGGTGAGTTGGAGGAGAAGGTGCGGCAACTTAACCATGGTGTCGCTGACAGGGATGACCAGATCAAGTGGCACCAGGAAAAGCAAATCCAATTAGATAGAGAGCTCTCCCAAGCCTGGGGGGAAGCCGATGGTAGGCAGTCAAAGATCTATGACCTTAAGAGCAGGATCGAGCAAATCAGGGCCGATAAACAGAGGGCTATTGGCGAGGCCAAGGAGCTGACCAAGAGGTTAGCTCGGCAGGAGGAGGAGGTTTGGTACTACCCCTTTTTTAGCTTCCTTTACTGGCTCATCGTGGCGTCGGCTAACTCTATTTTTACAGATGAAGAAGGCGGAGCTGGAGAATCAAAGTCAGATGCAGTCCCTGCAAGGGGAACTGGCATCTAGCCGAGGGAGGAACTCAGAGCTCGAGAGGCGGGTCGGTGAGACCGAGGAGCAGGTTGCCTTACTGCGGGGTCAAGTTGCTAAAACTGAAATGCGGTTCGCTCTACTCAAGGGCAAACAAGATGCAACCTGTGTTGACGCCTACCAGCTTGGTGTAGAGGAGACTCGAAGTAAGATATCAAAGGAGCATCCAGAATGGGACCTCTCCTTCTTGGATGTTGAAATCTTCGAGGCTTGCTTCCCAGGGGATGAAGAGGACGAATATATCGATGTTTCAGACACCGATCTTGACGTTGTTCCGGATGTTAGTGTGGTCACGGCTCCCGAAGGACATACTCATCATACCACCGGAGGAACAACAGTGTTCGAAAAGGGTGAGGCGAGTCAAGCTCCTCCGAAGGTCACCGAGGAAGCTGCCGAGGCCGCTGGGACCATTCCCAACCCTGATTCTTAAGGGTTATCTGTCTATATTTGTCTTTCAAACTTGTAACCCGGTTGACGTTTTCAAGAAATGGACCTTTTTCTTCTGCGTGATTGTCCTTCTTGAATGGTTTTTTGTCTTAAGTTTTCTTTCGACCGCGGGCAGCTCATGGCCTATCCACGTTGCTTGGTCGACTTAGCTCGGACCTGAATAAATATCCCGATCGAGGCCGAGGTATAAGGGTAGATTGAGCAGGACCGAGATACGAGAATAGCTTGGTTGGAGCCAAAGTTAGATAATTCGGTATGATCAAGGTGAGAAGGTGGACGCGCCTTCGGAGGGAGTCCGATCCTGAAAAGGGGGGTTAATTGAATTCCCCGTCGTCATTTACTCATCTTTCTCGGTAAAGAGGGAGCGATTCTTCATTTCCTGCGAGCAGCCACCAAAGCGACGATGCGTGGCGAGGCTTTATGGCAGCGGCGTTAGAGCTGTTGGCTCGGACGATTAGGGTACTCGCATGGAGTAGTTTAAATACCAGTGGGTGGTAGGCTATCGCTAACCCTTCCCTCTGCTGATCTTTCGTTGGTTTGTCTAAACCTGCAATAGCAAGATGGCTTCCGAGGATGAAGGGAGATCAGCCGGAGCACCAGTTAACAGTGTCAATACCCGCTGGGGGACCAGCAGGGGCCATACTAGAATAACCATTGACGGGGAAGTCCTGGCATCGTCGTTTGCAAACACGAGCAACTCCAGAAGGCGATCGAGCAATACGTGGCGGTCTCTACCAGGGAGATCATGCTCCTCCGCGAGGCTAATAGCCGATTGGAGAAGCAGGTGGCGTCCCTCAAGCAACTGGTGGGCGAGCCGGCTCTGCAGCGAGGGGAGGGCTCAGCGGCCTCTGGAGAAAATAACAAGCCCCTGTGAGGGCCGATGTATTTTTCTTTTCTGTCGCCTTTTCTATAATAAATGAAGAGAAAAATTTCTGTAGCTTTTGTGTTTGCTGTTGTCTTTGAAACACTCGCTTTCACTGTGCAAGTCTTATAAGTGAGCCACTCTCTTGGGGGATTTTCGGCCACCTCGGTAAGGTTCGAGGCATTTATCTCAGTCATGTATAAAGAGTGTTTCGTCATCGTTGAGATAAAGGTAGCCATCTGAGTCCGGATAGGAGCGTAGGATAACACTCAGTCATGCTGGACCGGAAAGGGATACCTCGGTTTGTTCCGAAGTATGAAAGCGGCTTGGCCTTCAATGGAAGCACCAGGCGATGTCCGGGTTCATACCTGGATACAACAGGAAGTTAGGTTGGAGTGAGGAATATTTGAAACAACTTTATCGGGGAGTACTTGGCCTCCGCGCCTCTTTATTACTCTGTCAGTGCCTTGTCTTTTTCAAGGCAAGTCGGCCTTCGTTTTGCCGAAGTAGATAATACGGCTTTGCAGCCAGCAAAAGGTTGCCTCGGTAGTTTCCAGGGGAATTTATCTCGTCGATCCTTCCCAACGCGGGTCGTTTCAACGTACGACGCAGGCGCTCGCTCGCCATTGGAGGGTGTCATTTTCACCATGCGATTTCCCAGGTATGCCCGTATCTTTAATATCAGAAAGCGATTTTTTGCAATTATGACCCATGATCCGGGATCAGAGGAGATCCTCCGGCGTACGTCATGGACTGAGAGATGCGTTTGGCGCGCATAGAAGGGCACTCTTTTCATCCTGGGAGGCCACGTGGCAGCGTGGATTGGGCATTTTGAATCTCGGGGCTTTCTGCTTTAATGTCTGCTCCCGGTTCATTTTGCCTATAAGAAGGGGAGGAAGGGGCCGTGTTAGGCCATCCCCAAAGTTTTCTTCTCTGCAAGCTATGAAAGATTTCATGATGCATGTATCCCTGAGGTTTAGAGCGGAGGGTCTGAGTTTTCTTTTGCAAGTCGTCTTCCCCCGGATAGCTGGGGTGATGAAGGAGTCGCTGAAGAGCGGCTTGTCCTCAAGGGAGGAGCTTCGAAGATCACATGGAGAGCACATAGGAGGTCCGCAGAGATCACATGGAGAGCGCACATATGCGCTTCCTATGTGTCCTTTGTGGCTTGGCTGCGGGGGTCGCAGGATAGGAAGTGCACAGGCACCCCCGTAGCACGCACGGACTTCCTTCTCCCTCGGGCTGGATTCTCGGCTCTTCTCTGAGGGGAATCTTTTGCAGCGTGGAGAGGGAGTTGAGAGCAGCATGGGGCTGATGGTCCCCTAGCTCTCTCAATCGGGCAGCGGCCTGCAGCCCAGCATCCCACCCAGGTGGAAGCTTCCTCAGCATCTACATCCATGGGTCTATGCCTCTTTTTGGATCCCTTAGTTCATCCAGAGGACTCATGGTAAGCTGGCCTTACTATCTATCAGGATGAGCTGGCTGGTCGCCTGATCTTTTCGGTCGGATGCCGAAGCATCATTGTTAACTGAAGTTGACTGAAGCAGTTCGGCCGAGCTATGTACTCATTTTTATTTCTTGTGCTTTGATGCACTTGTAACTCCTCGTAGGAGATTGTAACTTTTCTTTTGATAAGGAAATAAAGAAAGTTTTTATTCCTCCTTTCTTTAGTCTCTGCCTCTTCTGTGCTGATAGTTATTACTCCCATATTATGCTTTTTATGCCGTAGCATATTTCGGCAGTGCTATCGCGGTTTAGTTCTTGCTAAGGCCAGTGTCCGGTCCTCAGAGGAGATAGCATATATCCATGATTGAGTCAAAGAGGGACCTGGGCGATCCTGTGGACTCATGAGGTTGGCATGATCTCGTTCATTGAGATGGGTATTTCGGCAGGGAAAGACAGTTCGTGACATGCCTTTGCTATTGAGTAATGGGAGGTCGTTTGCCTCCGTCGAGGTATAATAGGATGCTTTAGCCGCATCAGAGCGATGGAGAGATTATTCAACTAAGCCGAAGCTTCAGGATATCACTCGGTTGTTGCCGAGGTATAAAGGATATCACTCGGTTGTTGCTGAGGTACAAAGGATATCACTCGTTGTTGCCGAGGTATGATATTTTGTTTGTCTCTTGCAGCAAATAGATTCTAGTGCAGGCTGCCAAAGAGGATGAGGATTATCCGAGCGACGCATGGGGGCGTCCAAGTTTATGACTTGGTTATCCTCAAGGGAGGCGAGCTAGCGCTGATCGCTGACGCATCTTTTCCAGGATGCCCAATTCGAGGGAGTCTGGGGAGTCTGGCAGGTTCTCGAGGACATTCATTTCAGAAGGGTTTGGCAAACCGGAGGGAGCCTGGTCCCTAGAAAAAGGGGGAGTTCCCCGTGCTCCTCATCGATGCTTCCCGATCTTCCTCGATGAGGGGGTGCGACCCCTTGTCTCCCGCAAGCGCCTACTGAGGCAACGACGCATGATGAGTTTCCACGGGTCGAGATTAATGACTCGAGTGATCGAAATATTGCCAGGAGTGGTTTAAATATGGACAAGAGGGATGCCTGTGCCGGTCATCCTTTCAGCTAGTCTCCCAATGATTCTTGAGTGTGGATATGGCCTCCAGCGGCGAAAGGCGATCGACTCAAGGGCCGAATGGCGGCGCTAACGGCTGCAGGGACTCCCGGGGGAGCCGCATTGCAGTGACTGTTGATGGGATGGTTCTGGCGTCGACGTTCGTGAGCCATGAGCAGCTTCAAAGAATGGCCGAGCGATATTTGGCCGTTTCGATGAGGGAGGTCAAGCTCCTTCGCCGTGTTATCAGCCAGCAGGAAGGGGAAATAGCATCCCTTCGCCAACAGGTCGCCAAGCTGGCTCGGTGCAAGGAGGGCTCGGTGGATCCTGGGAAAGACGATAAGCCCCTGTGAGGGTTCTTTTTATCTTTTCGTTTCCTCTTTGTTGTTTCCTCTATGATAAATAAGGGAGGTTTTTGCAACTTCTATTTTCGCTGCTATCCTCAAGATGTTTGTCTCCATCGAACTATGTTCTTCGTTTTGGAGACCGACAGGTCGGCCGGGGCTTGTAAGCTGCCCGAATCCGAATGAAACTTTGGAGATCACGTAGGTCGATCGGGGCTTGTAAGCTGCCAGAATCCGAGCTAAGTTTAGGAGAACGTTTAGGTCGGACGGGGCTTGTAAGCGGCCCAAATCCGAATGAAACTTTGGAGATCGCTTAGGTCGGCCGGGGCTTGTAAGTAGCCCGAATCCGAACGAAGTTTAGGAGAACTTTAGGTCGGCTGGGGCTTGTAAGCGGCCCAAATCCGAACAAAACTTTGGAGATCGCATAGGTCGGCCGGGGTTTGTAAGCTGCCCGAATTCGAGCTAAGTTTAGGAGAACGTTTAGGTCAGCCAGGGCTTGTAAGCGGCTCGAATCCGAATGAAACTTTGGAGATCGCTTAGGTCGGCCTGGGCTTGTAAGCGGCCCAAATCCGAGCTAAGTTTTAAAGAACGTTTAGGTCGGCCGGGGCTTGTAAGCGGCCCAAATCCGAACGAAACTTTGGAGATCGCTTAGGTCAGCCGGGGCTTGTAAGTGGCCCGAATCCGAGCTAAGTTGAGGAGAACGTTTAGGTCGGTCGGGGCTTGTAAGCTGCCCAAATCTGAACGAAGTTTTGAAGATCGCTTAGGTCGGCCGGGGCTTGTAAGCTGCCCGAATCCGAGCTAAGTTTAGGAGAACGTTTAGGTCGGCCGGGGCTTGTAAGCGGCCCGAATCCAAACAAAACTTTGGAGATCGCTTAGGTCGGTCGGGGCTTGTAAGCGGCCCGAATCCAAGCTAAGTTTAGGAGAATGTTTAGGTCGGCCGGGGCTTTTAAGCGGCCCGAATCCGAACGAAACTTTAGAGATCGCTTAGGTCGGCCGGGGCTTGTAAGCGGCCCGAATCCGAGCTAAGTTTCGGAGATTGTTCGGCTCTTAATCATACTGGGAGCGTTCGGCCATACCGAGTCTTTATAAAGTAAGGCTTGATCCAGCCGAGGTTCGGAGATTCAACTGGAAGCTCGGAGAAATAGCTCGGTTGTGCCGAGAGTGAGCTAGAGGTATCCATTTCTCATTGCAGTTTTTCCAAAGAAACGATCATGTTGTAGATAATAGGATACTATGCCAAAGTTATAAATGGGGCAAGTCAAATAGGCATACCCTACTGATAGTATACGTGAAGATTGTTCGAGTTCTACGTCCGGGGGATGGATTTTCCGCTTAGATCCTGGAGCTTGTAGGTGCCAGGTCCAATGACTTCCGCTACTTGGTAGGGGCCTTCCCAGTTCGGCAAGAACTTTCCTTGCTCTAGCGGTTTAGAGACGGATGTTTTCCGAAGGACAAGGTCGCCAGGCGAGAAGGATTTACCCTTGACTCTGGAGGCATGATAGAGGGCCACTCTTTGCTGGTACGCGGCCATTCTAATTCGAGCTTTTTCCCTGATCTCTTCTACCAAGTCGAGATTGGTGCGGAGCTGCTCGTCGTTAGCCTCTTTTGAGTAGCCTTCCACTCGCGGGGAGGGAAGGCCTATCTCCACAGGGATGACGGCTTCCGTGCCAAAGGCCATCTGAAACGGGGTCTCACCGGTGGGGATTCTCTGGGTGGTGCGGTAGGCCCATAGAACATGATGAAGCTCATCCGCCCATCTGCCTCGAGCTCTGGCAAGCCGGGCCTTAATCCCTTGAAGTAGGGTATAGTTTGTTACCTCGGCTTCTCCATTAGCTTGCGGATGCCCTACTGAGGTGAGGCGATGATTGATGCCATGATCCTCGCAAAACTCTCAGAATTTGGGATTATCAAATTGCTTGCCATTGTCGGTGATGATGGTATGCGGGAGACCAAAACGGCAAATGATGGATTTCCACACGAAATCCCTGGCCCGAGCTTTGGTTATTTGGGCAACTGCTTCAGCCTCGACCCACTTAGTGAAGTAATCAATGGCGACAAATAAGAACTTCCTCTGTCCAGTGGCGAGGGGAAAAGGGCCGAGAATGTCCATCCCCCACTTAGCAAAGGGCCAAGCAGAGGAAATAGGGACCAGACTGGCAGAGGGGAGCCTCTGGATATTGGAGTGCCTCTGGCATGGGTCACAGACTCGGACGAGGTTATCGGCATCCTTTTGCATGGTTGCCAGTAATATCCCTGGCAGAGCACCTTGTGGCATAGAGATCGACTCCCTAGATGATTGCCGCAAATTCCTTCATGCACCTCCCGAAGAGCATAATCAGCTTCAGACGGGCGGAGGCATCTGAACAGTGGCATGGAAAAGGACCGCTTATAGAGCTGGTCGTCGATCAGCACATAGTGGGTAGCTTGCAGTCTCAGCTTCCTTGCTTCCCTACGGTCTGCTGGGGAATCCTCTGGCGGCGAGGCGGGCTCGGCCGACGGGCAGGTCGGTGTTTATCAGAGCCCTTGGGCTCCTTCTTCTTCGTTAGCTCGGCTCGGGCGACTCTCCACGACTCTTCGACTCTGGCATACTTGTCTGCCAGGGCCATCATGTCGGAGAGGTTTGGAGGGTAGCTAACCTCCAAGGCCAAGTAAAAGTCGCTCTCCTTCAATACTTCGCCTGCTAGGGCGGACATGGCCACCTCATGATTAAGGTAGTCCACCTCCAGCATGGCCGTGTTGAAACGGCCGAGATACTTCTTCAGGGACTCCCCCTCTCTCTGCTTAACCTCAGAGAGGGAGTCGGATCTCCGTCGGTGGCGGTGGCTACTGACGAACTGGCTGATGAAAAGGCGGCTCAGCTCGTCAAATGAATCAACGGAACCTGGCTTCAAAGCGTTGAACAAAGTTCGGGCAGATCCTCTGAGGGTGGAAGGGAAGGCACGACAGAGGATCGCATCTGATGCCCCGTGGAACATCATTATTGATTGGAAGCTGCTGAGATGATCGTCGGGGTCGGAGGAGCCATGATAAGGCTCGATGGCAGGCAGCTTGACGTGGAAGGTAATCACTTCCTCCATGATCTTCTTAGAGAAGGGAATGCCCTTCTCCGCTTTATTTTGAAGCGGATGGGCTTGCTTGGCGGCGTCAAGCTCTTGACGCATTTCTTGGAGCTGGCGGTGGATCTCTTCGTCAGGAAGAGCAGAAGGTGCAGGACGAGGAAAGTATTGAGACGGTGTTGAATCATGGCGAGAATACACCGGGGAGAGAGATCGGGCTCGCCAGGATCTAGGGATATTTTTGACGCGGGCTCGTTGGGGAGCTAGCTCAGCTTCTCTAGGACAGCGAGAGGGGTCCGCAACCCCATGCGGGCTGAAAGAAGAGATCGCTGGATGAGCGAGGGCTGCATTCTCCTCAGAAGGGTGAGGAGCAGGAGCAGTCGGACGAGGGGCTTCGGAGTGCCCTTGAATCAGGTGGGCTAGGGCCTGGACCTGCTGGACCAGTAAGGCGAACTGGTCCTGGGTCACCAGGGCCGCCGGTGGCGATGGAGTCTCGACTGTCGGTAGTGGCGACGCGACACTGCTCACTGGATCAGGCATTTGGGAAGCGACCTGATCTCGGACTTCGGAGGTAGCCTTTTTTCGGTTGGCCATGGGAGGAGTTTTCTTGCAGACTGAGATCCTTATCTCCCGGATCACAAGTTTTTAGGGACTTGAGGGCCCTTCCTCTAGCGCCAATTTGTTGCTGCTGAAATATTGTCCTCCGACTCGGGCATGTTCGGGCTTCAAGATGAGCTTCCTCCTGGGCGGACCTGCAAAACAGTCCTCACGCGAGAGGCGTTGGGGGTGGCCCTCTGCGGAAGACCCTCCGACGCTCAAGTCAGTGGAGATCGACAGTCAACAAAAATGAGGAGAAGGCTCTCGCTGAAGAGTCTCTCCCAGAGCTCTGAGCAGAGTGATAATGGCAGAAAACAAAGGCGGTGAGTGAGTGTGCGCACTAAAGATGGCGTACCTAAGGGGATCTGAGGTTGTGGTATTTATAGAGGATCACCTAGTTATTTGGGAGCGTCGTGGGTCCGAAGGTTGTTGAGATCTGAATCCAGTTTGTTATGAGATCGGTAGGATTCGTATCTGGTTAGTTAGAAGATCGATGGCTAGGAGAGCTTGTTGACATCTCAAGATCCGGTGGGGGAATAGGCTCCAGGGCTCTAGGCCACTTTCAGATATGATTCCTATTTGGAATCTTACTATTTTAAGCTTTCCCGCGCCGAATTCCGCAGAGGTATAGGTATCGCTCGGGCTAGGCCGAGTGATAGAAGAGATCGGCTAGAAGGGCCGGGTGATGGGATGGCTTGGTTAGGGCCAGGAGATGATGGACGATAGCTCGGCTCGAGGGGCCGAGAGATGATAGCTCGGCCGAGGGGACCGAGAGACGATAGCTCGGCTCGAGGGGCCAAGAGATGATAGACGATAGCTCGGCGGAGGGGATAGAAAGATGTTAGCTCGCGCCTTGGGAACTCTTGGCTCGGTGGGGGCTAGGGCGCTCCGACCTACCGAGGTTGATTTATCTCTGGCGGGTGTTGCACAACGGATAGGAATCAAGGCTAGCCTTAGCCATGAACACGGTTATTGATGCATAGCAGCGATTTTACCACTCAACAAGAATTGATTCCGTGGATTGGGGATAATATACCACAAGCTTTCAACTAAAGCAGGATTAAGTGCTCCGAACGTCGGGTTCAGAGAATTCAGAAATTGTTAATTAGTTTTTATGGTTTGATTTAGTTGGACAAAAAACAAGGGTGGAACGTTGGAAACTAGCCCTATTCTCTAGTCTACGCGAAACAAGTAATCAAATGCTTCAATTTTGGCTCGAGTTTTCAAATGTCCAAAAGTATATTCTGTGAATATCTGAGTTATAATCTTACCTGAAACTGGTTCATCTGAATCTCATAAAAATTTAGAGAGCCCATACACTGCACAACCATGTGGTATTTGCACCATATTAGTATTTGTTTCGAAATATTCCCTTTGGATTTGGAAGGAATATCAAATCTAATCAGCTTATACTCTTGTAGTATAATAAGAAAAATGATTCTCAGGACAAACGGATAGTAGTTCAGTGGCTATCATCTCTTTAGCATAACTATTTTTTTTTTTTTGGTACAGACGGATGATCATATTAACCTAGTGCGAGTCAACCCAGAAATATCAGAGTACAAAATTTGCTTCAGCACTAGAGGATACCGGTCGTCCTGCTTCCATACCCAAAACCCTCCATTACAGGCCACAGACGCCGCTACCCAATCAGCAGCCGAGTTGGCTTCGCGATAGATATATCAGATCTGGGCTCTCTGAATTTCCTGGAGAAGAGACTAAATATCTCGGAGCAGAGAATTACTAGGGACTTGACTGCTACTGTCGTTGCGAATCCACCGAACAATAGTGAGTGAGTCCTCCTCAATAAGAAGGCTGCAGGTATGAAGAATCTGAGCCACATAAGCAATGCCGGTTCAGGCCGCATATTGGTGCATACTAACTGTGATGTTGCCCAAGGAGTGCCCTGGCATTTCAGGCCTCTGGGCCAACGCCTTCCGTGGGGGCATTTGTTCCTTTGAGCCCAAGGTCATCCATTGGGGCGTTTAAATGAACTCGAGGCCTGATTATCCAAAGGAGAAACCGAAAAGTTGTCCATGGTTCTACAAAACTAAGCTTTTAGCAAAATAAAAAATGATTACTGAATTGTGTATCTTACCACTTAGTGGCAACTAAAATCAGAATTATGGCAATAAGAGGTATCAAATGGGTTGCTACTAGCATGGGTGGTGAAGGCATTGGCCCATTGGGCCGCCATACAATGCTGACCCAACATGGCTCTTGTTATGGGCTGTGCTGGCATGGCATGTCAGAGCCCGGAAGATAGCCTGATGTCGCCCACAGGTCCACAGTTAGGCTATGCATGCCATAATATGATTGGAAAAGTCTTTGTACACCGTCTTCGGTGCAGGATGGCCTGCATCGGGTGCAGTGATTTGCCTGCATGTGAGCTTAAGCCGGGGAGCCCGCTCATAGGTTCCACACCGTAGACGCGTGAGCCCATGCGCAAGCAAATTACCATGCCTAGTGCAAGCTATCCTGCACCAGAGGTGGCGTACAAAAGCTTTTCCTAATGTGCTTAGCTTACGGCCCGACTATTGTGTCGATATGCTAGCATGACATAGTTTATTTTTAAATTTTTTATAATTTTACATCAGCACAACTAGCCGAGCAATTTTATTTTATTTTTTAAACTAATCTTATAGAAACTAATAAAATAAATTAAATATACAAATATTTATTTGTAAGTAGGCAAGTGGCTTGCCATTGTGGTTATGTTATCTCATCATTATGTTGCTCAATTATTTTCTTTCTTTTTCTAATCATTTGAAGGAGGCCTTTATCTTTTTCTTTTGTTTAGCACATTTGAGGCTTCGAACTATTAGGCTCAATGGACTAACCTATCAAATATTTTTTATCTTTATTTTTTTAATTTTTGAAACTAATTTTGTGGTAATTAAATATGCATATCTTTTTTAGGGCTTATTGTTGGTATGATTCATAATGGTCGCTCCTCTTTTCTGGCCTTTAGAATTGTGATAGATTGTATTGTTTTTTATCTTTAATCTTCTACTATTCTATTTATCCAAAGAGGAGTTTTATCTTTATTTTTCATTTAGCCTTATGTTCAGTCCCCAACATTACATTAGTACCTTAGGGATATCATCATCTCTATCATGTTGAGTTTCAATTAACTTTTTCTATTGTCAAATACCTCGGCTCTTACACTAAAAGCAGATTTCGATATCACTACAGACATCGGAGGAGTTAGTAGATTACAAGCCATAGTAGCAAGCATGAGATAATTGTTTCCATGTGTTTACTACTAAGCTAAATTAACAAAGATATTTAATTCTTTTTTAGTTAGATAATATTTTACTTTTATTATATTTTTTTATAATATAATATATACATTTTATTTAATAGTTTAGTAATTTTAACTTTAATTTTTTACTTGTTCCTACCAATATATGGAGAATACTCAATCTTGCCGAGGTTCAGAGAACTCTGATCGGCCTTGCCGAGGCCCAGAGGATTTTTACTTGCCACTGCCAGAGTACGAAGAATGCTGAGCCGTGCCGAGGTTCGAAGAACTCCAGTCGACCTTGCCGAGGTTCGAAGGATTTTTTACTTGGCTTTGCCAAGGTATGGAGAATACTCGGCTGTATCGAGGTTCAGAGAACTTTGATCGGCCTTGTCAAGGCCCAAAGGATCTTTTACTTAGCCCTGTCAAGGTACGAAAAAAGCTCGATCATGCTAAGGTTCGGAGAACTCCGGTCGGCCTTGCCGAGGCTCGGAGAAATTTTTACTTTGCCCTACCAAGGTACAAAGAATGCTCAACCATGCTAAGTTTGGAGAACTCCGGTTTGCTTTGCTGAGGCCTAGAGGATTTTTTACTTGACCATACTAAGGTACAGAGAATGCTTGGCCGTGCTGAGGTTTAGAGAACTCTGGTCGACCTTGCCAAGGCCCGAAGGATCTTTTACTTAGCCTTGCCAAGGTACGAAGAATACTTGACCGTGTCGAGGTTCGAAGAACTTCGGTCGGCCTTACCGAGGCCCGAAGAATTTTTTACTTGCTCCTGCCAAGGTACGGAGAAAGCTTGGCCGTGCCGAGGTTTAGAGAACTCCGGTCGGCCATGCTGAGGCCCGAAGGATGGACCTGTGGGTCAATGATTGGACGAAACTTGCCTTTCATTTACTACTTAGGGAAGATGATTATTGAAAAGGAAATATTTTAGTTAACAAGTAAAGCTTTATTACGGCGAGCAAAGTGGCTCGGTTTAGGCATACTTGACTGGTAATACGCTCAAAGGTTATTCGAGTTCCATGTCCTGGGAGTACTATTGGGAATTGTATCCTAAAGCCAATCATTTGATGATTGTGCTAATGTAAATTGTATATAAATTGATATATTAATAAAAGTTATTTGGCAGTTTATTCATTACAAGAACATCTTCTTAAAACTCCTAATGGTAATGAAGCCCTCAGGATCTTCCTTCACGATAAAGGAGGATTTATCGTTAAAGGTCCTTAAAAGAGTTTGCGACCAAATGACATACTATGACAAGGTCATAGTACTATCAATTATAGGACATTGTATATCATATTTGTTGGTTATTCTCTTAACCAAGGAGTGTAAAGACACTGGTATGACATACAGGTGAAAGTATAGGAGTATATTTCACCGAACGTGACTCATTTTCGGATACTCTACTATCAAGAGTTAATCCGAGAAGATATAGGTATAAGTATCCTTCAGACCTGAAGATCACAACCAGTGGCTTACAAGCAACTCATTGTATTTAGGTGCTGGACCACCTGGATTTCTAATCCAGCTACGAAAGGTTACTGGGTGCAGTCAAGTACTTGTGGTAGTCAGTTATGGATCAAGATGAAATTTGACCTATCCCATTAAAAGGAGAAATGCTTGTGTTTCAATTTAGCAAGACCTTGGTTAAGGCACTTCATGTGAAAGTCACATATCACTAAAATTGAAATCACTTTATGGATTTACTGTTTAGCGTTGACAGGCTCTTAAGCCATCCTTAGCATTTGTGGTCAAGAGGATGAATTATATGGTAACTGTTTCTTAGGGTTCTTGGAGTTTGCTCAGCAACTCTTCGACCTATCCGGACGTCGGGTTCCATTGCTAGATGGGTACATCGATTAGTATAGAAAGTTATTTCTATGCTACCGGCTTAGGTTTGAACCTAGAGAGTCACCGCATAGAAGTTTCCTAGGATGATCTATTTGCTGATCAATAATTGAGAATCGTATATGATTTAATTAATCAATTTGATTGAATGAATTATCTCAATTGAGTTAAGTACAAGTGAATAAGATTCAATTTGGTTTAAGTCTATTAGAAGGACTAGTCAATTTCAAATATTGATTTGAAATTAGACTTGATTTGGATTTAAATAGATTCAGGACTAGCCAAATTTGATTTGGGCTAGGATCATGATCTATGTGGGTTCAGTCCAATAAATTCATATCAGATTAAACCATCACCTGAACCTAAACCTCTCGCATAAGGATCTCACATGATGAGATGGCTGAAATCTTATCTCATGAGAGATTAAATTCTCATATAAAATTTAATGCCTGACATTAATCTTCTTCCGTTAGAATTCTAAGTGTTAGAATTCATGTACCTCTTTGAATTAGCCAAACACTGCCAAACATTGCGACTCTTTGGTTTTCATCGAACATCGAAATTAACCAAACGCCGCGCCTCTTTGGTTCGGCGTCTCTTTGCTTTTTACCGAAGGCGGAATTCTAAATGTTAGAATTCAATGGGCTGGCTAAAATGAGACTATAAATAGAGGACATCCCTCACCAGATTACACAGAACAACAACATATGACATGTCGTGGATTGAAATTCTAAAAGGTTAGAATAGAAAATCCTGGTGATTCTGGTGTTAGCGGGAGCATTGTGGATCTTGGAGGAAGATTCAAGTGGGAGGATTCAAGATCAGCAAAGTCATTTTTCCGCGAGCTAGCACTTCCGGAAATCCGATCATTCGGGGCTTCGCGTGGACGATACTAGAGGCCGGACGATTGAATGGCTGCAGAGCATAAAAGGATTTACCAACTGCCCTTAAGGGAAGTGATATAATCCGTAAACCTTAAGGCATGATTCAAGGCAAGAAGTACGACTTCTTACGTTGAGGATCAAGATATGATCTTGATGATTATTTATATGCATATTTTAGATCAAGCGATCCTATATATAAGGCAAAGATATGATCTTGATGCATATTAGATAGATTAATATGTAATCTTTTAGTTTCGCATTGATAATAGTTATCAAATTTTAAAAATATGCATGCCTCGGAGTTTATTTCTCCCTACAAATGGTATGAGTGCAATGGTTTCGTATTGATCTAATTTATTGCATGTAAATTAATGTTCTTATTAATTATGTAATTATGGCTAAAATTGATCACAAGGTCATATGGTCACAGATGGAAAAATTCAAATTGCCCATTCAATGAGGTATTCTGAGGTATTCTGTGACATATTACCGTGCGATTGTTTTATCATCGATGCTTAGTCTAAAGATAATTTAAATTGAGCTTTTGCATCAAAACATAGATTACACTCACTCTCAAAAATTTTATATTGATGTTGTATAAAAGCATGATATTTGCATGTTTAGTATAAAAACATAGATATGAGATATGATGGCTTGTAATCTATGTTATGAAACATACAAATATTTACGAGAGTTTTATTTATAATCTTTTTAGATATGATCTAAATATAGGAATTATGAGTAGTAACATAATGCAAGTGATGCTTGATTGAAATATATGACATGTAAACATGAAATATATTTAATCTTTTGGGTTAGCTAAATCGGGTCCATAAAGGGTTAGACCCTAAGGTTTAAATCAATTGGACTAAAAGAGTATTTGATCAAATCTAAATTAATTAGATTAGGTTAAGAATGCTCTAAATTAAACAATAGTTGTAGTTGATCATGTCCTTCTCTTTGATTAAACCAAATGGAAGTAGATTAGGCTCCGTGGTTGAGCATGAATCTCTTAGATGGTCAAATCAAAATTGGTTAACCATATGATGTCAAGGTGAGTTGGCAAGTTGCTCTAGGATCAACGATCGAATGGTTTTTAATTGGGAGCTACTCGTATTGATGCATCTTTAACGAGTTAATGGCATATCCCTCCCATCGATCTCACTTACCTGGTCAATATGGTGAACCATTTATGATTCAGATCATTTACCTGATTCGGTTGACCCATGCCTGTAAAGAAATCAGTCTGACTGATTTAGGTGCCACTTAACCTGACTTAATCTTGTTTCATTCTACCGATTTCATAGGTTCAGTAGGAGAACTTGATTAGTCAATTTGTCTTCAAATTATTAAATCCTCTAAAATTATTAGGTCCTTAAAATGAAATAGTTATATGATAACTAGATCATAGCCTCCCATTAAGGTGGGTGATAATGAGTTCGATGTCTTGATAATCATTGGAGGCACTCCATGCCTGGTGCTTGTCAACCATCGAATTATCATTCATTATATGATAAGTCAGCGTAACTATTAAATAGACAGTCAGGTGGACCGAGCTTCACTCGGGCTTGGTTGTCTATTGATAGGTTACACTGATTATATCATTTAATGGTTGGACCTAACCAGAACTTTCAGTGGAGGCACTCCATGCCTGCTGAAGAGGAACATGGGGCAAAACTGAACACTAAGAATTGTTTGGGGAAACAATTGGTTTTGAACCTACTCTTAGATGCATATGGGTTGGCCAAGCTTCACTTGGGCTGTATGTAGTCTATGTAGATCTTAGTGCCCACTAAAGAATTAAGAATAATTCTTCGAATTGGGTGTAGAGGCTGCCAATTTGAACAAAATAGTGGGAGAATCTTTAGACTAAAGTCCAAGTCTTTAGACTGAATCAATTTATATACTAATAAACTTTAGTTTTTTCTTATGCAGAAAATGCCACTAATTTATCATTAAGGTCCCTATTGGATAGTGACAAGTTGAATGGTTCAAATTTCAATAGCTGGTTTAGAAAACTTAAGATCGTCCTTGAGCATGAGAGGATTCTATATATTCTGAATAATCCTGCACCAAAGATACCTGATGCAAACACCCAAAGTTCTGAGAAAGACACTTATCAGAAGTGGCTCAATGATAGAACTAGCGTACGTTGCATCATGCTAGCAGCAATGAACGATGAATTCGGTCGCCGGTTCGAGAATGCTCAGCCAGAAGGAATCATTCAAGCGTTGAATGAATCTTTCGGCACACCGACGACGTTGAAAGGCACAAGACTAGTTGTGCTATTTTTAATGCTCGAATGAGGGATGGATCTCCTGTCACTGATCATGTATTGTATATGATCGAGAAGATAGAACTCCTAAGCAAGCTCGGCTTTCCCTTACATGAGCAGTTGGGAAAAGATGCGATCCTGAATTCCTTGCCTCCATCCTTCCGACCTTTCCTTACTCATTTTCGAATGACAAAGCCTGCAGTCAACTACCACGGTTTGTTGGGTTGTTACAGAACTTTGAGAAGGATAACCAGCTCTCTAAGGGTTTGGTTAATGTGGTTGAAGGATCTAAGGTAGGGTGACAACCCTTTGGGAAAGGAAAGAAGAAAAAGAATAAGAAAAAGGTGCAACATGCTAGGACATCTATAAGTGGTCAGATGCAGAAGAAGAAAGTTGATAAAAGTCAAGCTGAATGCTTTCATTGCAAGATGCAAGGGCACTGGAAGAGGAACTGTCCTCTTTACATTGCCACACTTGATCAAAATAGGCCAAAGAAGAAAAAGGGGCAAGATGTTGCTCAACAAGGTATTTATATGATAACACCTTGTAATTTTTCTGTATATGATAATCAGACCTGGGTATTGGATACCGGGAGTCCTTTTAACATTTGCAATTCATTGCAGGGACTACAGGTCACTAGAAGATTTGAGGACAATGAAAGATTCCTTAATGTCGGCGATGGAAGATTAGTTCCAGTTCTGGCATTAGGAGTTCTTGAAATAGTTTTCAATAGAAATGTCATTATACTAAATGATTGTCATTTTTGCCCAACGTTCTTGTTGAACGTAATTTCTGTAGGCCTTCTGGCCAAAAGTCATTATGAAATTTCAATAAAGGATGTTACTTTGAATATCATTATGAATGGAGTCACTGTAATGACTGGGCATTTATCTAATGGCATTTATATATTATCACAGCCTGTGAATGTAGTGTACAAATCAAGTAAGCGCCTAGAACAACTGATGTCACAGACATTTATCTTTGGCACCATCGGCTGGGTCATATCAATAAGAATAGATTAAACAGGTTAACTCAGGAGGGCATCCTTCGAATTGATGATTGTGAATCATTAACTACCTGTGAATCCTATCTTCTTGGTAAAATGACCAAGTCATCTTTTACTGGAAAAGGTGAAAGAGCCAAAGAGCTATTGGGTCTAGTACATACTGATGTATGTGGACCAATGAGCACTTGTGCCAAAGGTGGATATTACTACTTCATTACTTTTACAGACGACCTTTCTAGGTTCGGTTATGTCTATCTTATGAGACATAAATCTGAGTCGTTTGAAATGTTCAAACTATATCATAAAGAAGTAGAAAAACAAATAGGAAAATGTATTAAGATCCTTTGATCAGATCGAGGAGGCGAATACCTTTCCAATGACTTTGTGACATATTTAAGGGAGAATAAGATTCTCTCCCAATGGACTCCTCCGGAACACCGCAGCATAACGGTGTATCCGAAAGAAGGAATCGAACTCTGTTAGACATGGTTCGGTCCATGATGGGTTTTGCAAGCTTGCCAATATCATTTTGGGGATACGCATTAGAATCAGCTTGTCATATTCTTAATAAGGTTCCAAGTAAGTCTGTTTCTAAAACTCCACATGAGATGTGGTATGGACATAAACCGGTTATCACCTATCTGAGAGTCTGGGGGTGTCCGGCTTATGTGAAATGTGCAAAATCAGACAAACTTGAACCCAAATCTGACAAATATTTTTTCATCGGCTATCCGAAAGAAACCAAAGGATATTACTTCTACAATACTGAAGAACAAAAGTTGTTCATTAGTAATAGAGCAGTTTTTCTTGAAAAGGAGTTCCTTAGTGAAGGAACAAATAGCTCTAATATTGAACTTGAGGAAGTTCATCAAGTAGAAGGAACAACACAAACCAGTGAACCCTTAGAATCTGAGTTGATTAGATCAAACTCAAAACCCATTTTAGATGCACCATTAAGGCGATCTGGTAGAGTACCACATCAACCGGACAGATACTTAGGTTTCTTGGTCCAGAATAAAGATCCTATTGAACTCGATGAGAACAACGAGGATCCGATCACCTATATGGATGCTATGCAAAGGACCGACTCTAATAAATGGCTTGATGCCATGAAATCCGAACTTGATTCCATGAAGGACAATAATGTATGGACATTAGTTGACCCACTCGAAGGGATAAAACCCATAGGGTGTAAGTGGGTTTTCAAGAGGAAAAGAGGCGCAGACAGAAAGGTTGAGACCTATAAAGCACGTCTGGTTGCTAAGGGGTATCGTCAACGTTATGGTATTGACTATGATGAAACATTTTTTCCTGTGCAATGCTAAAATCCATTCGGATTATGCTAGCTATAGCAGCACACTTTGATTATGAGATTTGGCAGATGGATGTTAAAACCGCTTTTCTAAATGGTGATTTAGAAGAACATGTGTATATGATATAGCTGAAGATTTTATATCTGAAGATGAGTCTAAAGTGTGCAGGCTACAGAAGTCTATTTATGGACTTAAGCAAGCATCTAGGAGTTGGAACATACGATTTGATAAAGTGATCAAATCTTATGGCTTTATTAAGAATAAAGAAGAACCTTGCATTTATAAATGGGCTAACGATTCCGTTATTGTATTTCTTGTATTATATGTGATGATATTCTCTTAATCGGGAATGATATCCCTGCATTACAAGGAATAAAGACATGGTTATCATCATAATTCTTCATAAAAGATCTGGGAGAAGCATCATATATCCTAGGGATAAAGATATATAGAGATAGATTAAAGAGGATGCTTGGTTTATCCCAATCTACGTACATTGACACCGTGCTAAAGAGGTTTAGCATGAAGAATTCCAAGAAAGCTATCTTCCGATAGGCCATGGAATTCATCTTTCTAAGAAGGATTGTCCGACAACTCCTAATGAAAGAGAACGTATGAGTCAAATTCCATATGCTTCGGCAGTGGGATCGACAATGTACACCATGATATGTACAAGACCAGATGTGGCATACTCACTAGGAGTAGTGAGTAGATACCAATCTGATATAGGAGAAAAACACTGGCAAGTTGTTAAGACAATCCTTAAGTATTTGAGAAATACTAAGGACCAGTGGTTAGTCTATGGAGAGTCTGATTTGAAACTTGTTGGATATACTGATTCCAGTTTCCAATCAGATCATGATGATAGCAAAAGTGTATCGGGTTTCGTGTTTATCCTAAATGGTGGAGCTATTTGCTGAAAAGTTTCAAGCAACATACAGTGGCAGATTCGGTGTGCGAGGCAGAGTACATCGCTGCATCAGATGCTACGAAAGAAGCTGTGTGGCTGCAAAAGTTTATCTCCGAGCTTGGAGTGGCACCTTCCATAGATGGACCAGTCCTGTTGTACAGTGACAGTACTGGTGCCATAGCTCAAGCAAAGGAACCACGAGCACATCAGCACACCAAGCACATACTGCGTTGGTTTCATCTTATACGAGAGATTGTAGACCGAGGTGACATAAATCTTCAGAAGATTGATGGAAAGGAAAACCTAGGTGACCCATTTACTAAAGCACTCAGCATCAAGGAGTTTGATGACTATAAATTGAAGATGGGTATTAAATATTGTAATGAGTGGCTTTAGGCTAAGTGGGAGTTTGTTGGGAATTGTATCCTAAAGCCAATCATTTGATGATTGTGCTAATGTAAATTATATAAATTGATATATTAATAAAAGTTATTTGGTAGTTTATTCATTACAAGAACATCTTCTTAAAACTCCTAATGGTAATGAAGCCCTCAGGATCTTCCTTCACGATAAAGGAGGATTTATCTTTGAAGGTCCTTAAAAGAGTTCGCGACCAAATGATATACTATGACAGGGCCATAGTACTATCAATTATAGGATTGTATATCATATTTATTAGTTGTCCTCTTAACCAAGGAGTGTAGAGATACTGGTATGACATACAGGTGAAAATGTAGGAGTACATTTCACCGAACGTGACTCATTTCTGGATACTCTACTGTCAAGAGTTAATCCAAGAAGATATAGGTATAAGTATCCTTCAGACCTGAAGATCACAACCAGTGGCTTACAAGCAACTCATTGTACTTAGGTGCCGGACCACCTGGATTTCTAATCCAGCTACGAAAGGTTACTGGGTGCAGTCAAGTACTTGTGGTAGTCAGTTATGGATCAAGATGAAATTTGACCTATCCTGTTAAAAGGAGAAATGCTTGTGTTTCAATTTAGCAAGACCTTGGCCAAGGCACTTCATGTGAAAGTCACATGATCACTAAAATTGAAATCACTTTATGGATTCACTGTTTAGAGTTGACAGGCTCTTAAGCCATCCTTAGCATTTGTGGTCAAGAGGATGAATTATACGGTAACTATTTCTTAGGGTTCTTGGAGTTTGCTCGGCAACTCTTCGACCTATCCGGACGTCGGGTTCCATTGCTAGATGGGCACATCGATTAGTATAGAAAGTTGTTTCTATGCTACCGGCTTAGGTTCGAACCTAGAGAGTCACATGCATAGAAGTTTCCTAGGATGATCTATTTGCTGATCAACGATTGAGAATCGTATATGATTTAATTAATCAATTTGATTGATTGAATTATCTCAATTGGGTTAAGTACAAGTGAATAAGATTCAATTTGGTTTAAGTCTATTAGAAGGACTAGTCAATTTCAAATATTGATTTGAAATTAGACTTGATTTGAATTTAAATAGATTCAGGACTAGCCAAATTTGATTTGGGCTAGGACCATGATCTATGTGGGTTCAGTCCAATAAATTCAGATCAGATTAAACCATCACCTGAACCCAAACCTCTCGCATAAGGATCTCACATGATGAGATGGCTGAAATCTCATCTTATGAGAGATTAAATTCTCATATAGAATTTAATGCATGACATTAATCTTCTCCCGTTGGAATTCTAAGTGTTAGAATTCATGAACCTCTTTGAATTAGCCAAACATTGCGACTCTTTGGTTTTCACCGAACGTCGAAATTACCAAACATTGCGACTCTTTGGTTTTCACCGAACATCGGAATTAACCAAATGCCGCACCTCTTTGGTTCGGCGTCTCTTTGCTTTTTACCGAACGGCGGAATTCTAAATGTTAGAATTCAATGGGCTGGCTAAAATGAAACTATAAATAGAGGACATCCCTCACCAGATTACACAGAACAACAACACACGACATGTCGTGGATTGAAATTCTAAAAGGTTAGAATAGAAAATCCTGGTGATTCTGGTGTTAGCGGAAGCGTGGTGGACCTTGGAGGAAGATTCAAGTGGAGGATTCAAGATCAGCAAAGTCATTTTTCCGCGAGCTAGCACTCCCGAAAATCTGATCATTCGGGGCTTCGCGTGGACGATACCAGAGGCCGGACGATTGAACGGCTGCAGAGCACAAAAGGATTTACCAACTGCCCTTAAGGTAAGTGATATAATCCCTAAACCTTAAGGCATGATTCAAGGCAAGAAGTACAACTTCTTACGTTGAGGATCAAGATATGATCTTCATGATTATTTATATGCATATTTTATATCAAGCGATCCTATATATAAGGCAAAGATATGATCTTGATGCATATTAGATAGATTAATATGTAATCTTTTAGTTTCCGCATTGATAATAGTTATCAAATTTTAAAAATATGCATGCCTCGGAGTTTATTTCTCCCTACAAGTACTGTGTCTCTTGAAGGTCTTCATCTGAAAAGGTGGGCCCCTTGAACCAGACCCTTTTAGGTGGGTTCTCCTCTTCGTTTGATCGACCCTGAGAGGAGACGATCATGGTAATCATATTAACGTTACCAGCCACCAGTGGGTTCGGCTAGGGTTATTGTCGAAACTTTGGTAGATGTTTTATTCTATAGTCTACTTCGGGGGTGTATTGATTGAACCTCCGTGTTGAACTTCTGGTGCGCTTTCTTGGCGGTGGGGTCCTCTTGCAATGAGGCGGACTCGTAGGGTGAGCCAGTCGATTCTTTTTCGAGCTCTTCTTCTTTTTCTTAGATTGCTCAGCTTAGGCCAACCTTCGGGATTCTTCGACTCTGGCATATTTATTCGCCAGAGCCATCATATTGGAGAGAATTTTAGGGTAGTTGATTTCAATGGTGAGGTAAAAGTCTCCATCCTTTGATACTTCGCCCGCTAAGGCAGACATAGCCATCTCGTAGTTGAGGTGGTCAACTTCCAGCATGGATGCATTAAAAACGGCCAAAAAAACTTCTCAAGGACTCCCCTTCTCGTTGCTTGACTTCGGAGAGGGAGTCGGATCTCCGTCGATGGTGGCGACTGCTAACGAACTGGCTGGTAAATGAGTGGCCCAATTCATCAAAGGAGTTGGTGAAGTTCGGCTTTAATATGCCAAACCATATCTGTGAGCCCCTGCTCCCTCCGCGGATCCTCACCATGTGAGGACCTGCCATTGTTGACGGAGGAAGGGGGGCGCCGCCCCCTTCCTCCGACATTGTTGACGGCTGCGGCAAGGGGGCACCGCAGCCAGTCAAGGAAAGGGGGCGCCGACGCGTCCCCTTCACACGGGTACAGGGGAGGGGATAACCCTCCCCTCGCCACTATATAAGGAGGGGGGAGCACCCCTCCTTCTCCGCGAGCTTCCCCCCCGGCGCCGGCCATAGGTAAGGGGGAGAGAGAGAATCATAGAGAGATTGAGAGAGAGAGAGACAGAGAGAATGGGAGAGGAACCAAGCCGGTTCACGGCTTGGTTCGGGCCCGGCGGAGTGCCCGATGCCTCGCCGGGCCTGGGCGGCGGCCGGCAGCCCTCACCGGTGATGGGTGACCGTCCGATGAGGGTTTAGCCGACCGTGGTGGCCGACCATGCCACCGGCATGGATCGTGCCGTGCAGAAGAACGAGAGAGAAATGGGGAGAAAGAGAGAGAAGGGGAGCTCGGCCGCGGTGGCGGCCGGCTCCGGACCAATCGATGGCGGCCGGGCCCCCCTGGGGAGAGGCCGGCGGCGGCCCTGGCCGCTGGCACTTGCTTCTCCTATTTTGGGTGAAACAGGGGAGGCGGGAGGAGGGAGACGGCTTAGTGGGCCGGGTCGTCCCCCTTTGGGCCCTATTGGGCCAGCTCGCGAGCTATTTTGGGGCTGCATTTTGGACCCCGTATTGGATCGAGAATGGAGAAATAAAAATATGACCCGATTCGGCGTTGATTCTAGTTTCTCGGGATTTTTTTATTTCCCCATTCGGGCTTATATATTGGGAGATATTCGAGCCCAAAGTTGGGCCTAGGATTAGACTGGATAGACCTTAGGGGATGCTTCACTATTTTAATTTTTGAGATTTAATTATGAAAATTAATGCTGTAGGTAACCAGATGTCCACATAGCTGATTTACAGTTTGGGATTAGCGTACTAAGGTAAGTAAGCCATTTATTATAATTTTTTTAATTTATTAGAATATAAAAATTATGTATTTAAATGCTATATTGAGATATATTGCATTATTTGGAAAAATAAGACAAAATAAAAATTTTGTTATACAATTGGGTATCTGTTATAATTATATGTGATTACTAATATTTTGCAAAGTAATGGATTATAAATGTGCAAAAATTGAATGATGTATTTATTTTGGCTTTGCAAAATATACTGGTATTATTGATGTATTTTTATGGTGTGAATGTACAAACCACTGTATACGTGATATGAGGAGCTTATGCTCATGATGATGCATGATATGCTACATGCAAATATGATGATGATATGTGTCGCCGCGGTTCTCATATGATGTGAAACGATGTAAAATGCCGAGAGATACGGGACCCGCCTTCACAGGGGAAGATATGTGGAAGACATACATCTAGAGGATGTGATGTGATTGATATATGACATAACACACACACATCTAGAGGATGTGTTGTGATTGATTATGATATATGGTATAACGCTGGTACCAGGACCCTTCCTCTTATGGGACATTAAAGAGTGATACACCATATGGGTGTTGTAGGACCGTGGGACACATAAGGAAATAATAATTATATGAATACAGTGGGTTTGTTTATATTACATATTTCAGCATTTATTGTATAATTAAGCTTCCAAAATTATTTGAGCTCATGATATACATGTTTTGATAACATGATGAATGTATTTGAAATTGGAAGTTTTAGACATGAAAATGTGGTTTGATAATATCTTGACGAAATGATTATGTAATAGTAGGCTTACTTATTGAGTGTAAGCTCATATAAATCTTACAATGTTTTTCAGAGCCACAGGACTGAATAATGGGATCTGGGGTAGTTGGAGCTTCATTCAGAGGAAACTAAGATTCAACATTTTGTTGTAACCCCAGTGACTTATGTATGATGGGCATGTAGCCTAAAACCTATGATTATGGTTTGTATTAAGAACCATTTAAATTGGATGATATATAGTTATTACCCCTTCTTGTATTAAATGTTATATTTCGGGATGCCTTGCATGCCAGGCATGCGGCGGGTTGCCACCCCTAGATCCAATATAGGGTCTGGGGCGTGACAATATCCTAGCGGGCCCCTTAGAGTAAAGAGAAAGGCCCGATATAAGATCGCATATGATGCCCCATGGAACATTATGATGAAACGGAAGCTGCTTAGGTGGTCGCCGAGGTTGGTGGTCCCGTTGTATGGCTCGATTGCCAGAGGCTTGATACGAGATAGGACCACCTCCTTCATGATCTTTTCAGTAAAGGGTAGGCCCTGCTCCACCCGTGGCTGTAGGTGGGATGCGTGCTTGACGGTGTCTATTTCTTGGCGCATCTCTTGGAGTTGCCGCTCCACCACCTCATTCTGAATAGTCGGAAAGGCTGGGCAGGGAGATTGCGGCTGCGGCGTTGAATCATAACGGGAGAGAATTGGAGACAGAGCGATCCCAGCGGGACCGAAGCAGACTCTTGTCTCCGCCCTTCTACGGTGTGGGCTCCACCCCTTCTACCGGATCGGATTAGCGCGGGAGCTCATGGCCTCAAGTGGATTGGGTGGAAGAGCCATTGGTTGGACCGATGCTACTATTCCACCAAGGTGGTATTAAGTGAGAGCAATCGAAGGAAAAACTCCATGGAAGTCTTGCACCAATTGTGTTAGGGCTTGAACTTGTTGGACCAACATACCAAACTGATCCTGGGTAACAGGGGCTGCAGGTGGTGCTGGAGCCTTAGGTTGCAACTGCTGTTGTGAGGACACCGTGTGAGGTGTGGGATCAGGCCTCTGGGAAGTAGCCTGATCTATAGCATTAATGGTTGCTCTCTTGCGATTAGCCATTGAGAATGAGTTCTTCTTGCTTGAACCTTTTCTCCTTGACTTCAAGTTTTCAGAGGGACTTAGGGCCCTTCCTCTAGCGCCAATCTATTGCTGCTGATTTTCGTTCTTTGCTTTGAGAACAGTGCTCGTCGGAATTCGGGTAGCACTCTCCCGTTCGGTTGGACCTGCAAGATAGTTCTCATGCAGGAAGCACAAGGGATGGTCCCTGCGGAAGACCTTTCGACGCCCAAGTCAGTGGATATTCTCAGCAAACAGATAAGAGGAAGAAAATTATTGCAGAAAGATGCCATAATGGCTTTTGTTCAGAGCTGTAGAGTCTTAGAATTGCCTTAGAGAGGGTCAGAGCATACCTGAGAAGGGTCTCAGGATGTAGTATTTAGGCGCCGTCGAGATGGTAAGTTGTTGCATGATTTTTTGGGCGCGTTTTAGAAAGTTGAGAGTTGATATAATTGAAATCCCGTCAGTTATGGGTATTGACTGTTGAGGAGGCTGAAGGACGCCTTATCAGAAATTTAAAATTCCACCGATCGTGAGCGAAATGTTGTATTTGGCTCTCATTTCTGTTTTGGTAAACTCACTCCGAGGCCTTAGTGATCAGAGTAGTTTGTGTTCCAAGATATCTGATGTGGTATAAGGTGGCGATGATGCTCGGGTTGAGAGGAAGATTCTCGGTCCTGTCGAGGTATGGAGATGGCTTGGCCCTGCCGAGGTATGGTGAAGGCTCGATCCAGCTGAGGTTTGGAGATAGTAGACGGTGTAACTTATCTTTATTTGAATGTGATAGATAGCGATCAGAACCTAAAAGTAAAACTCAACTAGTACCGTGTACGTTAAGCAATGCGGTGATAATTTTACCCGTATCATTGCCTATTGGAGAGAAAATTTCTAGTAAATTATACGGTGCTTGGCCCATTTTATGCTATCCTGGCCTGACCTATCACAAGCCATGCCATGCCATGCCATGGTAAGCTTGAGGTGGGCTATGCCGTGCTAGAAGGTATATGCCCAGGCCATGCCAGTCGATAAATTGCCCGACACCTACGGGGCAATGATTTTATTATTATTATTTTAATAGATAAGATAGTCTACGTATCACTGGTCTTGGAATTGAAGTGGACAAGCATCAATCCATAGAACATAACTCTAACGGTCATTTGGCCAAAAATTTAGTACAAGATTAGGATATACAATACTCTATTAAACCTACATGATGGCGCTAGGATCAAAAAGTCCCGAGACGGAAAATTTATGATTCTACTTGTTATAAAGGTGATTCTAACGGCCAAAATATTATAATCAACACATTCGCAAAAGATAACCTCAAACCTGTGAAATCTAGACCGAGCGGATAGATTATTTCAACTCAATCTAACTCTATCTATTTGGAACACATGCCTCCAACGAATATTATTCTACTTCCACCTAACACTCTCTTAGATGTCCCCATGACGAGCGGTTCAAACGCCATGCACTTTGTTTGGAAAATACGGAGACACGGAGCACGAAGCTTCACGAATGCAAGTACCTGAAGTAGCAGTATGTTTGCCGTCTTAATTAGGACATACATACATGCAATCAAATTAATAGAAAAATGGTGCATGTTGATAGTACTGTGAGGATTGCTGAATGTTTAATTTCTCTTGCTGAGATAAACCTTCAAATCTACCTCAGACCATCATAAATGTCGTTAAAGGAAGGGATGCCTTCCCAGAGGTATGCTATTCTGCAAGCCTATAGGCACTGCTCATTTCTCTGAGCCAAGGTCCTCACTTGTTGGGATGCGAACCAAGGAGGTCCGGCCATCTGGATTTCCTTGAATCATGATTGAGGGATTAATCAATGTCTGAACTGGAGATGACCTGGAGTCCATTTCCTTGTCGACCTTGACTTCATCCACAGGAAGCTGAACCACTCACAAAGTCCCGTGACAGGACAACAATGGTCCATGGGTCATCGCCTGTCACAGCTGGGATCGATGCTGGGCTCCGACGACTCAGCGTTGAGCGACGGATGCCCCGGCTGGAGTGCGCGAAGGGAGGCTTGAGTAGGGCTATAAGTCGCTCACGAGCCACTCAGGCTCAACTTGATAAAAGTTTATTTATATTTAACTTATTATATAAATAAGTCAAGTTTAAGCTTTATTTTAAAGCTTATTTGATAAATAAATCTAGCTTAAGTACACATATACTTAAAGATCAAATTCGATTAGAAGCTCGTAAGACAGCTCGATTAAGAGCTCGTAAGATGGTTCAATTAGAAACTCATAAGCTGGCTCGATTTAAAGCTCATGAATAAAACGTCCTTTCATTTTTTTATCTCGATTATTTTTTTTATCTTGTTGAACTAATATTTTTATGGATGACTTTAGAAATTTTTTTATTTAATTTTTAATAAAAAAATTAATTACGAATCTTTTTTTTAAATCATGTTTGAAATGAGTTTAATTCGAGAGTTTGAAATAAATTCAATTCAAGCTAAGCAAACTTTTTATTTTGAGTTAAGCTTATCAAGCTTTCTAATCATATCAAACGAACTAACATGAGTTAAACTCAAACCTTTTATAATAAAACATGGATCGAGCTTGAATAAATTTTTTAAATTTAAATATATTTAAATTTAAGTATTTCTTAACGAGCCAAAAGCTTGAAAAGATCGATTACGGGGCTAGCTTTGAGGAGTTTGTGGATGAGGGGTTCGGCTTCCGAGTCCTAAAAGCCGGTTTGCCCGCTGGCGGACGGCGCTCGGAGGTTTTTTTAGCATGAGCTATATCGCAGGTCACCAGGCGTCCTACTCCTAAAAGCCGGATGGGATACGGTCTGAAAGCAGAGCCAATCACTCTAAAGAAGCGTCCAAAGGATCAGTAACGCCACCTTCTCGACCGTCCCTCAATGGGCCCCACGACTCCGCATAGGCCCTGGACTATAGTTAGTAGTACCACTGGATTTTGGCCTTTGGTTCACCTCTTCCAGCTGTATCCAATGAGATGCCACCCAGCCGTGCTATGCCGACGTGTTTCTGAAGTGGGTCCCATGTGCACTACACGACAGGACGGGTAATCATGCGGTAGATCTGGCTGTCCTGTTGGTAGGTATCAACAGCGGATCCACCCCTCGGCGGGGCAGGTTAGAGGAATCGGTCACGCAGCTGACGTCTCGCTTCCAGTGACTCTGCATCAACCCGAAAAGCTCGTTCCAACAGTCACTTGTGCAGCAAACTTATCAATTAATAGAGGAGATGCCATGGAAGACGACGTGATGCTGCCTCTCTTGCTCTGCTCTCCCGCGTGATATGTACTCTCCTTGCCCTAGTTTATCTATCACAAGCTTTTTAGTCCTATTTCCTAATGCTCCTCCTGCTTCTCATTTGGCATCGATCCTTCTCCAGAGCCACCTTTGCACCCACCAATTGGCATCAGTTAACACGTCCTGTGTCGTGTTATATTATCCCAATCTCTTCTTCGAGTCACAGCTCCTTTTCTACCAAAATATTGTCGTCTTTACACTAAGGATGTGACAAGAGATTCAACATGGAGGATATATAGCAGGCAAGGAATTTAATGGAACAGGAAGATAAGTCCTTTTCCACTTGCCTTTCTATAGTGGCATCCTTCTCTCTCACTCTCATGTAGAAAATGGTGAGTAACTGAAGCTAGACTGACAATTATTTTGTAATATAGAGTGCACGTGAAATTAAACCAGCTCGGTGCAACTCATGGGAAGGCGCCCTAGGTGTAACATCCGACACTTAAAACTCGATTTTCTGTTCATCCAATCTCCATGCCCTGAACAATCTTTTCCTGGCCGGGGGACAAGAATTCATTTACTTTCATCCGGTCCGGTTGTCGATCGATATAACATGTTCTGCTAGCTATCTTAATCATGTAAGCATACACTCTATCTTTTTAAAAATATCATATAATCATGGGTTCTATTGGGCATATCTTCCCAATTATTATCGCCACTTTTCTAAGTCTTACCACTTGCAAGCTCACACAGATCCAACCAAATAATTGAAGTACTATGAGGCCAAGCTGACGGGGTGTGGGTCAGCCAACAGAGAGAAAAGAGACGTGCGTGGTACGCAGCGTGCATGGAGTGCAGCTCTCGCAAATGCCTTCCACTCACAAGCATACATTCAGAAAAGACATGGCGATCCCATTAACAAAAGGTGGAAGCCGTGGAACTTGAACGAAAACCGATCGAGCTCGTATCTCTTTCCTTCCCTTGTCTTCCGCTGTTAATCTTTTTGATAACGCTGTTACTGAAGCTATATTTAATCCAAAGAAAGACGACGATTAAGAGGCTATGGTGACGTCCAACCAACGAAAGTGAGCTGTGCCAATGATAGGATTAGCACCTTTGTTTGAAGTAGTAAAACAAGTTTGTGTAAGAAAAATAAAGTGGATGGGGACGGGATGTAGAAAGCGTGAGAGGACCACAAATGAATAAAATTATAAGAATAGTATAGGGAGGAAAGGAGATGCGGTCCCATGTTTCTGGTCCCCATTTAATTCACGTTTTAATGGGAATTAGTTGGAAATGGAGGACCACACCCCTTGGGTCGGCGCCAGCCCTATTTTCGGAATATTTTCCAGGCGCGTCCATTCCACTGTTTTACTCCAACACCACCTCTCTCTCTTTCTCCCTCTATATCCATATCTTCCTCCTCTTATTATCTTTACCCACTCTCTCTCTCTCTCTCTCTCTAGCTTTCTTTTGCTTTGCTTTGCAGTTGAAGATCGAAGAGGGGCGGTGACATCGATCCTCAAAGGCGCGATCCGCATCCGACTTCTTCTGGACAGAGGATGCGGGACCGAACAGGGCCATATGAAAAGTAGTGGGTGGAAGCTGGAAGGGTAGCCGAAAAATCCCACTTTGGAGCAATTCGGATTCGTGCCAATCCGAGATCTGACCACTCCCTCCTCTTCCGAGGAAAGGAAACAATTATTAAAGTGCTACAGCTATTTACTGAGAGGGAGGGACGGAGGGAAAAAAGAGAACAAAGGCCATGAGAAGGGGGTTGGGTCCGTCTGATAGACCCAACTTGTAGGGCAACTAGAACTACTTGTCCCTGTGTACGAGAGAGGAGGGTGAAAGAAAGGTGTATGGAAAATAAAGGCCATGCGGCGGCCGGTGGGGATGTTCAAATGAAAGGACGAGGATACTGTACGCGGCCCTGTTCTAAAATACTTGCTCGTCCCATCTTTTTCTTTTATCTCTCTCTCTCTCTCGCTTCTTTTTCTTTTTCACTACTCCCTTCCCAACGAGTTGTCCATGGACAGCAAAAGATTTGATGGGGGAGAGACGGTTCGTTTCCTTGTAGCTTGCCTTTGGAATCTCCAACTCTTCAAGTAGTGTACCGGTACCTTGAGAAGGTCTTTGAGTACTCCTCATCGTCCTGGCAAGCCCCTGGGTTCTGGGTCGTTGGTACTGTCTTCTTCAGAGACAGCACGGGCCATCTGCTCTTCCAAAACCGGTAAGGGTTGGCCTACCTCGACCCTTCTCTTGCTTGGACTATAGAAACTAGATCGATCACCTTGGATCATTTATTTCTAGTACTTGGAAACCAACATATGGCACATAACGAGTGATATGGTGTTGTTCCCATCAATCTTTTGATTGCCTGTCTTCGATCTCTTTTTCCTTTAGTTTTGGGCGTTTATATTTGAGGTGTGATTTGATACGAATTAATCATTGTTGCAGGTTATAAGGTAGAATTTCTTTTAATTATTGGAGTACAATTAAGATGGCGCATCACCTACAAGAGAGGCCAGGGAGACTAATCTCTGCAGATCTCGGCTACATCGATTTCTCCTCCGCTAACAACTTCACAATCCAGAGCTTCGAGCCCAACCACGATCTGTACAGCCTTCAAGCCGGGATGGAATTGCTGGGGAGAGGCTTCTTCCCCAAGGTTGGCAGCAGCTCCTCCGGCGTCGGAGGGGGGTTCTCCCCAACATCCAACCAGAATCTTATGGTCACAGCCGAGACCGGGGCGGCAACGACGACGGCGAATTCGTGGCAGAACCCGAATCGGATGCTGGTCGAAGATTCCTCACTGAGGTGTCTATTCCCGAATGTTGCGAACCAGCAGCCGAGCCAAGGGCTGTCCTTGTCTCTGTGCAACCCCGAGCCCCCCGAGGCTATCGCCGGCATGGAACAGTCCTTCCTTCATCAGCACCTGCCCACCAACTCACGGGATGAGTTGTTTCCAAAATCCGCAGACTTACTTCAAGGCAGGAGGCTTTTCCCACAGTCCTATCAGCAACCACAACAGCTTAAGTGCTCCAAGTTCTTAATTTCGGCTCAAGAACTACTCAACGAGTTCTGTAGTCTAGGCGGGGGCGGCTACTCCTCGAAGCACAAGTCCAAAATAAATCAATGGGAGGAAGGAGGGTCTTCTTCCAACTCTTCGTGGAACCAATCCCTCTACTCTCTTGACGTTCTTGAGCTACAAAAGAGGAAGTCTAAGCTCCTGTCGATGCTGGAAGAGGTAGCTACTCAGTGCTGTTTGTTTATTTCTTCCTCCATGGTTAAAAAATACTACGAAGTATAGTACTGAACATCATACCTTCCTCTATATTATTATTCCTAGAGTAAAAACAGTAAGATAAATGGGTGCATGATTGATTAGAGGGAAAGAGAAGACCATATCTTTGTTACTCCGAGAGAGAGAGAGAGAGAGAGAGAGAGAGAGAGAGAGAGGTCTAACGTATTACCGGGGGTAGGAGTTGGCTCGTTTGGAAACTGGAATCTGGGTTCAATTATGCGGAACTGGCAAGACTACCATTAATGCGGTGCTGCGTCGCGGCAGGGACAGGTTGATATTTTGGGGCATTCCATTTACTTTTGGAAACCTCTATTCTTTTCCCTTGGTCGTCCTTTGAGTTTCCCTGACACTCATCCACTCCTCTATCCATTAAATGGAACCCACCAGATCTCTTTTTAACACTATCGAATCCATTTATTTACTCCTTTCATGCCACAATTTGCGATCATTTACCAACAAAATCTGAGGTATACTTCAAAAGCATCCTAGGACTAAACGTTTGATAAAAACAGAAGTTTGCAGTACATTCTGAGGCCTAGTTTCATGGTTCCCGTACTAACTCTAGAAGAAGTTTTACACTATTATTTCCTTCTCCTCCTCTTCTTGTTCGACGTTAATACCGGCATCAAATTAAGCAGTATTGTGCTTTTCTTTTACCATGTGGTTTCACTAAATCAGGTGGATAGGAGGTACAAGAAATATCAAGAGCAAATGAGGGCCATTGTTTCGTCATTTGAGGCAGCGGCCGGGGAAGGGGCAGCTGCGGTTTACTCGACGCTGGCATCAAAGGCCATGTCGAAGCACTTCCGATGTCTGAAGGATGGGATACTTGGTCAGCTCTGGGCGACAAAGAAGGCCATGGGAGAGAAGGACCCGGTTGCACCAGGGACGACCAGAGGTGAGACCCCAAGGCTCAAGCTGCTCGATCGGTGCATCCGACAGCAGAAGGCATTTCAGCAGGCTGGAATGATGGAGAGCCACCCATGGCGGCCGCAACGGGGCCTCCCGGAGTGCTCCGTCTCGATCCTCCGAGCATGGCTCTTTGAACATTTTCTTCACCCGTAAATCTCTCTCTTCTCTCTTTTTTACAAGCAATACCAAAGAGGAATGAAGTTATCCCACTTGTATTCCTTGACCATTAATTCAGCACTTCAAAAAATTCACACACAATCCGGCCGGAAAGATCATGCATCTTCTCTAAAGAACATTTCGATCTTAAGCTATCGCCTGCATGAAATAGTCCAAGTTCTGATTTTTTTTTTTTTTTTTAAGAATCAAATACTGATGTTTTAGGTTAATATATAAGCTCCATGTTGCTATCCCAGTTTTAATTCATATAAGATATTTATCTCAACGCATAACCTAGCATCTATATTTTAGTTTAGTACAGCTGGTGTCAGGTGGTATTTCTATTTGTTGATTGATGCTTCATCTAAATTTTTATCCTAAACATTACTTGTTTTGCATCGAAAGCAACAAATGTACATGTTGTCGGTGAGAAGAGAGACCCGAAGCTATCAGCTGCCTCTAATTAACTTCTAATCAGTATCGCTTCACGGCTTGAAAATTACACTTTACTGCAGGTACCCCAGCGATGTCGATAAGCATATATTAGCTCGGCAAACTGGACTCTCCAGGAGCCAGGTACGTCAACATCTCTCACATCCTTTTCCATGATTAATCAATCTATCCTCCAACCTTGTATCCCACCATCTGCCCTTCATATATCTTCCAATATGTTAATACATGTATGGTAGCCGTGTGTCTTCTTGTTCCCAATTCATCAAAGATCCGATGCTGTCCAAGAATTTTTAAAATAAATATATATGCGCATTGATTGTTTGGTATTTTCCACTGCTACAGGTCTCTAATTGGTTCATAAACGCAAGGGTTAGGCTTTGGAAACCAATGGTGGAGGAAATGTACTTGGAAGAAACAAAGGAGCAGGACAAGGAGACCTCCCATGAGGAGAACAACGATGATAACAACAGCCGGCCCAGCGAGCTACAGTCCAACCGAAACCCTAACCCTAACTCTAGCTCGCTGCAGCTCCATGCCGAGGACCAAAAGCCCACACCGGGGCAGCTCCTGAACGATTTGGACTCCCTCTCCTCCATCGTCAACAGCAGCCACACAAACTGCAGCAAGAGTTCCCACCCGGTCTCCAGGGCCGAGAACTTTGGTCATGTGGTGGACTTGGACTTCACTTCCTATGGTGAGTGCAACAACCAGAACTTCGGAGGCTGTGTCTCTCTAACTCTGGGCTTGCAGCAGCACAATGGAAGGGGCATGAGCCTATCGTTCTCGCCGGCCTCTCAGCACTCTCTGCTCCTCTCCAGGGATCAAATGGAGGACTGCCAACCGGGCCAGTCCTCTATATTGGAGGGGGAGGCTCAGAACCTTCCCTATAGAAACCTGATGGGAGCTCAGCTGCTGCATGACTTGGCTGGGTAGAAATTAAGAAGTTGAGGGGGAGGGTCTCTCTATGGAGGTTAAGGATAGAGACATGCTAACGAAGAAGGTAGATGAGGTATATATATATATATATATATATATATACATGCTGGGCTTTTTACATTATTCTGGGCGGGAAGGATAAAAGAGCGAGGTAGGTGTGTCCAATACCTTAAGTTTTGACATGAATTGGGTAGATGTGCTGTCATCGTTTGCTGTAGGAATATACGCATACGGTTTTGTGGAGTCCTTGGATCGATATAGACACAGTACTTCCAGTGATGCAGTGCGTGGAATAACTTCTTCAGCATATTGGGTAAATCAACCTCTCTCTCTCTCTCTCTTTCTTTCTCTCTCTCTCTCTCTTCTTTCTGGTCCTCGATCTCAAGGGGAACGACAAGCTAGGGCAAAGAATTACTTTAAAGCATACTAAATTTTGGTATTAATCTTGTGTGAGTTTCTACAAATTAATCTTACTGACAAGACTAAGAATGTTTGGGGTATGCCGTTAAGATAGTCAAATATATATATACTGAGTGCTAAAACGTGACACCGACAAGATGAGGGCCCTCTAACAGAGAAAGACGTGAGTTAGGAAAACCTTGGAAAGGATGTAAAAAATACATTGTAAATCTTTTGTGCGGCAACATTGAACCTCATGTCATTTTAGGCCATTTAGATAAAGAAATGGATTTCTTATTTTTCTTTAAACCTGACACAGTAACAATTTAAATATATATGAAACAGGAAAAAAAAAGCTCAAAAAATAATTGTGAACTGTTAGATCAAAGAATGAAATTCTTCGATAGGAATTAATGTGAAGCCTTATTTGGATTCTATGGTCTCTGCAAATACTTATGTGGTAGCTATCATCAGCAGTCTGTTTTGGAAATATGCTCAAAGCGATCTTTGGAAAAATCATTTTTCCCCTTTTATTACTGTTGCTAATATTGTTATTATATATGTTGTGAAAATGGTGATAATCTTGCACTGGATAGAGAAAGGATACTGATGATATACTGGATTTTATTATAACATGCCATCAAACCCCACAATCCTTCCCACCCACCAATCCTCCAACACTCTCTTTTTCAATTCTATCGTATCTTACACATTAGAGAAGATGTTAAGGAGAGTGGTCCTATATTGGACAGTGAAAGGAAGCTAATAGTACTCATAAATCATCCATCCATTAGGTTATAAAGGTTCAGACTGAATTTATTTTCTTATTGTTCTACATTATCAAAATAAGAAATTACATGATGCCATTGGTGCATAACACGACATTTTAATGCTCTTTAATTGAAAGAAAATATTTAATCATATATCTAACATGAAGGGGGAAATGTAAATGGAAGCTTAACTGACAAGTTTGACCTCAAAGTATATGCATATTCTGAAGATTTTTTTTTTCCTGGATAGATTTCTTGCAGGCTACATATGTGATATTCTTGTTATCAGCCCTCTAGACCTCTTGCTCTTAGGTAGTGTTTGAAATAGGGGATAAGAGGAGATATCCCTGGATATCCCTTTTATTCCCAAAAGTCATAACTATAAGGGATAGCTGAATAAAGTTAACCAAAGGGATAAATCCATGGTTAACCATGGGATATCCCCTCAATTTATTCCCTAGAAAATGTAGGAATAGCTGGTTATCCCTTCAAATAAGAGTAAAAAAAAGTTATCCTATGGATTTACCTTTTTGCATTTGATATGATCAATGGGATAGCCAAAGGATATCCCTAGGATAGTCAGGACAAACTTTATCCCGTACACTTATCCATGGATAATATTTTTTCTATCAAAACTACCGTATTGTCGTTTCTGTGCTTTTATCATGGAATATTTAGAACATAATTAAAAAGTAAGGTAATGGGACATTAAGTGGTTGAAAGTGTACGTAGATAAATTTGATCCTTTAGTTTTCTTGATGAAACTCTTATATTCTTTTATTATCCTATATGTTAGTGAAGGAAAATAGAAATAGCAAATATATGGCAATGCAAAATTTTCTTTTCTAGGAGGTAGACATGTAATAAAACTAAATAGATCGATCTTTTGTATATTCATCCTTGCCGATTAATTTGACATTTACTTTTTCAAAAATCACTATTTACTCATATACCTCCCAAACCAACATGGTTTTGCATGGATACAGCTCTCATTAGTTCTTTAATTAAAGTTACTAATAAATAGCCATTTTAAGTATAAATAAATTTATTAGCCTTATACATTAATATACCTTTAAATTTTTATTTAAAAATATAGCTTATTGTTTCAATCATCGATTCAACATATTCGTAAGAGAGAAAATAAAGGATGTTGGAGCCTTTGCCGGTTTGGCCTTCGATATGCTGTTATCCCCCAATGGTCCAACTTGCTGCTAAGCTCCAACTATTCGAAAATGGAGAGATGGAGTCTTGCCACCACTTGCCAATCATCCACTAAGATTTGACAAGGGAGAGGGACTTTGAGAGAGAGAACCAGCCAGGATGGATGAAAAGAGATAAAGAGAGGAGGGGATGCGCTCTTAACTGAGGTCCTAAATGCCAAAATGATGGTTGGTGGTTGGCCGTTGGTCGTCCTCCGGTCATATCAACATCGGAGAGAAAGGGCTAAGGATGAGAGGGAGGAGAGAAATTGTGGGATGGTGGTGGGGGAGGACTCAATTGGAGATCGAATCTTTCGTCCACTTCGTTACTTTTATTACTTTCAGGAATTGACCGGTTCTCTCAAATCTCGATCGAGCATATCAAACAAGCAAGTGGTTCAATGATGGATTCATGCGATTTTTTTAAAAAATTGTAGTAGGTTTTATGTCGATCTAGTTTTAGAGGATCATTAGTGCTAGATGCTAGACCGATTGATGGTCTTACTGATTCAACTAGGCAATCTGATGTGATTTTCAAAACATTATTATAATTATTTAAAACGTCTTAGCACTTGGCTTGATAGGTCTAGCTTTGTACGTGCAATCTTCGTGAAGTCCAGCTTAGGTCTACTTCTTTAGAGTTAGATCGCGCTGATGCTTACCTTAGCAAATTAGTTCAAGAAAGCATTTATGGTTGTTTCTGCTCTTAGGGAAAGAAAATTATAATGTTTTTGACTCTACAAGAATGATGCAATAAATAAACAGAAGTTCAAGGATACAAGGGAACAACATAAGAGGCTTTGAATAGGTGAATGGGGCTTCGAACTGATAAGATAAAAATCTCTCCTGGGTAAAGAAGGAGGGTTATATTGGATAGCTAAGAACCAACATAAAACTCCATCAGATTTCTTAAAATATGAATCTATTAAAATAAGATTAAAATCTATTTTTTTAAAAAAAACTTTTAAAATATATCCTAATATAACCCTCATGAAAAGGGCAAGAGAGGATGAAAACTAGATTTTCTAGCTTCTCTTAAATTTTTTTCCCTTTCTTTGAAAGCACAATTCATATAATATTATCAATTTTTTAAAAAAATTATTTAAAAAATTTGAGTTATTTTAGTTATGATAATCTACTATGGTAATCTAATGTTATTATATAAATTATTATGTTTAACAATTAGATATGACAATCTAAGCAGTAATAATTGATTCTTGATAATATAATAGTCACAAATCATAGTATAAAATATGAATAAATGAGATTATCATCAAAGTCTGATTATTTAAATTACGTTTTTAACTTTCATATAAATATTTAACAACACTTAACCTGATTATATTTTAATTTGCACTATATAATATTTAAATATTTGATATTATATTTATATTTAATATTTAATATTTAATAAAATATTTTATATTGATATGAAATTCAATATTGATATATATAATATTTTGAATATTATATTATAAATATGTAAATTTTAGATTTTAAATTATTAACATTTATGATCTTCTTACATATTAAATTATTATATAACACATTACTAACTATTTATATATATATTAGTATGTTATATTATGGGATATTTAATATATATATATTATATTAAATATTTATAATATTTAAATATTTAACATTTCATATTCAAATAAAAAGAAGAAGGAGACACTTAAAAAGATAAAAAAAAGATTTATAACAAATAAAACAAAATTTTAAAATATAGTAAATTGATTATCATATTTTAATTTTACGAATTAAATGTAATAATCTTTCTTTTTAATAATATAAGTATTAAATATAAAAATATTTTTGATGATATTATATTACATGCATCAACCTTCATTTAAAGCACATTTTTTAGTAATATAAAAAATATTTTTAATTTAAAACAAATATTTTTTTTTATCAATCTCAATAATGCTGTTTTCCATCTTCATTTCAGGATAAAAGAACCGATCCTGGTCCCTCATCCAACACAAGTTTAAGGCCTTCTTGTGGCCATGTCTGAAATCAGAGTTATGCCATTCCTCGTTGAAAGAAACATTTCATTCTTCATGAAATCAATGAAGGGTCTTCCCAACCAACATCTGGCACGTGGCATGCATGTTCGAACCGGCAGCATCAGTTCAGAAACTTGATACGACCGAACAGCATTATTCGGTTGGTGTCGTCCAACAAAACATCCAATGTGGTGGTTAAATTGTCTGGTACAACTATAAACGGTTAAATACCTGTACTCTTTTTTTATTATTATTAATAGAAGTACGTCTTTGCGCACCAGGTGTCTACTAGGAGGCTGTTCAAGTACTCGTCCAGGATGCTAAGGTGAGAATTACGGCAATAACACGTAAACTCGTTTGTACTTTTTTTTTTTTTTACAATTAACGACGGTCGCATAGTCCGTCATTACTCAACTGAAAATAAAATATAATTACTTCGTTGAAAATCTTAAAGAAGCTTGTTTGCTTCTAGTGGGGTCATCCCTAACGGATAATGATCCCAAACGATGGCTATTATAATATTATAACAGCGCAATAAATGTTCGAAAACCTATGCAGACCCGATCAAACCCATATGTAGATTTACTTATTGTTAGCTATGGATCTGAAAATAGATTCACGTAATTTTTTAGGTTGACGTGGAGGCTTTTAAAAATTTGTCCTATCTAAAGTTAATCCAATATATATATATATATATATATATATATATATATATAGGAGCTAGGTTAATTTCTAATATTATCCAAAGTGGATCGGTAGAATACTGAATGCCAATAAAATGGCGATGAAGATGATTTGAGAACGAGGATGATTGCAAGACCAATAAAGAAAGCTTCAGCACTGTAGATGAGTTTTTACTGAAATAAAGAAAAAATATAAAGGGTGTGGAGGATTGCCCAACAAAAACCCTCTATATTCAAGCCAACAAGAAAAATGGTAATAATGATGGAAGGCAAACCTTATAAGCTTATTTTTTTAATCTAGAAAGAGAGTGAAAGAGTAGAATATGAGATGTGCACTTGGTTTTATTGGAGCTTCGGTAATGAAAGATGATAAAATAAGCTTCCTCTAGCTTCAAGAAAATCTTTCTTTTATAACTAATTTTCGTATCGAGCAACAAGACTAAACAGTTTCCTTGAATCATTTGTTATATGCTCCATCATGATGGATCTACCTTCCATGCCCATATCAATTCTCATGGATCTCATTCTCTGCAGAAAGTGGTTGATTCCATCAATCTACTATAAAGCATGCATGTCTTTTTTAGTCAATTGCATGCCGCATGACAGTCTGCTGGCCACATATTTCTACATTGAAGGGTTAGCCATCATTATGAATGAAACCATTATAAAACATACTGTTACATTACATGATTCTTTGTCAGAGCCTTAATGGGTCTAACTAAAGACTGATGAATTATGCAATATATATAATATGCAACAAAGATTTTACATTTATAGTATTCCTTTCATTTTTTCTATATACTTTGATCCATGTTATTAATAAATAATATTGTGAATAAAATGAATTGAATCTTTTAAATGAAAATGGTTGCCACCAAGGTAAACTAATATTGGGGTTTCGAAGCATGCCTGACAGCGCAGCAGAAGTATGCAGATTTTATAAATTTCTCAATGAGATATATTTACATGAAACCCTTAATAACCAAGATCTCCTTAATGGTAACAATCAAATAAATAAATAGTAAATGTAGGATAAGAAGAATACTATAACATTAAATCTAATATGTTGAAATATCCATAAGGTGCCAAATTATTTACCTCCAATGTTGATCACACAGGAATTGGGTTCAGGATTCTGGCTCCTTTAAAACTTTGATCTTTGATACTTTAATCCTTTTAAAGGATTTGATTGACTTGCTTTCTTTTCCGTTCTAATTTTCTTTCTCTTACAAAAAATCTTTCAAACCCTCTTATCCTGAAAAAGATTTCTTGTCTTGGTTTAAGATAAGATAGCCTTTTGTCTTGACGAAGACCTTCTTATCATGATTTAGGATAAGACAATCTTTTATTCTGAAGAAGACCTTCTTATCTTGGTTCAGAATAAGACCTATAAGAGAAATAATAGAGAGAAAATAGTTGATTTTTTTCGGATAAATTATGTACATCTTAAACCTTCGAAAGACACTCCTATTTATAAAAGGCGGAGGGATGCGGATGTATTCCATCATATGCCTCATCCCGTCTCATCATGATAAGGCGTGTTTCAAGGATAGCGCATCATTATGATGAGGCACTCAGGAAGAGGTGCACCTGAGAGAGCCAAAAGATATATCGGCTCAAAAGACTTATCCGATAAATCTTATTCATACTTATTCCATATAATCCAATGCAATGGTCTAGATTAAGGTATCATCCAATGGTCCAAATTAAGACACCATCCAATGGTTCAGATTAAGATATCATCCAATGATCCAAATTAATACACCATCTAATGGTACAGATTAAGACGCTATCATCAATGGTTCAGATTAAGACACCATCACCAATAATCCAAATCCTTCATCCAAGAAGCCATTCAAAGGTCCAAATCAAGCCACTAACAATGGTCCATGTCCATTATCTAAAGAGCCATCCAATAGTCCAATTAAAGCCAATTAGGTTTCAACTTTGGCCAACCCATATTAGGTCATGATCTAATCATATTAGGTCATGATCTAATAGATTAACCTAATACAAGAATCATATTCGAATCCAATTTGAATCAAGAGTAAGGGTTTGCAACATGTGCTAGAATGTCTATCCTACAAACATAATCTAATCCAATTATATCCTTGATCAGTTTCTTTGTGTGTGACCCATTGGATTCCATATCTAACTAGCAGTAGGTATGGGTGCAAGTTGACCTATCATGATTTGAACATTTCTAATCCTTATAGATCCAATCAATGCGATCCCAACTTGACAATTAGAATCCTTTCTAATTGTTGATCAAATCAAACTCTTTAATTCAATTAAACCTACAAGATAAAATTGACGTTTAGAAATGTATCATGTCTATTCGAAAGATATAAAATTTGATAGATATACCAAATATACCCTTAAGTAGCAAGTTACTAGGCAATTCAATCCTTCAATCATACTGCACCCTAGATAAATATTCATTATGGATCAATGTCAAACTCAATTACTTATTCATGTCTCTCTTAATCTTCTAATGATAATTTAATTAATGAAAGATTAAAAACTCTTTCTAATTTTTTATTCTGCTTTGATCAAAGACTTTCTGAATCATCATAAGATTAGAGCAAGTAGGATGTAATCTTTTCTTACTAGAAGTAATTGCTTCCTTATTGATCTACTCACAATCTTCGTACACAATCTACCACATTTAGAATACCTCGTATACAACTTAATGCCATGAATGAGTGTAAACCAAAACATGGATTCATGTCCACAAAACACTATGATGATCTCAGGTCTAAGGATCACTTGCATAATTCCCACTCAAAGAATCATCTTTTGACAAATAAGTAAACATCCATAAGATATTCTCTTGGTAGATCAATTCAATGAACTCATTCCTCTAATGAGCACCCATATCTTTGTATCAGTGCTCACAAAAGTGATTGTGAGATCAATCACCCTTTATATCGAGCATACATAAGACGTATCAGTCTTTCTAGTAGCATTGATCCCCAACTCAATACACCATCGACTGAAAATGTTTTATATTAGGATTTTAGGAGTTTAGGTCTCACTGACATGATCTCATCATAGCCCTAAAACCATTGTCCTAATCAATGGGGTTCATTATAATTATAAGAAGCATCAATTGATCAAAATAATGCCTTTATTTATAACTAAATATCATGTACATGATTTGAAAGAATAAAAAAATCCAATGCAATATAGATTGCAATGGCTTTTAGGGCACAACTCTTTCAACTAATCCCCATTTATGTATACCTAATACAAGCACATGACTTAACCCAAACCTCATCTCCACTTGACCCAATTCCTTTTTTTTTTGGTACAGACGGATGATCACACAACTACGATGCGAAGGCAGCCCAAGAGATCAAAGGAAAGATGCCTCTGAAGGAAAGGTGAAATTCTATCACCCTGAGTTTAGATCCAATCAGTGGAGTGCTGAGCTATATAGGAGGCAATCCAGTCGGTCGCACAGTTTATCTTCCGATAAACATGACGGGCTATGGTTATCGTCAGGCCCTGCAAAAGCTACCAAATATCACGAAGGAGCAGTAGGCATCGCCGCGATCCGTCCTATCCTAAATCCAACCAATGACTGTAGAAGAATCCCCCTCGATGAGGAGCCTCTCAGCCCGCAGCTGTCGGATCGCTCTGATGATGCCAGTCCATGCTGCTTTGAGCTCTGCTTCTGAAATAGAAGAGTCCTAAAGGAAAGCCCCTCTGACTACCATGAGTATCCCTTCGTCGGTCTGAATGATGTATCCTACACCATCATCAGTACCGCGAACGCTGCAATCAAAGTTCACCTTAACAATCCTCGAAGGGGAGGCTCTCAGGAGATAGAAATCGCCTTATTCCTTCAAAGTTTGAATTGAGCAAATATGATAGTACCCAATTATGCCACCAGATGAGCTTAAAACATTACATAGCCACTCCCTCCACCTTCCCTTTCTATATTTCCTCTTTTCTTCTTCAACGTCTAACATAACTTTTGATTAGATCCAACCCTTGCTAACTCTAGGCACAGTTAGCAGTGGGCCAGCCTCCCCCACCCAACCCCGACCCATTTCTTTTCTCTCTCCATTTTATCTTCCAAGGAAAGGTCTTTGTACACCACCTTCAGTGTAGCAAGTCTTACGTGGGCTGCATCGCCTCTTCTTATTGATCTACATGAATCCTACATGGCTTGATACGATGGGGCATGGATACCATCTTAAATTTAGATATAACGTGCATTAATATCTGTTCAGTTTTTTAAAAAAAAAATTATGTACATGCTGTAGTACACGTTTTCTGAATGGGTATCATAATTTTATAACTACGGTGTTATAAATTTACAACTGGGATGTCGTAATTTTTTTTGGCTTTCTGAATGAGTGTCTTAATTTTATAACTACGGTGTTGTAAGTTTACAACTGGGACATCTTAAATTTTGACGTGACATGCATTAATACCTGTTCAGTTTTTTTTGGAATTTGTGTACAAACATATTTTCTAGGTATCGTAATTTTATAACTACGATATCATAAATTTACCACTGGGATGTCGTAATTTTTTTTAACTTTTTTAATGAATTTTTTAGTTTTATAATTATGGTGTTGTAAGTTTACAACTGGGGTGTCATCTTAAATTTTGACGTGACATGCATTAATACCCATTCAGCTTTTTTTTAGAATTTATTTCACGTTTTCTGAATGGGTGTCGTAATTTTATAACTACGGTGTTCTAAATTTATAACTGAAATATTATAATTATTTTTTGGCTTTCTGAATGGGTGTCGTAATTTTATAAAATGGTGTCATAATTTTAAAACTGGGATATCGTAATTTTTTCCATCGAGGTATCGTAAAGCTATCTTAATTTTTTAATGAGTGTTATATGCATGTGGACCAATAAGAAGGAGCGGTGCAGCCCACGTAGGACTTGCTGCACCGGATGCAGTGTACAAAGTCTTTTCCTATCTTCTAGTGCTGTTGTCAGTCAAATTCAGCCACCACCAATGACAAGGACAAAATGCAGGAGATGATTGGTACCCATAGTGCAGCAATTTGGTGTAAAGTGGAGTACATTGATGTGGAGGATCGAAGTTGTGCATGACTAATAAGATGGCTATCTCTTAACGAGGATAATTAGAGTGATGAGTAATTGGTGGTATGCTACCACTCACCAAGGATGATTGGATTATACATCACCAACTTATCTTTATTTGGTTTAAAATGTCCATCATCACATTTCCTTCACTACTCTGTTGTATTTTTTATTTTTTTATATATCTTTATTTGATTTTAAAATAATTAAATTTATATTCAAATCTAAATTCAATCATATATAAAGCTCATATGCAATGTATTTTAATCCACATGAAAAATGAGCTAAATTCACTCCTATATCATTTATCACAATTCAAAACCTTAAATAAAAAGATTAGGCAGAAGTAATATTTGAGCTTCTTGATTATGTATAAATATTTTAAAAATTTTTAATATATGATCGATATAAAACTATATATTTGGCAATAGAAGCACTCACAACATTTTTTAGATAAAAAAAGAACTTGTCCATCATCACCATCATTAAGAATACCACCACCACCACCATACTACGAGCACCGTAACCATCACCATCATCCCATCGACCACTACTATTGCTATCATATCTCGACCATATCCATTACTCTCTATCATCACCATACCTTCGTCATTCATTACCACGATATCTTCATCATTGACTACCATCCACCATCAACTATAGCCACCATTGTGACTACCACCATCAAACCTTCACCACTCACTAATGCTATATGACCACTATCATCATCACCTCATCTCCACCATATTTTCATCATACCTTCCAACCTCTATCATTGTTACACATCTCCAACACCCACCACTATTATCATCATCATACCTTCACTATTTATCATTACTATATATACACCATCTATTACCATTACTACTTTCATCACCCATTGCTACGTTTATCATCACCATATATGTCGTCATACCTTCACCATCACTATTATCACTAGCTACACCATCAATTATTACCATCACCATGACCTCCATCATGAACCATTATTACTTATATGATTTCATCATCCATCAGATCACCATTATCATATTTATATCATCCAACACTGCTGTTATATATATATATACCATCCATCACGATCATAGTTCTCTTCTATTATTGATCATTCTATATTTATCATCAATCATCTTTTATATTTTTTAAGAAATATAAATAAAAAAATTATTTTTAATAAAAAAATTTATTTTTAAAAACATTATTAAAAAAAATCAAGAGTAGAATCGAAAACCGGACACTGAACACAGAAAACGCTTTGTGCAACTAAGCAGTCCCTACATGTTTTGTTCAAATTCTAAATTCGGTCGAGTTGCCGCTTCAATCTGTTCCTTAATTTGCATTGAAACTCTTTTTCCCTTGCCCCTTGTACTTGATCAGGCTGACAGGATGACTCTAAAATATTTATTTTCTTCTACATCTTTATCATTAATCAACGATATCAAGCAACAGCCGGTGGGCGTTCTGTGTGATATGTGTCACGAGTTTAAAATATAAAAATAATCTCTTTACACATGACACGTAATGACAGGACTGTACGTTTTACCCCAGCTGACATGTGAAGGACACTCTCTTACTGTACCAAAAAAAAAGTACATTCTTTTACTTTTTAATGATATAAAGTAAAAGAAAGGATACGACCCTCTTTCTTCAAAAAAAAAAAAATCTGTACCTTCAACCAGGCGAGTAAATCCTAGCTCACCGCCTAACTCTGGGTAGATACCTTTATGAAGCCTTCATGGACCCTTTTTCCTAATTTTTTTTTTTTATGGTTGTAATGGGAGGCTTCATAAGTGTTCAGAAAAAGAAAAGCCTAAAGTGTTTGATTGTTTAAATTAACTGTTGATGTCAGTGATTGACCAACACACACAAAGCTATTGATCAATCGTCATCCCTCATAGCTATTAGTCAATAAGTCTTTAAAGGTGTCTAACAATTAATTCAAACAAAACTCAAAAGGGACAAAGTAAAGAGAGATGTATTGAGTGTTGGAACTGAGTTGGTCCAAACCAGACTACCATTGCTCAGACTACACATTGCTCAAGGGACAAAGCCGAGCTAGGCCCAAAGCTTCTTTTCCAATACCAACAGGGTTTAGGAGAGCTCGAATGGGCCTGTCTTGAAGAAACCCATTTCGATTAAACAGACCTGACCCGAATCAGCAAGATTAACCTGAAATTGTCAAGTTGCTCAGCCGAGAACATAGGCCCAACCCAAAATTTCCTAGGATCCTAGATATGAAAAAGTCTTGCTGCATCGAAGGGATCTTTGATATTAAAAAAGTCTTACTGCACCGTTCTTCGATGCAACAAGAGCGCATCAGTCGCGTGAATTGATTGCTTGCTCATGCCATCGTGCATGCAGTGCGCGATAAGATCTATTAGGCCATGACATGCGGCGGTATGCACAGATGGCCAATTCGTGCGATCGATGCGCGTTTACCATACCGAAAGGCAATGCAATAAGACTTTTTTCCTAGAAATTTCGTTGTACGATCAGGGTAAGTTTCAGGCTCTAGTTTTGGGCCATAAACCAGGCTCAAGCTTCGGGCTGCGCCATGGCCTCAACTCACACCCTCCGTCTAAATAGTATAAGGTCTTCCGACCTAACGTTGGCCCATATGAAGGCCCCTTATGTTTGCCCTGGCCCATTTCACGTCCGTAGCATACCAATAGAATTTGTAATCTAAGTTTAAGCTAAATAAAGCAGGAAGCTTTGAAACCTCTGACGTCGATCAAGGGAATTCAACTCCCAAAGTTCAAGTCAGTTCTTCAAAAATCATGCTTTCTTCCCTTGTGTTGATTATTTGGAAGGAGGGGACGCGAAGTCATTTTCGCAAATCCGTGTAAAAGAAATCTATTAATCCTTACATTTTACATCATTTATGTAAAAGATCTCCATTATTGAACCAGAATACCTCGCACTTGGAAAGCAGTTGCAAGCTGAAAGCATGGAGCAACAATAGGCGTATTTTTAGTACTCATATGTAATTCCGCACGAATTGGAAAAAGAGAAGGTCCCAACTTGCTTGCATAGCAAACGTTTGGCAAGTTGTTGGATAAATTAGGCAAATTAACAATATGCAACAATTAGTGTATGCTTTTCCTTGCAATGTTTTTCTAATGTTTGGTCATACCAAACAGGTTAGATATTTATTCACTCTACCAGCATTTCTTCTTCCTGCAGTCTGCTAGATAGCTGGCCTCATGCAAACCAATGGCCTTTGAAGTGTAAGACACTGACTACATCTTCACAATATAAATATTAAAAAATATTTATTACAAAAATATTAAAGCAGATTCAGCTTAAGTTATAATAGGACACAATGCAGGCAGGCTCATGCCATTTATAATTTAATTTAAATAAATTTGAACCCTTTGTCAATAAAGATGCTAAATTTTAAATGATTAAAAATGTATATAATTATAAATCTTGAGCATTAATACAAGATCGAGCACATATGATTCATGAGAATGAAAAGTGCGCTGCGCTAGAGGATCTTTATATATGATTTAACTTTTTTAAAAAGGCTGCTATATATGTGCTTAAGAGCTAACAATCAACTCTGTTTAATCCCCTAGTATTGCATTTGTTTGTCAACTTAGGCCAACCTCAATAGCGCTAGCGAGAGCAGTTCTTTGCAGCCTAAGCTCAGCGCGACATTGACATGGTATGTAAGAAATGAGGCTCTCATCCTGTGTTTTATTAGAGAGAGGTGCTTAGGTTAATTCAATAATCTTGTTTGGTAGGTCAGAAATTAGGTTTAGGTAAGCAGTCCCATAAAAATTCACAACACAGTCTCAAGAAGGTCGATCTTTCATGAAGAAATAATAAAAAAAAATCCCTGGATCTTGCAGCATATTTTATTTATCTCATCCCATTATGAAGACGGCAAGAGGCGAAACCCATCACCATGAAAGCAAGGTTAACATTATATGTTCTCAGACTCCGGGAAGACCTGTAACGTTGTTGCATGTTATTTGGCTGACGACGACTTGCTAACATTTTGCACTCCATGGACAGGCGAGCTTCATTGCATGAAGACAAATAATCGATGGAGGGCGGTCATTTGGCGTGTTGTCCAAAACCATTTCCACATTAATAGTACTTTCACAAATCTAGTTGATGTAATGCTGATGGAAAATAAAAGCCACATTAACTGTCCATGAATCCAACCATGTCGGAGTTTCACAAGCATCACCATGGCACAAAGATCGCTCCAAATTTATTGTTTGCATGTGAAAACAACCAACAAGTCGGATAGCGATGAGTTAAGATTCTCCAGCTGGATTTTAAAGCATACGAATGGGCAGCATGCCTTTGGAATTTGGATCGAATGCATTTATATTGGATGCATAGAGCAATGCAAAGACTCTTCTGTCGTTCTATCTGTTAACAGTAACCTTGGGCCAAGGAGGAGGATGCACATGTAGTAGTCTAATTATTCAGATGTATATTTTCTCGTTTATGGAAGATTAATTTTATTAAATATTCAGGATTTGAACCTTGAACATCCTCCAAGAGCAAATTCTTAAAGACAGATGCAGTTATTTCTATCCGTTGAGTCATATATAGTTGGTGTAAGACGTGCTACTCTAAAAAGATCATGCAGGGGAAAAAGAAGAAAAAAAAAAAGTAACGTCTGGCTCAAAGGCTCTCTCGCATTACACTTTGTGGAAGGTTTTGTGATTATTAAACAATAAGAATAGAAGGTTTTTCAAGAGAGCCACGGTTTTGCTTCTACCTGTCAGATTGGCAGTACAGAAGGATTTTGCTTGGATCGACGATATCGATACAAGGACCTCATGGTTAAAAATTCCACTGCGATATAAAGAATGCAGCTTTGTTCAGTTTTGCTGGTGGCCAAAGGAAATGTAGCCAGTCTCAAGAAAGAGAGAGGACGTAGGGCAAGCCTGATTCCAAAGGCAATCGGATTGGCTGTGCCCATGCAACCAGCAATTATAAAAACAAAGCTCAATGAGTTCACCATGCGGGAGGCCATCCAAATGGATCCGCTCACACTGTATTAAAAAATTTGGAAGACCACTATCTGTACACAAGAGGGTGTTCTTCTTGCTCTACAATGACAAAGTAACATAATAAATCCACAAGTGAAAAATTTGCATTACATATCCCGCATTTTCAACTCAGTCTAACAGAAGGAATCCCATTTGTTATTTAGATTTTAACAGTTAACCAACATTCTAATATTTTTCTTAAAGAAAAAGAGAATAACTACCATTCTAGTCACATTAACTGGAATTATATAAAAAAGCCATTTGAAAGGAAAAAAATGAAAATAAAACAGTTTGTGGAGCATTATTCACATTAAGAGGTTAATCCAAACTCACACCCCCTCCCTACTTCCATTCTAAACCAGGTCCAGTTTTCACTACAGGCTACCATATCATGCTAAACACCATACACTACACCGGAGCTGGTTTAGAAAGGAAGAAGATGAGGACTGCTCCAGAGATCTCATCATGGAAAATTCACACGCTAATAGAATCACAAGACAGTTCCAAAAAAAAAAAAAAGGTAAGAACAGAGTAAACTAAGATCAAACCAGATGGCAATGAGCTGACGGTCAGGAAGAATTCTCGCAGATGGCAGCTATCCTAAGCTGCAGCGGCTGCTCCGGCTCGCCGCTGCGTCGCCAGAACGCCCTCCGCCACCACACCTCGAACCCCCTCTGTATGTTAGGGCAGTCGTCGCCAGAATTCAGGAACCGGTCGAACCACGCTAGAAAGGTCTCCTGCTGCATTGCCAATGGCAGCGTAAGAATAGTGTTGGCCAGCCCGTCCTCGATCAGGTGGCGATCGAGCCCCTTGCAGGCTCTCCTCATCCACCCGAAGTCCTCGTAGAAAGGCTCGAGCCAAGTCCTTAAGAGCAAGCACCTCGCCTCCTTGGAGACTAAAATCTGGCCCTTGCCCACACCCACAAAGAGCCGGGCCGTGACCCGGCTCACCTCGTACCGCTGGATTGCCGGGACTTTGGAGTGCATCTCCGAGAGCTCCGCCTGCGCCGCCCAGGTCCGAAGGAACTCGTCGGCAATTTGGCGATCGATGAGGATGTCGAGAAGCCAGTGGAGGTTGTCGGCCTGGCGTGCTATTTGGGTGGCCTCCGACCGGTCGGCAGCAGCAGCGCGGAGGAAATGGTGGCGGAGGAGGCGGAGGCAACCGTTGCAGGCGGAATAGAGCGACTCCTTGCTGAGGTCCCCGCCGACGGCGTCAATGACGCTTCTGGGGTGGGAGGCGCTGTTCTCGCGAAGCATTTTCGATACGAGGCCCTTCATCTCCCGCCGAGCCTTCTCGTCCTTGCCCTCCAAGACCACCTGGAGGAGCCGGATCAGGATCTCCTCGCCGCCATTGCCGTTGGCTTCGTCCGCGGAAGAGGGGGCTACTTCCAAGGAGACTCTTTCTAGGACCTTTCCCGCGACCGAGCTGTCAAGTTGGAGCTGCGAGAGGAGGGAGGCCACCTTCTCCTCCTCGTCCTCGGCCCAAGGAGCGGCCTCCAGGTACTCCAGGGAAGACGAAACCCCAGCGTCGAAAACGATTGCTGCCGAGATCTACTCACAAACAAAAGAGGAAGGTGAAATTTTATGAGCAGAGAAAGCCATTGCCCAATGCCCTGGTTCTAAGAAGGGGACTAGGATTAGAGGATCAAAGCGGGACCTTTAGGATGCCGAGGACCTTGGAGACGTCCTCCTTCATGAGGCGGCGGCGGAGGTCCTTGCAGTACATGAGGCGGAGGGTCTCAATGTAGACCTCGACGTCGTCGCAATCGGAGATCTCAACCAGGTGGGGAAGCGAGCGCTGCTGGCGGGACCAACGATCGGAGAGCTTGGCGGCGAAGAAGCGGCTGTGGTTGACCAGGATGTGGCGGTGGACATTGAGAGAGACGCTGAGCCCATCCTTGGAGCTAAGGGTGAGGCGGACGTCGCTGGAGTCCGGATCATTGAACTGATTCCCTGGACTACAGCTGCCCAGAATCTCCGCGACCCGCTCGTGGAGCAGTAGCTGCCGGTCCTGACCGGCGGGCGGAGGGGGAGGCGGGGGGCCGGGCGGGGGTGGTAGTCCTGCTCGTTGGCCATCATGTCAAAGAGGGTGGGGCTGGAGCGCGTCTTGTCGAGGGGCGGGGGGGACATGGGGTTGAGGAGCCCGGCGTTGAGGGCGGTGTTGAACTTGTTGTAGCTCGAGGGGCACGGTGGGCAGGCCTGGAACGTGGCAGCGCCGGGAGTGGCGTCCATGGCAGGGGCACCCGGGAAGGCCCAGCCTGGGGAGACGCGGGCCGGCGAGGGCGAGTGGTGTGAAGTCAAAGAGGATGACTCCTCGGCGAGAGCGGGCTCCGGCTCCGGCCCGGTACCGGGGGCAGCGGCAGCGGAGGAGGAGGAGGAGGAGGGCGGCTGGCGGGAGAGGGGAGGCGGAGGAAGCGGAAGCGGGATGTGGTGGTGAGGCTTGGAGGAGGCGGCGCAGCACCAGGCGCCGCCGTCGGAGGAGACGACGTGGGGGGATGGGGAGGAGGAGGAGGAGGAGGAGGAGATGGTGGTCTCGCGCCGTTTGCGACGCTTGGATCTGGGGGAGTGGGGTTGAGGCTGGGTTTTGAGGTGGGCGGACGCTGCCATCCAAGGCGGGGCGCGCGAGGACTATGTTAACTCCTTCCCCCGCCGCGGTTGTCGTCTTTTGATGAGAGCGAAAGGAAGCTGGGGGGCCTCGTCTCGGGGGAACCGCAGCGATATAATTAAAATCTGTACTAATTCATAAATTTACTCTCGTATTCTGAGGATGGACGCAGGGTTGGAATATAGCTCTTGTTCCGGTGGAGAAAATAGTTGGAATTAGGATCTTGAGACAGCAAGAGGGACCGGACCGTAATAAGAGAGAGTATTCGATAAGTAACAAATAGAAAGGGGTCAAGTTTAAAACAGGAGGACGAAGGGGTCGGACTCGACGGTTGATCTTTCTATATATTTATGTAGTTTATTTTGGATTTTGTCAGCATTCTAGAATCCGCGATGAAGGTAGGCGGTGAGGACGAGATGAACTCAGAAACGATGCCGTGGTTTCAAGCGCTCCATATCAATGATTTTAATTTCCTTGCCATGGGATGTGTGATCTACTTGTCCTGTTCTTTGTATAGTATGCATTAGGTTTTGGGTTATTATTGATTAAGATGTTTGGCTGAGAGAAAGATGAACACAAGACGGGCTATCGTTGTCTCTTCGCTCTCAGCTTTCACCGTCCAACAAGGAAGCTATTCAGCAAGAAAAGGCGGTTTGAAGACACTAAAGGTTTGAATCTTCTGGCCCCCCTTGAAAGCTACCTCACGTGCATTTGAGCTTTTTTGATCCTGGAAGAACACGGCACCAAACGAACGCTGCGCATTATTCGTAGATTAGGATCAAATCTTGCAAAACTATGAGTCCGTTTGCTTTAGCCCTCTGATTCCAAATGTTTAATCGAATAGAATCGGAATCCGCAACCAATTTCACCTGAAATCATAATTATGTACTACAGGTATTTAAAGTCTCATATCCTCACGTAAGTATACAAATTAATTTCAACAATTTATCAAAAAAAACCTCTCAACATTAACTCGGTGCCCACTATCTTCTCAAATGACATTCCTAGGTAAAAACCTCTGCAATCGATAAAGGTGAGCCAATCTCTATACTGATGTTTTTTTATCTTTTTCACTAGATTTTAATAAATTATAGCTTAATCTGTTGAGCATTTCCATTAACTCAATTCTTTTTTCTTTTACTTATAATCGATTTGATTGTTCAGGTATCTTATGTAATATCCATTGCAATTTTAGCTTGCTCATTTGAAATTTAGTTTGTTCAAGCTTTGATTTCGATTTTAATTTCAATTCGAGTGAAATTTAATTTTAGCTTGATAAACTATATGGACCTTATATGATTATTAGGCTAATAACAAAAGGCAACAAATAAAGGCACTAAAAAATAAGCTATAGAAATTAGATTCAAAATATGCAGTTACTTTGTATTACATTAATGATTATTATAAAAAAAATTATTACTTATATTACTTACTCTCCTTTACCATGCGTGAGTTTTCAAGATACACTTATTGCATAATTAATATAGCACTAAATACAGGCCGATGAAAGCCCCCACAAATTCCCACCTCATCCACCCCTAAACACTATGAGCCCGTTTGCAATATTTGTTTCAACATAGATCATGGAATAAATTCCATCTAATATTATTTACAATAACCTAAAATTTCATACAACAAAGATTGTCAAAAATTATGTAAATTCCTTAATTCTGCATAAATATCCACTATGTATCTGATGCATAACCAATATGAATCTAAATACATATAAAATTTCATGATAGCATGTATTTATTTTATATTGATTATGTAGGTAAATCTTGTTGAAAAAAGTTTAAATAAAAAAAAGGTGCGCTAAGACGTTCACTGAAACGTTGTGTGAATTGTGAGGCTAATGTTCATCAACCTTCAGAAATGGCTCAAATAATTCATTTTGTAAGCCGACGTGATTTGGAGGTGGCTATCAGGCCTTTAAAGCCATTATGAGCCGAGCCGTTGAAGTTTTATAAGAACTAAGAATAGGACTCAAAGATTCAAGATGATGTATAATAATTTTGAGTAGCTATATGAGTTTTTTGATCCCATTTTATTTCTAATTTTCATTAATGGCATCTGAAGATAATCATTGGGTTTGCATCTCTATACAATCATGCTGGTAGGAAGATCGGATCGAGTCGGATTGTTGTACCTTGCTAACAACCTGCACAAAGGTAAAAATCTAATCCTTAGTGTCTAACATGCCTGCATTGGTCCTGGTTTGTTGTACCTTGCCAACAACCTGCACGAAGGGCCGAAAATCTGATTCTTAGGGCAGTGTCTAACACGCCTCGGTCCTGATTTGATTTATATCTTCTTTTTTTTTTACTTTATTTATGTATTTAAATTTTATCATATATTTTCTAGTAATTTCTAGGAAGGATTTTTTTTCAAGAACAAAACTATTTTCAAACAGCTAAGGATCAGATTTTTTAGTTTTCTAGAAATTGCTAGATTTTCATAGTAAGTATCTTCTCTTTCCTCCGATGGTCTTGCAGATCTGATTTTAAAATTGATGCTACTTTGACTTAGAAATATTTATAGTAAAGATATTCCAGCCTGTGTTTAATTTTAATTACTAAAAAATATACTCGAATACGATTTGATCCAACAGCTAAGGATCAGATTTTTTTCTATAAATTGCTAGATTTTTTTATAATAAGTTATTTAAAAAAATTATTCTTTTGAGTATGCATATTTTATATGAATATATAATGTACATTTATAGAATATACATATGCATACTAGATAGACATATATACTTGTATCGATACATATATTCATAGATATATATTCAAGCAAAAGAATCCTTATGTAATTATATATATGAATGTATTATTCATGTGGAGACGTGCGGATAGATACATGCATAATTATTTTTTCAGAGCATGCTATATATATATATATATATTAATAGTACCACTTGCTTAGCAATGACAAATAAGCTCCTCTCAACTCACTAGTTGCTATACATTCTAACCATGAATTTTTGGGTCAAAAATGTTGCTAATGACTTCAAAGCATCAGGAATCTCTTCTGGGTTGAAGAACATCTTGTTTCATTCCATTCTAGGTCAGGAGATATTTTTTGGAATCCTTCTTTTGGTGAATGTTGTGCACCCATGACTGCACAAAGTTTAGATATTTAAGTCGATCATGTGACTTTCCTTTAGGCATATCATTGCTGCTTTCTGCAACAATTCACTGAATATTTGATGCCATCTTGTTCATTAAATGAGACCAATCTTATTGTTGCCAAATTAGATTTTTTGTTGCAAGATCTGATGGAGCATATCCAATGGTATTTATGTTTGTATTATTAAAATTTAGACATCGAGGCTATGTGGCTTCAATGCAGGTTTAGAAAAGCAGATCTATAGCTTTCCTGTCTTTTCAAATTTGAGACAATGGTTTAAGATCTGAAAAGAGAAAAAAGAAAAGAAAAGTGCAGGTGTCTTTTTAATGCTTGTCTTGAGTTTTTGTAAGTGAACCTAAAACAATTTTATTGGCATAAAATTGGGATGGTAGTAGCGTGTATGCTTCTGTCAGTAGAATGTAGTCTTGCTTTATACATCCCTTACCACATAGCTCAAAACTTAAAAATTTCTATGATATACACATGTATATATATGTATTATTATATGTGCGTACATACATGCACTTGTGCACATGATATATGCGTGCTTGTAAGTAGATGTATTTTACATCATTTCATTATTTTACTTTAAGTGCAACTATTAGTATATAATTGCATTCTTATATGAATGCAAAAGTCTTCTTATTCCAGATAAGTGTTTTCTGTTATGGTGGCCATTGAGAGATTATACCATGTTTTATTTTTTTTAGTTTGGAAGTTATATATTCTTTAGTTATATTTTTTTTCTGTATGGCTTTATCTTGAATATGAAGCATTGCCAAGCCATATACGGCTTCGTCGTAAGTCTATAAGATAAATAAAAAAATGTTATCTCTTTGGAATTTGTCAAGTTTAAGAAGAATTTGGCAGATCAATTAACCAAGGAGTTATTTAGGAGTGGAGTCCTAGATTCATCGAAGGGGATAGGGCTTAAGCCCATTATTTGGTCACCAGCAGTGGATACCCAACCTCTGTAATTGAAGATCCCATGAATAAGGTTCAATGTGATAGAAACGAAGCTAATTGAGTGATCGTGTTAGAGCACAATTTTTTTAAAAAATTCATCATCCCTATGATGAGTGCTCTTATAAAGTGACAAAGTAAATTTATGTAAGGTTGAGTCATACTCTTATTGGATCCGAGGTAGGTTATTGTAAGGTGTAACGACTCGGGCCCACGGCCCGTTTCGTTACAAGAAAGCAAGACGGACAAGGTCCACACTAACTTGGGCCACCACAGCCTAAAAAGGATCCAATTGGTGCCTTGTCCTTCTTGCTTAACCGGTTATAAACCACTCAACCAATTCCTAATTTCCCAATGTGGGACTATTGGGAGGGGCATCACAATCTACCCCCCTTATAGAGGCGACGTCCTCATCGTCAGGGGCAATTGATCACAACCACCAGGCAGGCAGGATTCTAGAGGTGGCCCCCACAGGTTCAAGAGGTGGCTCCCATCCCCCATGGATGTAGCACTTTGCCCTGTATGGCACTTAGCTCCTGCACTTCCGACTGGTGCATGGCTCTGATACCATATTGTAACCACCCGGGCCCATGGGCCATTTCGTTACAAGAAAGCAAGACGGACAAGGTCCACACCAACTTGGGCCACCACAGCCCAAAAAGGATCCAATTGGTGCCTTGTCCTTCTTGCTTAAACCGGTTATAAACCACTCAAACTAATTCCTAATTTCCCAATGTGGGACTATTGGGAGGGCATCACATAAGGTATTGTCACAAATACCCTAAGAGGATTCACCTATATGAGAATCGTCATATTAGGCCGTGACTAAAGGTTTGGGCTAACCTTAAAGAATTCTCATAAAAAATCAAGTGCAAGGCCTTTAATATGCACTGACCGCATAAACCCAATTGATCCATACTGTGTGTGTGATTAGTAGAAGTCTGAGTCAAAGGACCTAGTTCAAGGTTTAATCTGGTTCCTTCATGTGTATACAATCAATACTAAGTGAGGCTCAAGTCCACATGAACCTCACCTATTGCATGCCCTAAAATTTTTGTTATATTTATTTTATTTTATTTTATTTTATTTATTTAAAACTTTTGTGGGGCATTATTGGAAAAAGTTTAAATAAAAAAAAGGGAACGCCAGCTAGCAAAATGATAACGTTGTGTGAACGTTGCAAGGCCAACGTTCATCTCCAAAAAAATGGCTCAAACAATTCATTTTGCCTTTAAGGCCATTATGGGCTGAGAAGGAGCTAAGGCGAGACTCAAAAATTCAAGAATGATTTTGAGTAGCCATATGAGTTTTTTTATCTCATTTTATTTTTAATTTTAATTAATGGCATATGAAGGTAATCATTGGTTTGCACTTCACACGATCGAACAAATCTTATACCTTAGGAACAGATTGGGGACAGATCGCCAACAACTTGGGACAGATCCTTAGGCAGTGTCTAACACGACTCGGTTTGGTTTGATTCAATCTTCTTTTATTTTTTACTTTATTTATGTATTTAAATTTTTATAATATATTTGTAGCAATTTTTAGGAAGGATTTTTTTGCCAAGAACAAAACTATTTTCCAAAATCTTAGATGCCTTATAAATTTATTCTACCAAAAAAAACCTTGGATGCTTATGTAACGTAAAGAAATTCAAATAATGCTTTCTCATTACCCTTTTTAAATAAGATATCAAAATGAGCTTGACCCATGACCAATACGGATATTACAGTAAATTAAAGAATTTTCAATTTCCATGGAGTATTAAAAAAATAGGCGATTAAAACTTCAAATTTTCAATACAATTATGAAAAAATAGGGATTAAATGCTGAATCGTTGTCCATTAATTGAACATAATTACCCAACTACCATAACAACATTAAACTACTATTAAATTATTCATATTATAAAATATATTTATCTAAAACATGATTGCATATTTTATATTATAATATTTTTTAAAAAACATTTTCTTTTGATAAAAATGACAAATGAGTGACTTCTTTAATTTTTCATGAAACTTTCAAATTTATTTTATTTAAATTTTTTAAAATATGATAATTTTAACATATATCTTAATTTTTTTCTTAAAATTCTTTGAGCTATAGATAATTCTATTATGCTTGAACTAAAGAGTAACAATAGTTTTAATATATAACGTTTGATAATTTTATTATATATATTTTTTAAATGACTAATTTTTTTAGTATGTTTTTAATTTAAAATCTGATCGAATTAGTAACCAAAAGTTTTGACCATATTATTAGGAGAAACAAAAGGTATCTAATATTTATAAATTAAAAAATAAAGTCAAGCTACAAATTAAATTCAAAAATTTATAATATATATGAGACAGAATGTCATTTTTTGTAAAAAAAAAAATGCTACTAAAATAATAAAAGGGATTTCATGACTTTTCACAGTTTATCATAAAAACATTGGAAATGATATAATCTTTTGAAAAGAATTTATGATGGAAGCGATACATCCATCCACTCTATTACTAAGAGAGTTCACCGCCACTTTCTATTTAAATTATCCAAAATATAAAATTCTGACCGGCAAAATAGATATTAAGATGATTCTCTCAAAGATAAAATTCCTTTCCGTCTTTGTCCTAATTAGATGTCCTTGATGCGCCGCTTATATTGTTAATTCAAAGGTTCCTTATGAATATCTGTCACTTTCAACAAACTCAATTGGTGTTAGGTACCTACCAGACGCCACAAAGAACGATTAAATAACAATCTCTGTTCGTGCTATATAATGTTGATCATGGCTGAACAACATATTTTAGTTACTTGTTATATCGGTGTTGACGCCAAATAACTTTTCTCAACGTTCGTAAATGTTTTATCGTTTTCTCCGATGAACCTAGGATCTTATGGTAAACTTCTCGTGTTCAAGAGTCTACAAAAAGTTATGGGAACCAGAGATTCCGATAGAGACCTCCGATGCTCAAATTAGTGCTCTGAGCAATAGCCGTGAGGTTAAGAAAGCTCGAGCTCTATGTGAGTGTATAAGGGCTTGAGTGCCTTATTTGGGCTTACTTGGTCGGGGTCCCTCTTACCCAGTTTATTGATATATGAGACTTGAGGTGTAACCACTTGTCAGAGCATTTATGGCAAGGGCAGCACTAATGGGGCTTGCCTCCTTGTGACTTGTCAGGCTTCGCATGCCATGTTCCGTTCAGTATGGGTGGCTGCAACTGGTTAGTAGGCCAGGCTCCGTTAAGAGTGTGAGACCACAATAGAGTTAGTGGGTGCCGCTTGATTTGGACGGCAGCTGCAGGTTGCTGCAGGGCATGGGCATCCATTATGGCGTTCGCCATATATGTCCACGTCGCACGACTGTTGTCCTGTGCATACAGTGGCGAGTGATGAAGCTAGGCACATAGGCCCCATAGTGCGACCACTGGGACACTGCTTGGATGGTTAAGAAGGTACTCTAGAAGGTTGATCACCACCACTGAATGGATGTGTTCATCAGCTTCATCGGGGGTCATTGATAGAATATCGTTCAGAGTGCTTTTCCCTATGCATGTAGGCTCGCATGTATACGGATCCAATATGCATGCATCCATCCTTCACATGGCCTCCACCCCCATGAGACTAGTTGGATCTTATGGAAGTACTCCTTTTAGAAACTCTTGGCCTCACTGTGATCCTAATCCACAGAGCCGAGGCGTCAGGGCAGAGCTGAGGGAGTCGGGCTGAAGTAGGGAGCAAACGTCGGTGACGTAGAGTCCGGATGGTGCTCCCGAAGTCAGGAGACGAAGCTGAGGCCAGGGCCTTGCCGCCGGGAGACGAAGCTGAGGCTGGGGCCGTGCTGTCAGGAGACAAGGCCAGAAGCATCGGGAGCAGAGAGTCTAGACTCGGGAGGTGGTTAAGATAGAGTCAGGGAGTCCCAGGACGGAGGCGGAGCAGGGCCGATGTCGAAAGCTGGCGTTGGTTGCTGAGAGCTGGCGTCAGGGCCAAAGCTGGCGTCGGTTGCCAAAGAGCTAGCGTCGGTTGCCGAGAGCTAGCATCAGGGCCAAGAGCTGGCGTTGGGGTCAGAAATGGCATCGATTTTTGAGAGTTAGCATCGGTTGCCAGAGCTGGCATTGGTTGCCGAGAGCTAGCGTCAATGACGTGCCATGCTGTCGGGAGCCGTGGCCAATGGGTAGAGTCAGTGCCTAGAGCAGGGTCGGTGCTATCAGTAGCCGAGGACGACCGTAGTGTCGATACTATCAAGAGCCGAAGCCGAGGGCAGAGCCGGTGTTGTCGAGAACTAATGGGCCGATGCCGATGGGCTAACATCGAGAATAACTGGCCGAGGTCGACGGGCCAAGGCCGAGGCTGAGTCCGAGTTCAAGGCCAAAGCCAAAGCCGAGGCTAACTAGAAGAAGGCCAACCCGGGTGGCTAACTGAGGGTCTGACCCGTATGCGTCACCATTGCTCATGGGGTTTATTAGCCCCATTAGATGCCCCTCATACTCAAAAGCTTGTACGACTGTGTGCTTTGTATTCACCAAGCGAAAGGAGTGTAGAGCTCTTTATCTTTGCACTTGTCTTTTCCTGCTAGCTTTGGTTCTGATTCCTTGCTAATTGAGGGATCTTTTTCTTTTTGCACTGCTTTTGATAATTTTTGTCTACTTTGTGTGGACTTATAACCATATCTGCACGCTTCTCAGAAACTAGGCACTTGCTTGCTCGAAAGACTTTAAGCAAGATTGGAGGTAGGTTGGTTACCTTTGGCCGGCTAGAAGTGGCCAGCACCATCAACTGTGAGCAGGGGAGTTGGTCTCTCCTAATTGTGAGTTGATTTTATCTTCTTGGCTGGCTGAGAGTGGCCAGCACCATCAGCTGTGAGCTGAGGAGTTGGTTTCCTCCAACTGTGAGCTGAATTTGTCTCTTGGCTGGTTGAGAGTAGCAAGCACTGTCAGCTATGAGCTGCGGAGTTGGTCTTCTCCAACTGTAAGCTAATTTTGTCTTCTTAGCTGGCTGAGAGTGGCCAGCACCGTCAGCTATGATTTGGGGAGTTAGTCTCTCCCAACTATGAGTTGATTTTGTCTTTTTGGCTGGCTGAGAGTGGCCAGCACCATCAGCTGTGAGCAGGAAAGTTGGTTTCTTCCAGCTGTGAGCTGATTTGAGGCTTCTTCTTTTGACATGAAATCTGAAAGTGGATGCCTGTCAACTATGAGTTAGGGAGTCGATCTTTTCCAACTATGAGTTGACTTAGGGTTTCTTCTTTTGACATGAAATCTGAAAGTGGACGCCCATCAACTGTGAGTTAGGGAGTTGGTCTCTTCCGACTATGAGTTTACTTGGGGCTTCTTCTTTTGACATGAAATATGAAAGTGGATACTCATCAACTCTGAGTTAGGGAGTTGGTCTCTCCCAATTGCGAGTTGACTTGGAGCTTCTTCTTGGATGGCTGAGGGTAGCCAACAATCTATTGCAATGTATAATTTGAGTTAAGGCCTTACCGAGTTGGCTGTTGGTCGCTGAGGCAGAGTTAAAGCTGCTGAGATAGAGATAAAGCCGTTGAGGTTGAAATAAGGCCGATGAGGCTGGACTAAAGCCGTTGAGGCTAAAATGAGATCACTAAGGCAGAGATAAAGTCGTTAAGGCTAAAATGAAGTCGTTGAGGCTAGAATAAAGCCGCTAAGGCTGGAATGAGGTTGCTGAGACCGGCTCAGAGGCTAATGTGACCAACTCGAGAGCTACTGCAACCAACTCGGAGGCAGTTAAGACCGACCCGAGGTATGCTGAAACCACTTCGAGGGCTGTTGAGACCGATTCAGAGGCTACTGCGACCAACTCAGGGGCTGTTAAGACTGACCCAAGGGCTGCTGAAACCAATCCAAGGGCTGCTAAGATCGACGAAAGCCTTTTTGAATTGCCTCGGGGGTTTCTTGTGTTGGTCCAAGGGTTGACTCAAGGGTCCCTGAGACCGACAAGGGCCTTTTTATATCGCCTTGCGGGTTTCTTGCGCTGGCGCGTGGTTACTCGAGGGTCACTGAGACTGACAAGAGCCTTATTGAACCACCTTGGGGGTTTCTCGTGCTGCCCCAGGGGTTGACTTGAGGGTTGCTGAGATCGACGAGAGCTTTTTCGAACCACCACGGAGGTTTCTCGTGCCGGCTCGGGGTTGACTCAAGGGTTACTGAGACTGATAAGAGCCTTTTTGAACCGCCTCAGGGGTTTCTCACACCGGCCTGGGGGTGACTCGAGGGTCGCTGAGACTGATGATAACCTTTTTAAACCGCCTGGTGGGTTTCTTGCGTCGGCCTTGGGGTTGACTCGAGGGTAGCTGAGATTAACGAGAGCATTTTTGAACCACCTTAGAGGTTTCTCGCACAGGTCCGGAGGTGACTCGAGGGTTGCAGAGATTGACGAGAGCCTTTTTAAACTGCCTCGGGGGTTTCTTGCAACGGTCCGAGGATGACTCGAGGGTCGCTAAGACTAGCGAAAGCCTTTTTGAACCGGCTCGGAGGGTTTCTCATGCTAACCCGGGGGTGACTCGAGGGTCACTAAGACCGACGAGAGCATTTTTGAACTGGGGTTTTTTGCATCGGCCCAGGGGTTGACTTGAGGGTCATTGGGACCCCTTGAGAGCCTTTTGGAACCGCCTTGGAGGTTTCTCGCGTCAGCCTTGAGGTTGACTTGAGGTCGTCGGGACCATGCTCGAGAGCCTTTTGGAACCACCTTGGAATTTTTGCACTGGCCCGGGGGTTGTTTAGAAGTTGATTTTTATACTGTAAGAAGATTGGAGGTCATACTTGGGTGGCTTGCTGGAGGCCTACCCAGGATGCCTGGTGAAGGGATCCGTCATAGATTTAGAAGGTCTGTCTTCATTGAATGGAGAGACTGGACGATGAAGCAGCATGCTTAAAGCTCCTTTGTGAAATATCTTGGAGAGAGTTTGTCTCCTTCTGCTGATCTGAATGCTTCAACATGTTGGGGACCTGCCTCCTAGAAAACTATATCGACTGAAGGTGAAAGGTGTCGGTGCCCTCACTTGGGTTCCCTCCTGTGTTGCCGTTCGTAGGAGGAGGGGATCGTTTGGACAGCGAGTGGGAGATCAAGGCCGCTTGGGGGCTTCATGATAGTGGTGCTCTTGTTGGCGAGCTTGATGGTGCTCTTGTTGATAAGCTTCATGGTGCTCTTGTTGGTGAGCTTGATGGTACTCTTATTGATGAGCTTGATGGTGCTCTTGCTAGTGAGCTTGATGGTGCTCTTGCTAGCGAGCTTGATGGTGATCTTATTGATGAGCTTGATCTGGTGGTGATGGTGGAGTGAAGAGGTTGGCTTCCTTTTGCTCAGCTAATCGTAAGGATTCTCCCACATGATAGATAGAGACCTCTTGGGCTCTTGTCATCGCCATTTCTTTTGATTAAAGGGGGGACGAGAAACTGTAGGCTAGCATTGCTGACGATCTATGCTCTGCCCCCTTACCTGGCGTGCCAATCTATTGATGCCAAATCACCTTCCTCGAACATTTGCGAGCATCTGGTCGCCTTCTCCAGTGTACTAGGATCTTTCGGCGAGCTTCTCGCATTCGGGAGCTTGCAAAAAGTCCTGAGGATTGAAGATTTCGATGGAGACCCTCTAACGCTCAAGTTAGTGCTTTGAGCAACAGTCGTGAGCTTGAGAAAGCTCGAGAGATAGATAGGCTTAGAGAAGTACTCTCTGTGTGAGCGTGTAAGGGTTTGAGTGCCTTACTTGGGCTTACCTGATCGGGGGTCCCTTTTACCCAATTTATTGATGTCTTTGAGACTTGAGGTATAACCACTTGTCAATGCATTTATGGCAAGGGCAGCACTAATGGGACTTGCCTTCTTGTGACTTGTCAAGACTGGCAGGCCATATTCCGTTCAGTGTGGTTGGCTGCAGGAGGTTGGTGGGCCAGATCCCGTTAGGAGTGGAAGGCCGCAGTAAAGTTGGTGGGTGCCGCTTGATTTGGAAGGCAGCTGCAGGTTGCTGAAGGGCATGGGTAGCCATTACGGTGTTCATCAGATATGTCAACGTTGCACGTCTATTGTCCTATGCGGACAATGACGAGTGATGGAGCCAAGCAAGTGGGCCCCTTAATATGGCCGCTGGGGCACTAATTGGGCAATCAAAAAGGTACTCTGAATGGTTGATCACCATCGTTGAATAGACATGATTATCAACTTTGTTGGGGGTCATTGATAGAATATCGCTGAGAGTGCTTTTCCCTATGCACGTAGGCTCACATGTACATGGACCCCATATGCATGCAGCCATCCTTCACGTGACCTCCACCACCATGAGACTAGTTGGATCTTATGGAAGTACTCCTTTTGGAACCTCTCGGCCTGACTGTGATCCTGATCCATAGAGCCGAGGCATCGAAGCAGAGCTAAGAGAGTCAGGCTGAAGCCGGGAGCAGAGGTCGGTGACGTGGAGTCTGGATGGTGCTCCCGGGCTAGGATGGTGCTCCCAGAGTTGGGAGATGAAGCCAAGGCTGGGGCCATGATGTCGGGAGACGAAGCCGAGGCTAGGGCCGTGCCATCGAGAGACGAGGTCGAAAGTAGCTAAAACAGAGAGTCTAGACTCAGGAGGTGGTTAAGATAGAGTTGGGGAGTCCTGGGACGGAGAAAGAGCAGGGCCGAGGCCGAAAGCTGGCGTCGGTTGCCAAGAGCTGGCATTGGGGGTGGAGTTGGCATCGGTTGTTGAGAGCTGGGATCGGGGCCGGAGCTGGCGTTCGTTGCTGAGAGCTAGCGTTGGTGTCTGTGCTGTGCTGTCGGGAGACGAGGCCAACGGGTAGAGTCAGTGCCACGAGCAGGGTTGGTGCTATCGGGAGCCGAGGCCGACGGCAGAGTCGGTACTGTCGGGAGCTGAGGCCAAGGATAGAGTCGGTGTTGTCGAGAACCAATGGGCCGACGCCGATGGGCCGATGCCGAGGCTGACTTGCCGAGGTCGATGGGCCGATGCTGAGGATGATTGGCCGAGGCCGAGTTTGAGTTCGAGGCCGAGTTTGAGTTCGAGGCCAATGCCAACCGACTGGAAGAAGGCCAACCTGGGTGGCTAACTGGCGGTTCGACTCGGGTGTATCATTGTTGCCCATGGGGTTTATTGGCTCCATCAGTTGGTATAAAAGCAAAAAAAAGGGCTTAAGAAATTGTTTGGCAGCTTTTAACATCTAATGTCAGCACTAGATTGCCGGTATCTCTCAATGCTATCCTCTTACCTTGATTCAAACCCAAATTTAGCTAGTCTCGGTTAACAAGAATCATGCCCATGTTTGTGGCCACTTGACGCAATTAAACTATTCATTAAGGTAGTATTTGAAACGAGGGATAAGAGGGGATATCCTTTGAATATCTCTTATTCCCAAAAGCCATAACTTTAATGAATAGCTAGGAATGAAGTTAACCAAAGAGATAGTCCATGATTAACCATGGGATATCCCCTCAATTTATCCCCTAGAAAATACAGGAATAGTTGGTTATCCCTCTAAATAGAGTAAAAGAAAGTTATCCTATGGATTTACCTTTTTGCATTTGATATGATCAATGGGATAGCCAAGGAATATCCCTAGAGATAGCCAGGGGACAAACTCTATCCCGTACACTTATCCATGAATAATATTTTTTCTATCAAGCACTATCTAAATGAATCCAGTATACATTGTTTGCGGTGAGTAACTTGATCAAGTTGATCATGATTGTCTTGTTTAATTATCAATCCAACCCGGCAAGATTTGGATCATCATTGACTCGATAAAACCCATCTAGTTATGACTGGGCATAGTAATATAAGTCAAGATACTTTGAGGTAGTACTTTGGTTAATGAATAAATCTTGAGAGAGAATAAAAAAATCAGGTATTTTAGAAAGGAGGATTTATTGTGCGCTTGAAAAGTACTTTTATTTGTTCCGGCCATATAAAATTTATAGTATACGAAGGTAATAAAAGTGAAACCAGTGAATTGACAGAAGTCAATTAGTTAACCATGTTAGCATCCAGTTGATCTTGTTGCAAGCTACGTTAGATTGTTTTGAATGGTATTATATCGTACATGATTTATCTTGGCATATTTATCAAATTTATAATACGTATCAGGTACTGTTACCTGTTTAGCAAACAAAATGCACTAGGTTTATGCTTCTGGCGACAACTCATTGAATTCTAGTTCAAATTCGGGATTCCCTTGTTAAATGAGTCATATTTAGGCTCATAGTTCTGTTATAATACTACGCCATCTGTTTGAAATATAATCCAAACTCTGACTCGCTGTTGCCACTATCTACGAATATTAATATAGTTAAAGCATGATTTTGAAAATTGAACCGGATCCCGATCCAACCGGTTCAATCGAAAATTGATCATCAATCCGATCCGATTTTATTATTAAAGTTAACTTTTATTGAGCCGATCGGGTTTAAAAAAAACTGATTCAACCCTGATTTTTAAACTTTTAATTTTAATAAATAAAATTAAGATTAATTTTTTTAAGCTCAACTTATATTCTAAGCTGTAAACGATATAACAAAATGATAACAACGGAGATTGAAAGATGGACGATGGAGAAGGAGAAGGTGGCTCTGGCGGAAATGAAGATGGTGTGGTAGTCGAAGGAGATAAGAGCGAAGGAGGCAGAGGAAGACGAGAAGATCGGTGCCATAAATCTGAGCCTTCGCGGTAGATTTGGTGAGGAGGCGGCAGTGATGGAGGGAGACAAAGAGATAGATAGCAAAAGAAGAAAGATAATTAGTCTAGGAATAATGAAGAAAAGAGAACGACGAAGCCTTGAAAATCAAGGCAAGAAAGATCGGTGGACAAGGAAGGGTAAGAAAAGAAGTAAAAAAAAAAACAAAAGGGAAGAAGTTTTTGGAAAGCAATTGGCAATTTTGTATTTTTTATTTTAATAAGGATATCATGTTTTGTAAAAAATATTATAAATTAATTAATTAAAAAAAAAAGCAAGGCCTTCAATTTCTCTATTAGTAATTTACTAATTTAAAAATTGGTGCTGCTGAAATCCATTTTTGACTTGGGGGTGGTACACATCGAGATTCGGATAGCACTCTTCCGTCCAGGTTGACTTGCAAGGCAGCCTTTACGCAGAAAGCATGGGGATGGTTCCTACGAAAGATCCTTCGATGCCCAAGTCAGTAAAAATCTTCAGCCATCAGATGAGAGAAGAAGGCTTTCAGCAGAAGAATCTTCCTTCTTGAGATGATTTCTTAGGAGCAATGGCCTATGCTAGAGTTCTTTGGGCTTAGATTGCCTTCGAGAGCGTACATTGGGGGTCTTGGAACTTGGTATTTATGCGCTACCAAAAAGGTAAGCCGTTATCTAATTTCTTGGGCGTGTTTTAGGGCGTTGGCATCCGATAAGACTGGAATCCCATCGGTTACGGGATCGATGGTTGATGAAGCTGACGAGTATTTTATCAGAAATTTAAAATCTCGTTGATCATGGACGGAGTGTTGTATTTGGTTTCCATTTCTGTTTAGAGAAGCTCACTCCATAATCTTTGCGATTAGGATGATTCATCCTCCGAGATATCCGGCGTTGTTTGAAGCAGCAATAGCACTTACATTGAAGGGATGATGATCGATTCCGTCGAGATTCGGAGATCGACTCTGGTATCAGCGTCGAGACCGACGATGGTGTCGGTACTAACTCTGGAGTTGGTGAGGAGACCGACTCTGGTGTCGGTGCCGAGATAGACTCTGGCGTTGGTATTAAGACCACCAGTCAGTCAGTTTAAACGTGGCTTGATTAGCCAATCGGAGATAATTCGATCTTGTCGTCCGGCATGTTTATTGATGTTGTGATAATTTTTTTTTGCATCAGAAACTTTGATCGCAAGAACTAATTTATTTCAGCTAAAAATAAATAAAAATATTAAATAAAATTAAAAAATATTTATTTTTATTATTTTTATATTATTAAATTAAAAATTAATTATGATATCATTTGATTCGAACGAATTGATTTATCTGATCGATTGATCCATAATTCAAATGCTAAGCTGATTTTCGAATCATTGAGTTAACATGACGGGCCTCTCCTGTCTCCCCCCTTCGTTCCACGATTCCCAAAAAAAAAAAAAAAAAAAAATTGGGTAAATATCCTCCTCTTATTAATAAATTTCAGGATGCCGCATGTCTCGCTCCGTGAACCTAAACTTTGTCATCTACTAGTCTACTACCTCAACCTGGCATTGGGAATGGAACGGTCTATCAGCACCACGCCACTATTTGCAAAGCTAACTCTACCTAAATAAATCAGCTACTAGATATATGTTCTTCACCGATATCAAAGCAGCCCACCACAAATATAGTGACACTAACTTTTGCTTCTTTGCCATTAAATCTATAGAGTTTTTACTTTTTTTCCTCCTGCCTATCACCTCTTTTCCTCAGGAAAACATTTGGGCAACACGTCTCGGCCATGAGGAAAGATGGCGATGATTATTAATTCAGGAGTCGGATTGCAAGCTAAGTTTCGTTCTCAAAAAATACATAGGAAAGAAAAATTCTTTCCTTTGCGCCGAGAGCAACCAATCGTTCATGTGCGCCGGGCCCACTTGGATTCACCTTGAATGCTTTTAGGCACTTTTTAATGTTTCTCGGTCACCTACTCTTCTTTTCTTCGGAAATGGTACCGGCTCTGAGCAGCGGCCCCACGCAAGGGTAAGCGCGCAAGCGCAACCTTTTTCCGCTTTAGCTTTTGTGGCCTCGTTCGTTACCGTTTGGAAACAAGCCCAACAAAGCATCATCTCCGCTCTTTAAAAATCGATTTTTTTCGATGGAACGATGGCACCGAGCAGGCCGGGAATCCCATGCCCTCTCGCCACCAGAAAAGCCTGGTACTGCTCGGCAGTGGACAGAAGTTACGGTCGTGCCGGGCGTCCTTTAGGAGCTTTTTTTTCTTTTATTTATTGGATTGAAGCTTATGTAATGCAAGGACGTGGGGCCGCGGAGCTGGCCATCGAAGCAGCAGGGTTGGCAGATCCGTCCGTTCAGGCGGTCCACGTCCTGAGGAGTTTCTATCTACACCTCAAAAATTACTCTCGATACTTTATATATATATATATATATATATATATATATATATATATATATATATATATATATATATATATATATATATATATATATAATTACTTTTTACCCATCATTTTTCTATCTGCATTCCTTATTTTTTTTAATTTCCAAATACCCTCATTATCACCCGTGTTACTCTTCCCACCCGCTTTTTTTTTTTTTTTTTCAAACCCCTCCCCTCCCCTCCCGTCCAGCTCCTTCACGACAATCGCCTCTTCTCCGATGTCGTGCAGCCGACAATATATATAAACAAACTATCATATTTTAATTTGAAATTTGAAGGTTGATCCTCCTCCTCACCAGCTGGACTCCTTCTCTAATGCTTACAATAGCAGTAGACTATGCTTCGTCTCTACCCATCGGCCAAAGTTTGCTGGACACCTCCCATATTTAGCTCCCAATCAAACGGCTATGCACTACTTTCCGACGACCGTCGCGCCTTTCGATGCCACCGTGGTTCTCTCTGGAGACCCAGCAATTGCTTACCGTTGCCTTCGGCCTTATTCTTTCGGTGCCGCTCTACTGTTGCCATTCATCGCCTGTTCAATGGCCACGATTGTCTATCCACACCATCAATAAAAATTATTTTTTTCTTTTACAAAATTCCTTTATTAAAAAAATCCTAAAAAATTAATCAAAAAATTTATACTCAAGATTTAAAAAATTAAAAGGAATCAAACTGGTCAAGGCATGTTAAACACTGCCCTAAGGACAAGTTTTCGCCCCCTCATACGGGTTGTTGGCGAATTGTCCCCAAGGTACAACGACCTAATTTGATTCGATTCTCTTACCGCGAGCATGATCGGATGGATGTTCAAACCCAGTGATTCTTCAGATGCCCAAATATAATAATAAAATAGTTAAATAAATCTTTTACCACCTGTAGTTTGTTGAGATAGATTTCCTTGTTTAGACTCCTTGTTGAGACAGCATCAGGATTTGCAGCAACAGGATCTTCAAGGAATTTCAGTAATAGAATCTTCAAGGATTTGCAGCAACAGAATCTTTAAGGATTTGCAGCAACAGAATTTGCAGCAACAGGCAACAGAATCTTCAAGGATTTGCAGCAACAGGATCTTCAAAGATTTGCAGGATTTGTAGCAACGGAATTTTTAAGGATTTTATTTTCTACCTTTTATGTTCACTTCTTATTTCCCTTAGTTTATCCATATATTTATAAAAAAAATTGACTGTTTCTCCTTGTGACCGTTCCTTCCCAAACGGAAGGAATAGCGGAACGCTCGAGCGTTTCTGAAAATCATGGAACGCTCGCTAGCATTCGATAGCTAGCATCCCACGCGAGCTTTAAATGCTCGCGTGGGGCCTTAACAGCAGCTTCCCCTTTTTTTTATTTTTAACTTTTCAAACGGCAAAAGTCAATAATCCCCCACAAAAGTTAAAAATAAAATAAAATAAAATAAAACAAATAATAAAATTAAAAAAAATTAGGGCATCTTATACTGCGTAATAGGTGAGGTGTCCTGTGGACTTGAACCTCACTTAGTGTTGATTGTATACATCTGAAGGAACCATAGTGGATTAGACCTTGAACTAGGTCCTTGACTCAGACTTCTACTAATCACACACATAACATGAATCAAAAAATAATAAAATTAAAAAAAATTAGGGCATCTTATACTGCGCAATAGGTGAGGTGTCCTGTGGACTTGAACCTCACTAGTGTGATTGTATACATCTGAAGGAACCATAGTGGATTAGACCTTGAACTAGGTCCTTGACTCAGACTTCTACTAATCACACACACAACATGAATCAATTGGGTTTAAGCGGTCAGTGCATATTAAAGGCCTTGCGCTTAGTACCTTGATTTTTCATGAGAATTTATTAAGGTTAGCCCAAACCTTCAGTCACGGCCTTATATGACAATTCTCAGATAGGTGAATCCTCCAAGGGTATTTGTGACTAATACCCTGCAAATAACCTACCTCGGATCCATTAAGAGAATCACTCAACCTTACACAATTTACTTTGTCACTTTATAAGAGCACTCATCATAGGGATGGGTTGAAAATTTTTTCAAAATTTGTGCTCTAACACGATCACTCAATCAGCTTCGTTTCTACCATATTGAACCTCATTCATGGGATCTCCAATCACAGAGGTTGGGTATCCACTGTGGTGACCAAATAATGGGCTTAAGCCCCATCCCCTCGATGAATCTAGGACTCCACTCCTAGATAATCCCTTGGTTAATTGATCTGCCAATTCTTCTTAAATTTGACAAATTCCAAAGAGATAACATCAATTTTCTTATGTTGTCTTATAGTGTCAGCTCCCCTCCTCTCTGGGGCCACCGACAGCACACCTGCACACTTGTGGTAATCGGATAGAGTTTTACTAGTCTTTATGTAGCGCTCCATAAAGAGCTAGAGAACCCCAACTAATTATCATAAGTGGCAGACACACGAAAACACATCCTGTTAAAAACTTTTCATTTTCATCTCAATTATACACAATCACCCAATCAACATTAAGCATCAACCTGCTCAGATAATATTTTTCATGACATTCCTCAGGCAGTTTACAAGATCACATTCACATTCGACATTAAAATCCTAAGTGCACACATCATGCTCATAATCTTCTCCAAAACATAAGTCTCGTATTCATATCCAAAAAGGTCTAAAACATCATTACATCCCACTGTACACATACACATATACAAAATACAATATCAAACCACACTCTCTCAATATACAAGGCTAGCATTTAAACACTCTTGCATCCAAGCAAGCTTCACCAGCTAAGGGTCCTGTCCTGCTTATCTTGTGATCCTGGCAGAAATACTCACTGATCTGAAAGAACATTTAAATCATAGAGGGATGAGACCTAAGTCCCAGTGACTGGATAACCATCTAACTATGGAGAAATAGAGAACCATAACCTCTTAATTTCAATCGTATGCTGAAACTATTTAACTTGTACAACTCAAAGTACATTTTTAACATGATATCAGATAAAATAAAATGTAGCTTATTCTTCAAATAACATATCAGTACTGAATACTCTATAATAACTCTTCACTGAAAGATAACTCATTAAAATAAAACTTCATGCATTACAATATGAAGATATGCATTCTTTATCTACAACCCAGACTCCCATCAGGATCTGCTTGCCCACTGGCATCTCAAGTAAGCTCTCCCTCTCGGGATAACTATTTGGCCCATTGGCCCTTTTTATATCACAACATATGCTTTTAGATCTCATGATGCTGGGCTGTGTGTGTAATGCCTCTGAGGTACCACCCTACAGTCGCCCTTCTGTAGGTGTACTCTCATCGGGTGCGTGACTAGCAACAGGATCCCCGCACAAATAGCACCCCTTACCCGTGCGGTTCACCTGGCAAAGTGCTTTGTTCCTTAACCCTGGAACCTCGGGTTTTCTCTCTGCCCCCACGGGCTATATATAGTAATCAGCTCCACTGAGCTATGATTCATGCCCCCACGGGCTGCTCACAACCAGCCCCACTGGCCTGGTTAGGCATGCACTCACCCCTGATTCTGGGGTTCATCGTACGATCTGTTCGCAAGGAGGTGCCGGCTCGATAGTAGTGTGCAATGCTCATGCTACAGTACAGTCTAAAGGGTGATCAGCCCCCTAGCTGCCTGATGCTCAGTATGACTCATACATCATTTGTAAAGCTTTATCATGCAAATATGCCATGTATACATTAAAAATTCCCTCATCGAAACTCATGCTTATGTGTTTATGCTCAAAACTCATTTATCAGATTATCATATACTAGGTTCTCATTTCTCATATTTAAAACATACATAATACTCTGCTAAACATACATACCATAACTAGGTATAATCTCATTATACTAGCTCAAATTAACCTCTCATTGCTAGATGAGAAATCCACTCACCTTAGTAGGTTACTCCTCGACTGGTAAACTGGTACTCAACTCTTCTAGTCTACTCTGAAGAGTCGAGCAAACCCCAAGCTTCCCTTTCCCTTTCTCTTTCTTCCTCCTTTTTCTTCTTCTTCTTCTTCCTTTTCCTCTCTTTTCTTCTCTTCTTTCTTTCTTTCTTTCTTTCTTTCTTTTCTCTGGCTGAACCCACGTTCCCCTTTTTCTCTAATGACTTGGGGACCAAGTCATGGAAACTTAAGGGTTAAGGCATGCCAAATCTCCCTTTTACCCTCAACACTCTTAACACACGCTTTTTGGAAAACACGTGGCTCACTTATAACCATGATATTTTGCCCTTATATTTTCTTTCCTAAGTTGCCCTTAACACAATTTGCAATTGACATCGGAGCCTTTTCCCATTTTGCCCCTGATATAGCATTTTTTTAATAGATTTATAGCCCAGATCATCCTTTTTCGCTTAAATCTATACTTTTATGTAACATTTCTAAGAAAAGACTTTACCATCTTGAAGAACTCGATTTTAGAAATCCAACGGTTCAAACGGCATCCAAATCGGACTTGAAACGGATTAAATATGAATTTCTCAAGATTTAACTCAGAAAAACCTGCCGTCGCGGAGTCGGCTCGAACAGATTGGAGTCGGCTCGAGCAGAAGTAGGGGTCGACTCCAGAAAAGTAGGGTCGACTCCTGAAAGTAGGAGTCGACTCCAGCACTGCAGGGGTCGACTCCTAAGCGTGCCGAAAGTTTAAAACCGTGCCGGAGTCGACTCCACTCAGATTGGAGTCGACTCCAACCACTAAAAACGTCATTTTTAGGATAAAACTCAAACTAAACTTGATTTTTCTTGTGATTAAACCCATTAAACTTAAGTCTCTCAATTTCTCAAATCAGACTCATTAACATTTAGAAATATACTTATTTACTCCAAAATTTCTTCTCTTTACATTTATCAAAAGGCCAACACACCCATATTTCAAGAAAACTTTCTGACTTTCATTTTAACTGAAAATGCCATAGATTACAAGGTTTTCAGGATGTTACATATAGACTTATGACGAAGCCGTATATGGCGATTCATCTTTTTATTGGTACTCTTTTGATTTGTCAATTCAATTGCGGCCTTATTATCACAATGGATAGATATAGCTGGAACTGGCTTAGGTACCAAAGGTAGCTCTGATATTAGATTTTTTATCCACTCTGCCTCATTACAAGTGGTATCCAGAGCTATCAACTCAGCCTCCATGGTGCTTCTAGAAATAATAGTTTGCCTAGTGGATCCCCATGCAATAGCAGCACCGCCAAGAAGAAAAACGTATCTGGTAGTTGATTTTAAATCATGAGAATCAGTGACCCAATTAGCATCACTGTAACCCTCAACCACCTCAGGGTATTCAGTGAACATCAAAGAGAGATTAAGTGTTCCCTTTAAATATCGGAACACTCTTTCTAAGGCTACCCAATGAGATTGATCAGGATTTTGATTATATCTACTCAGCCTTCCTACAGCATAGGCAATATCAGGTCTTGTTCTGTTTGCTACATACAAGAGAGATCCTATAATTTGAGAATACTTTAATTGATTAATTGGGTCACCTAAATTTTTCTTTAGGTGAAAGCTAGGATCAAAAGGAGTAGATATTGATTTAAGATTGGAATAACCAAACTTCTTGATCATTTTTTCTATAGAATGAGAAAGAGAGAGAGCTATCCCTTCATGGGACTTGATAAGCTTCATCCCTAGGATTACATCCGCTTCACCTAAATCTTTCATGTCAAACTTAGAAGAGAGGAAATATTTAACACTTGAAATAATTTCAAGAGATGTTCCAAAAATTAAAATATCATCGACATATAAGCAAAGGATTACACAATCATTATCGACGATCTTAGAATACACACACTTATCATGATTATTGATTTGAAATCCAAAAGATAGAATAATTTGATCAAATTTCCCATGCCATTGTTTAGGAGCCTGTTTAAGACCATAAAGGGACTTGATAAGTTTACAAACCTTATCTTCTTGTCCCTTTACAACAAAACCTTCAAGCTGTTCCATATAGATCTCCTCCTCAAGATCTCCATTTAGGAACGCAGTCTTCACATCCATTTGATAAATGATTAACTTATGAATGGAAGCAATAGCAAGTAGTGATCTAAGGGTTGTTATTCTAGCTACAGGAGAATATGTATCAAAGAAATCTAACCCTTTCTTTTGGTTATACCATTTGGCTACTAATCTAGCCTTATACTTTTCTATTGAACCATCAGGTCTAAATTTCTTCTTAAATACCCATTTACACCTAATGGTTTGCTTCCATGGGGTAAATCAAATAAGATCCAAGTTTCATTTTGTAAGATTGAATTAAATTCAGAAAGGATAGCTTCCTTCCAAAAAGGAAGCATCAGGAGAAGACATCGCCTCTGAAAAGAAGAAGGTTCGCCTTCGACTAGGAAAGTAAAGAAATATTCACCAAGATCTTTTTCTTTCCTTATCCTTGAACTTTTTCTAAGTTCAGAAGGTTCACCTTTAGGATTATATCTTTTCCTTTTCCTTGACTCATTAGAAACCCAGCTTCAATAGAATCATGAACCAAGTAAGGATTAGAAGAGAGTTGATTTGGTACTTGATTCTTGAAAGGAAAAACATTTTCAAAATAAGTAGCATCTCTAGATTCGATAAGAGTGTTATTTGAGATGCCACTTATATCAGAGTTTATGACTAGGAACCTATTTGTACTGCTATCTAAGGAATAACCTATAAAGATAGCATCTACAGTTTTAGGTCCTATTTTTCTTCTCTTGGGTTAGGTATTCCTACCTTAGCTAAGCATCCCCACACTTTAAGATAATCTAGCCTGGGTGTTCTACCTTTCCAAAGCTCAAAAGGTGTTTTAGGACTATCCTTAAAGGGTATCCCATTTAAAATATAACACGCAGCTAAAAGAGCTTCCCCCCACAAGTTCTCAGGTACGCCTGAACTTATTAACATTGAGTTAACCATATCCATTAATGTACGATTTTTCCGTTCAGCTACACCATTAGACTGAGAAGAGTATGGTGGTGTAACTTCATGAATAATCCCATATTCTTGACAAAATATAGTCATTTCATTTGAAGTATATTCACCACCGCGATCTGACCTAAATTTCTTAAGCTTTTTCTCAGTTTGGGTTTCAGCTTCTACCTTATAAATCTTAAACTTATCTAATACTTCATCCTTAGATTTTATCAAATATATGTGACAATATCTTGAGAAGTCATCTATGAATGTTACAAAGTAACGACTTCCTCCCCGTGTAGGAAACTTGGTAGAGTCACATACATCGCTATGGACTAATTCAAGAAGTGTTGAACTCCTATTTACTGATTTAAAAGGTTTTCTAGGCATCTTAGCTTGAATACAAATCTCACATTTAAACTTTCTATCAATATGAACCTTAGGAATTAGATTAAGATTTGTCATGTAATGAATACGATCAAAATTCACATGACCAAGTCTACTATGCCAAACATTTGAAGATTCAACATTAAAAAGAAGAGAACTTTTATTAGATAACTTAAAGGATACATTTAATTTAAAAAGACCTTCACATACAAAACCTTTACCAACAAACTCATTATTACGAGTAATTACAACTTTATTTGACTCTAGAATAATTTTATATCCTCTAGATATAAGAAGAGATCCACTAATCAGATTTCTTCTAACACTAGGAACTAACAACACTTCATGAAGGACCAGGATTTTTCCAGATGTCATCTTTAGATCCACTTGACCTTTCCCAAGCACTTGTGCTGAAGAGTTATTCCCAAGTGTCACACCTCCTCCACTTGATTCCTGAAAGGTGGAGAACCAGGAGCGATCAAAACAAACATGAACATTAGCTCCTGAATCAAGCCACCAATCACAAGAAGATTGGGTTGAGTTAATTAAGAATTTTGAATTTACCGACCTAAAAGAAGGCTCAGCACCACTCTCAACCACGTTAACTTGTGGTTTGGATGATTTCCTCAATGGTTCAGTCTTTCGGTGGTAGCAGTCCTTCGCCACATGATTTATCCTTCCGCACACAAAGCAGAATGTGCCTTTATAATTCTTTGACTTCTGATTCGGTCGGTTCTGATTTGATCGGTTCTGAGGAGGTTTGTATGATTGGTTGGATCTAGATTGAAATTTTCTCTTCTTAAAATTCTTTCCTTTGGGTTTGAATTGATTTGGAGTTGGATTTGACTCGGTCAGATTGATTTTAGGTCCAAGGTCGGTCTTTTGATTTTGATTTAGCTTAAGCCGGTGTTCCTCTTCTATCCTAATAGAGTTAATCACTTCTGTTAGGGTCAAGCTACCTTGCTTATGACTTAGCTCTCGAGCAAAGGATGACCAAGATGGTGGAAGGGCATCTACTAAGGCTTGGACCTTATAGTTTTCAGAAAAACTACAACAGTCAATTTTGACTTTCTAAGAAAATCTTGGAATTCATGAATTTGAATGCTAATGGGTTTGGAATCTACCATTATGTACTTTCAAAATTTTGAGATAGTGAATCTATCTAGAACATCAACCATCCCATATTCAGCCTCAAGAGCATCCCATAGTTCCTTAGCAGTTTTAGTAGGAAGGTAGACATCATAAAGATTATCAGATAGGCACTTAAAATTCTATGTCTACAATGAAAATCTATTTCTTGGGGGTTTTTGATGAAGATGAGGTATCAACTATACTAGAAGAACCTTGTTGACTATTAGATTTGGGATCTGATAATTCTATGGCAGAAAATAAACCTAAAGTGGTAAGCCAGTATTTCACTTGACTTTGCCACTCCTAAAGAATAATCCATTGAATTTTTCAGGTTTAATTGCACTAAGATCATCAGAACCCATTTTGAAAAGGTTGGTTTCTTAATTCGTTTGCACAACCAAAAAGTATTTGAATTTTCAAATTAATAATTTTTAAGATATTTCTAGATTTTAAATTTAAATTCAAAAGAATTAAATCTAGAAACTATTTGCAATAATAATCAAACCACTAAGCAATAATTAACTCAAATAATTTAATTTTAAATTTGAGTTTAATTTTTTTTAATTTCAAATTTGAATTTAAACTTTAAATTTTAAATTCAAAACTAATTCTAAGGCTTCTGAACAGATTCAAAATAAGATTTTTTTTATACTTATAATAAAATCTAGCACTTTCTAATGATAAAAAACATGTCCTTAGCTATTAGAAAAATTGTTTTTTCTTTTGCAAAATTTCTTTATTAAAAAAATCCTAGAAAATTAATCAAAAAATTTATACTCAAGATTTAAAAATTAGAAGGAATCAAACTGATCGAGGCGTGTTAAACACTGCCCTAAGGACAATTTTTTGCCCCTCGTGCGGGTTGTTGGCGAATTATCCCCAAGGTGTAACGACCTAATTTGATTCGATCCTCCTACCGCGAGTACGATTGGGTGGAGGTTCAAACCCAATGATTCTTCAGATGCCCAAATATAATAATAAAATAGTTAAATAAATCTTTTACCACCGATAGTTTGTTGAGACAGATTTTCTTGTTTAGACTTCTTGTTGAGACACATCAGGATTTGCAGCAATAGGATCTTCAAAGAATTTCAATAACAGAATCTTCAAGGATTTGCAGCAATAGAATCTTTAAGGATTTGCAGCAACAGAATTTACAGCAACATGCAACAGAATCTTCAAGGATTTGATTTTCAAAGATTTGCAGCAACAAGATTTGTAGCAACGGAATTTTTAAGGATTTTATTTTCTGCCTTCTATGTTCACTTCTTATTTTCCTTAGTTTATCCATATATTTATATAAAAAATATTGACTGTTTCTCCTTGTGACCGTTTCTTCCCAAACGGAAGGAATAGCAGAACGCTCGAGCAACGCTCGAGCGTTTCTGGAAATCACGGAACGCTCGCGAGTGCTCGCTAGCGTTCGATAGCTAGCGTCCCACGCGAGCTTTAAATGCTCGCATGGGGCCTTAACAGCAGCTTCCTTTTTTTTATTTTTAACTTTTTAAACAGCACATTTTTCGCAGTGGCTGGGCCCTCACGGGCCTCTCTCACTTTCGTCATTCCCTAACAACTTGAAGCTCTTTGGCCACACATGGTCAATAGAGGCCTTTTGTTCGGCCACATTGATCTGATTCTATTTGGCCCAATGTGACCGAATAGAAGGGCTTCGTTCAACCTATCATGGCTGAATAATGATATTTTGTTTGACTCTGATAGATCGAACAAAATATAATCCAAAAAAAATTAAAAATAAATTTTTCATATTTAAAAAATTTTCAAATCGTTAGTTACTTTTTTATTATTGAAATAAAAACTAAAAGCTTTTTAAATAAAAAAATTTAGAGCCTGATAATGAATTAAAAATCAGTTGCAACGTTGAGGGAGGAGCGTTTGATGAGATGGGGTGTTGGGAGAAATAGTGAAGGGGTAGGATGGTTATTGCGTTTTCGGGACAAATTGTTTTTTTTTTATTTTTTTTATTTTTTAAGCGTGGGTGGGAAGAGTAATTTTTGCGGTGTAGATAGAATTTCCCACGTCCCGGAGCGGCCATGGTTTTGGCGGTCTCCGTTTACGAAAACGCTTTCCTGAAAATAAAATTTTACGAAAATGCTACCATGGGATTCTCTTTGCTGGACCGGGGATGTTTGGAAAGGAAATAAATATCGTCTGTTGATTGCGTGAACGTCCGTCCCTTCCAAAAGGGTTTGGCTTCAGAAATAAAGTCTGATGGAATAGTTTGGAGACCAAGCAATTACGAGAAAATAAGTGCCGAGAATTCTGATATTCCACTCCCTGATCTGGTCCTATATACTTCACTAATGTGGCGGACTTGGTGCGACTTGCGGGTATTCATGAAGCAGCAATACATCTATCACTCATGCGGGCAAAGTGGACAGCGGCGTGGCATTTACATGGGAAATTCTATTTGGCCCGTCAGTTTTGCTGAGAAGCTCCTCGTGCAAATTTAAAAAAAATATATTTATTCCTAAACTTTTTGGATCAAAATATCCCTTCTTACTCAATAGCCTTCCAACATCCAAACAGTCCCCCACACTTTCCTACCAGCCCCTCCTCCGTCCCCTACCCCTCCTCTCGCCTCCTTCACTCCGGATCATCCCAAGGATCGTCGTTTGAAGTTGATTGAAGCGATTTCAATCTTAAATCGAGCAATGGACAAGTAATTAGTAATTTTTGAAGGTTCTACAGTCGCAAAGGTTAGTTTATATCCCCATTGTAAATTTTTTTTTCTCGGTTCATGCGTTGTTCGGCCATGTATGGCCGAACAGGTAAGCTCTGTTCGGCCACACAGAGCCGAACAACATAAATATGTTCGGCCCTGGTGGGCCGAACATCTTTCTTCTGTTTGGCCCAGTTCAGAAGAAAGATTTCTTCTGTTCGGCCTGAGTGGCCGAACAGAAGATTTATTCTCCATTTTTTTTGGATTAATTATGTAGGGTTTAAAATTATTATTTGATCGTGTAGGATGATGCTTCGACCCAATGCAGCATGATTGGCTCTGATTGTGTGATGGATTACACAAATAAATTTACAACTTACGAGGTAAAATTTAATTGCATTTATTTTTGTATTATTTGACCGAGCAATGTTTAAAATTGTCTACTAACATAAAACTATTTATTTTATAGATATTCAAAAGTAGAGAAGAAATGTGTAATTTGTGTCGGAAAGTCGGAAAGAGGAATGGATTTATATTATTAAAAAATCCGATACAGGCAGCAATGTTAAGAAACCAAGAATTATTTTTTCTTGCGAGAGGAGCGGTACTTGCAAAAGTAAACACATCAAGGAAAAGGGATCAAAGACCAGGGCCAGTGGCACTAAGAAGTGTAGATGTCCTTTTGCCCTAAGAGGGAAGAAATTGGACACTGCAGATGATTGGATGTTAATGGTCATGTGCGGTATGCACAATCATCCAGCTGCAAAGCATCTCAAGGGGCACTCATATGCGGGACGATTATCTAAGCAGGAGACTACAATGCTAGTGGAGATGTAGAAGAGTTTGGTTCGGCCTAAGGACATATTATCTACTTTGAAGCAAAGGGATGCCCTCAATGTTATGACAATGAAGATAATCTACAATGCACGACAGAGGTGCAAGGCTGTAGAGATTGTTGGGAGATCTCAGATGCAACATCTACTTGGTAAATTATCTGAGTGTAAATACATTGAGTGGCATAGGAATTGTATTAAGTCTGATGCTGTGCGTGACTTATTTTTGGACACACCCTGGCAGTATAGACTTGTTACGTGCATTTCCTCGTATTGATAATAGATTGCACTTACAAGACGGATATATATCGTCTCCTCTCTTAGAGATTGTCAGGGTGACATCAACTGACCTGGCATTTTCTATTGCTTTTGTGTATATGGACTCTGAGCGAGAAGATAACTATACATGGGCATTAGAGAGATTTTGCAGTGTCATGGACGATGATGCTCTGCCTGAGGTGATAGTCACAGATAGAGACTTAGTTCTATTGAATGCAATTCAGAGGGTATTTCCTACGGCAATACATTTGCTATGTAGATGGCATATAGTATGAATGTTTTGGCCCAGTGCAAAAGGTTATTTGAAACAAAGGAGAAATGTGATAAGTTTATAATGACTTGGAATATACTTGTCTTGTCCATCACAGAAGATGAGTTTAATGATCACTGGACAAAACTCCAGAGAGAGTTTAGTACCTACCCAGATGCTTTACGGTATGTGTTAGATACTTGGCTGAGCAAGTACAAGGAAAGATTTGTCGCAGCATGGACGAACGCATGTAGGCATTACGAGAATTTGATAACTAATAGGTATCACAAGGAATTGATAAATTTAAAATATATAATTTAATTACACAATTGTTATTTCCCTTTTATTAAATTTTATTTACTTTTCTAGGCTGAAAGTGCACAAGCAAGGCTGAAAAGACAGCTTGGATCAAGCCAAGGAAATTTCGAATCATCTTGGACAAAAATACATAGTTTGATTGAGTTGCAGCATAGTGACATTAAAGCCTCATTTGAGAAGAGTTTGACGGTTGTGCAACACGACTTCAATCCTGCTGAATTCAAAGAACTGCGAGGTTTCATTTCTATAAGTGTATTAAATCAGATCCTCGCTCAAGCGAACCAAGCCAATTCAGTTTGTGGGTGTGCTATTCGGTGCACACATGGTTTATCATGCGCCCACGAGATTGTGCGGTTCAGATGGAAGGTCGGCCAATTCCCTTCAATTGCATAGATCCTCATTGGAGAAAACTTGATATGATGCCGGCTTCAAATGTGCAAAGTATTCAGCTAAGCTGTGAACCAGAGTTGGATATAATTGCTCAAAAATTCAAATAGTTAGATGGGTCTTCACAATTGTAGATGTTAAGAAAATTGAGAGAGATTGCTAGCCCAAAAGTACTTCTCTTGAAGAACCTGCCAAAAGGATCACTCGTTCACTTGGCCGCGGCCGTGCTTCATTGAAGGTTGATACATCTACCCGCTATGATCCTTCTGCCTTTGAATTGATTCTTTCAGGACAAGATAGTTATTCACCTGGTACGGGTACTCCACCAATGATGCAAGTGCCAAAGAGGCAGCCAAGGAAGAAGGTAAGAAGCATTTCTTTCACTAAAGAAGGGACCGTGCCGGTATGTGCCAGACGCGTGCTGATATGTGCCAGATGCATGCCGTACGTGACGGCACATGCCGGCAACTTCCGGACCCCGTGCCATTTGTTATTACAAAGCGATTGTTTACCATCTAATTCATTCATTAATGGTTTGCAGGTTTTTCGTCAGTGAACTCGGTCATATAAGCCAACAATATATTGATCAAATTCCAGATGGGTTGAGGCCGTTCATCCAACATATCAAGGATGTTAAAGCTAACGACAACTGCGGATTTAGAGTAATAGCTGCTTGCTGGGATTTGAGAGGAGGATTGGCTCCGTATTAGGAAGGATTTATTGAATGACTTGCAATGTCATTTAGAGCACTATCGTGCTTATTTGCTGTCGAAAGGGAGGTTTGAGGAGATTGAGCATGCATTATCATATTTTGATAATGCCACCTTATGACCGGTGGATGACTATGCCGGATATGGGGCACGTTATAGCGTCCCGTTATAACGTTGTCTATACCACCTCTCCTTGCAACAATGTCTTACATTCCTACCTCTACGATCGGTGCCTCTTCCTCCTTTATCCCGCAAAGATATTGTAGTGGCATTCGTTAATGGCAATCATTTTATGGAGGTATTACTTAAACAACTCTTAATCATCCTTAAATGACTAATAATTCATTATGTTTACTAATTTATATATTTTGCAGGTGTTTTGTTACCGGGTCATCCCGTTCCCCCAATAGCAAGCAATTGGCAAAAACATCATTTACCCTGTGCTTCCGGATGGGCTACTTCATATGCATCTAGGATTCACCAGTTCAGACAAACGATCTCGTCGGATGTTATTATTAGCAAGACTATTGAGTTGTAGGGTTAATTTTGTTAGCAACAATCAATTTTGTATAATGTCTGACATATTTATATTAATTCAAAAAAATTTTCATTCAAATTGAGCCAAAAGGAAGTAAAATTTCATTCAAATTTCAATGTCTTTTACAAAAAGATGCATTATGTGCTAAAAGATACAAAATACATGATGTATATTAGGGGTCCCCACCACGCCGTCGTCGACACCTATACTACTGTGGCGATGCATGACTAGGGCTAGGGACATCAGGCTGAACAGGCTCAACCATAGAGATATGCTGACCCTGCAACACATGTGCAATCTACGATATGACATCATACATGTACATCCCCTATGACGCAGCAGCCTCCTCCCAATCCATATCAAGAATGCTGGTGCAAAGGCCAAGCGCATCTACAATACATCGGCCTTGCACGTCAGCATCAGCAACATCGGGACATGATCGGGAGTAGATACTGGATCGGATCTCCGGAGGGTGAACAACCAGATGCGTGATCCGAGAATACCACTCCAAAAATCT
>UESW01004465.1:383646-434693 GCA_900491605.1 Calamus simplicifolius | reverse complement strand
AACCCACATTAAGGTGATAAAAGCCTTGACAAGTGTTTAAATATGGATGGCATGTCAACTTAAAATTTTATGTGAGGGATTTAGATAGATCTTAATTTTAATTAATAGATCTCATCATGCATTTAGATCACATACTCATTGATATCATACATGCATCACATACTCATGAAACATCATACATATCTCATACATGTATATAATAAACGTGTCATAGTATGGCCTTATCAAGATTGATCTTCATAAGCCAATATGAAGATCAATGGTCAATCCTAGGTAATAATGAGCAACACCATAATGTCTATTTGACCATCATCTTGTGCATAGACACCTAGCTCCTCCATCACCATGGTTGGATTGCATGACTTCAAATGGCTTGCTTTGTCTTCTTATTTTTACAATAAATAAACAAATACTACTAAAAGTAAAAAAAAAATTATAATGAAATAAAATGGCACGCATGCCATATTTAATAATTACAACCCATGTAAAAGAATAAAAAAAAAACTTGCCAATTACATTGGTCACAAGGCCATACTATGTACCATACAAAGCAGCACACCATGCAAAACATATCATGTTATCATATAGCATATACATATTGCATTAAAGAAAATATATTATAATAGGCGTGTTGTTTAAAACCAATTAAATTTATAAGGCGCTCCGATTAAGTAGTACGGCGGTTCCACTAGCGGTTAGCGGACGGGGTCGAGGGAGTTGCCCTTGCGGGGTCGTGGGCAGCGCCCCTCAAAACAAAATTTTTTCTTTGGAGATACATTAAAGTTTCATCCTAAAACTTTGATTTTTATTGATCTCGTCAATAAATTTAAGGCTTACATCCACACCACCATAAAAGCAATTGATAAATCCTTATTGTTGTGAATTCAGTTCATGTATTAATCTAATTAAGACAACACCGAAATCATATATCATGCTATTAAACACTTTAATTGCAATATCCCATTCAAATTTTAATCATATTAACAAATCCTTACAGGAAACAGATTCATCAATTAACACCTTAGGAAACCTATTATCTATGTCGTTCGCGCAAACCCTAATATCACATATATACAAGAACGCAAATCATGCCAAGATCATATACATCTCATACATACAATCAAACATGGCATAATCGATTTTTATGAAAACACAAGTTGCTCTGATACCACTGTTGGATTACGGAATGGAAAATCCCAATCGAATTGGAATAAAATGGCAGCGGAAACAAAATAAATTTATTCCTAACCCACCAAGGATCACATGCGTTTCATAAAAATGAAAGAAGGATAAACAAAATACCTTTTGTTGATCAGTATGTAATCCATTTATTCTTGTGTTGTGTTTGTTCGGATCTTCAAAGGTGCTGCCTTCAGAAAGACGACCATCCTCTATAAGTATCCATACACGAACGGACACCAAAACGGTTTTGAATGCTAGTTCAAAGTTTGTTTTTTACAAAAACAAACTAGGGTTTTCAATTCTCATTTTTCTTCTTTTCAAGGCAAGAGACACAACCTTTCAAAAGCCCCTTTTTGGTTAACTTGGATTTTTTAAAACATATATCATATATATATATATATATACACACACATAGTCTGCTAGGGGTTTTTTTTTGGTTAACTAGGATTTATTTATTTAAAACTTCTTTTAAATAATAACAATTTAAATCCTAGTCCTTATCAAATAAGGAATTTATATATTTTTAACCAAAAACCTTTATGGATTATTTCCTTATCCAATAAGAAATATAACTAATTAATTACTTGTCATAATTTTCTATCAAATAAGGAATTTATATTTTTAACCAAAAACCTTTATGGATTATTTTCTTATTCAATAAGAAAATATAACTAATTAATTACTTGTCATAATTCTTTATCAAATAAGGAATTATATTTTTTAACCTAAAACCTTTATGGATTATTTCCTTATCCAATAAGAAAATATAACTTAATTACTTGTCATAATTTCCTTATCAAATAAGGAATTTATATTTTTAACCAAAAACCTTATGGATTATTTTCTTATCCAATAAGAAAATGTAACTAATTAATATTTATAATTTAAAATAATATCATCATTTTAAATTACTATAGAGAGTAATAAATCGCAACCATTATTGTTCATTCTTAGTGTGCGACCCTATAGGTTCAATTAACGTTGGCAGTAAGCCTAAATCATATTTTGATCTTACAAGTCATAAGCGGCTTCTAGTAAGACATTATGACTACCCAAGTTAAATGAAAAACTTATGATCCGAGACAACCTTAAGTAGCTATGGCATAATCCTTTTGTCACATGATATCTTGATAGAATATAAGGCATGAAAAAAGTCAACCTTATATCGCTCTATCTTTAATTTCTCGAAACCCAATTAGACGGACTAAACAAATGATATTGATCTCCATCAATTCATTTGAGCATGACCATGCATTTCTCAGTCTCAATCATCGAGGGGCCCAGAGATATCTCTCTTACAAAAAGATGGACAAATTCCATCTTAATCACTCATATCTCACTACATGATTCTTATTATGTTCAAGCATAATCTTTATAATCATCTGGTTAAAGACAACGTTTGATTATGTCAAAATATAATATTCCTCATGTTGAGAATTATAGCAATCTCAGGTCTAAGGATTTAATGACACAACTACTAGAGATTAACTTATGACTTTGATCCATGTATTAATCTCAAGGCGGGTCTTGTCCAATATTTGTTCTCAACAAATACATATAAATTTTGATTCGTATCTCATACACATATTCATCCATGAATATCAATCAAATTACATACTAATCTTAATTTATTGTTATTCCCACAACAATAACCGATTAGGGACATTTAGAATAATTGATAATATTATTCAAAGATATTATTATATAATAAATATGCAAATCATGATAATAGTAAATGCTCATAAATATTCAAAATACCATGTCCATACAATAGGCCTAGGGCACTATTATTAACACCTCCCACCTCTCCCATAACTGCTCATAGAAGACGTAATGGATGCGGTACGAAGCTGCTGTTGATCCTCTGCTGGCTCGCTCAGGGGCCAGTGGCGTACGAGGGATCATCTGTATCCTGCCGAACTATCGTAAAACCCTTTCAGGATGATAGGGTTTTACGACATCCATGCACTTTAGGCATCCACTAAAAAATACAATATCAAGGAATGGACGATCATCCCGGATAAGACAATAGGGATCCCAAACTACCTGCAATATATTAAATCATAATAAATTTGATAATGTATGATAAATTATATAAATACACAAGTGCATGTCCTATGGTACATACCTCATCTGCCCTCAGTACGTCCAATGACTCGCGTAGAATCACCAAATGGTCCATTGTAGAATGGGGTGGAGTGTCGAGAGTCCATCGGTATACGCGGGGCCTAGCATCAGTATAGTCTAGGGCTGGGTGAGGAGTGAGAAAAGGAAAATGCTCATAAATCCATGCATGGAGAAGCGCTATATATCCACTGATTTGTCTAACGGGTGCCCTAGGCGCGATCCCCAATTGTCGATATAAATGAGCCAAGGCACCTGCACCCCAGGCATATGTGCTCACTCTATCCAAATGCCGAAGCAGAGCAAGATAAGCTATAGGCACCCTCGTCCTGCTCTTATCGATAAAAAGTGTACACCCTAACAAAAAAAGCAAATACGCTCGCGCTGCACAGTCTATCCTACAGCGGCTATCTCTATCTGATACATTATGAAAATGACTCTTCAGCCATTCTAACCTCACAGACTGACCGTGGATAGATAAAACCTCCTGACGCGCGTCATCCCATGATACATCCAATAGCTGCACTAGTAGGTCCTCAGCATCTCGATCACTCATCCTATATGTAGACAAGGACACTGAGGCACCTATGACACTAATCCCTAATATGGCGCAACATCATCCAACGTGATTGTCATCTCACCAAAGGGAAGATGGAATGTATTTGTCTCGGGCTACCATCTCTCTACAAAGCCCAAGACAAGAATCTTATCGGTTCGCCGATAAGAGCAATGCACTAGCTCTATAAGACCCGATTGCTGAACTATATCCCTGAATCTCCTATTCAATTGCCCTGATGCCCACCACTACCACTCACCTACTTTGGCAGCATGGTTCATGCATTTCAGTGAAGTCCGTTCATGTAAAATATAAATGGATAACATAAATAATACATAACAACATCAAAATAATATATTAAATAAAATACGGTAGAACAACGAACAAATACATGTTGCCTCCAGATGGAGGCTACAATATGTGTCTTGAAACTCCTAAGGACAGAGTCCATCCTCAGGACCGCCTGAACAAGGACCATCCGCTTCATCATCATCAACATCCATAGTTGGGATGTCCTCATCTGCTGTCTCATCTGGGAGCGATGGTGCAACAATAACCTCAGAAACCTCAGAAATCTCAATAACCTGATGCGCCTGGGTTCTACGTCTCCTGGCAGACGCTGTGGGTCTAACTCGTGAGGGGCCAGCATCCATATCTGGAACATTGCAATATTCATCATTAAAATAAAAATATGTCAAAATAAATATTTTATTAAAAAATATTAATAATATAAAACTCATTTAAAATTATAATATAAAATAACATATTTTTATTAAAATATATTAATAAACTCATTTAAAATTATAATATATACTTTATAATATACTTTATAATATACTTGATTATAATTATAATATACTTTATAATATACTTTATAATTATAATATACTTTATGATATAATATACTTTATAATATACTTGATTATTATAATTATTATTATAATATACTTTATTATAATTATATTTTATAATTTAATTACTCTGTTCGGCCCAGCTGGTCGAATAGAGTTAAATTCTGTTCGGCCCTGGTGAGCCGAACAGAGAATCTTTGTTCGGCCAATCAGGGCCGAACAGAGATTGCAGAGTGTAGGAGGGAGGGAGAGAGGTGGCGGAGAGGGGACAGAGCCGTGGGAGAGACCCGGACGCCGGGGAGGGAGGGGAGCTTGGCTAAAAAAAAAAACCTATGGAGGAGGGCGAATCGAGTGTGAAAGGGAGGGAGGGAGGGAGAGAGGGAGGAAGACCTTACATGCCGAGAAGCCGCCGCCGGGGAACACCGTGAGAGAGAGGGGCACCGTGAGCGAGAGCGAGCGGAGAAGCACGGTTGGATGAGGGAATGGGGGATACTAAGTAATTTTGGGGAAGCAAGAGGAAGGGGCGGCACCGAAGGGGTGAAGGGGAAAGGGATAGTTTAAGTATTTCATAATGTTAGGGGGGCTAGTAAGTAATTTCGAGGGGCTACTGAGTAAAAAAAATAAAAAAGTAAAATGGGGGGCTCCTCAGTAAAACTGGCGGTCCAAATAGAATTTCCTCATTTACATGATGCTTAATTTTTCATGAAACATTTCTTTAATGCCCTATGATAGGTAGTGTATATACGATATATACTGATTGGAGCATTCAAAAAAATCATATAATTCTATGTTATATTTATATGTGTGTGTGTAAAATGTTATGTTATACTTTGGATGCAGAAAGCCAAGGTAGAATGTTTAGATGCATGCATTAAGTTTATATAGTATCGGCAAGGCACAGCATTATTTTTTATAAAAGCTATCCAAAAAATATATATAGCTTTTTTCCTTTAATGATATAAATTTTTATGAATCTCTAACAAAAAAATGCTTGATGATTAAATTTATCTCGACTTAACATACATTCAGTCCTAAATGCAATAGATTTTGAAAAGTTTATTATGAAAATGAATTTTAGCAGTCATAAAGTTATTCACTAATAAGAATGCCTCACATCAATATATAAAGGAAGCATGTTTGGCTCAACTTAAAAAAAAAATCTCTTGTTATCTTTTCGTTTCTTTTGGAAACCTAACAGAATTAGAACATCATTTGAGATGCCATAAAATATTTATCACTAACTTTAAACATTGAAGTATTCCTTTTGGCATACTTTCAAATCCTTATTCTCTTCTATTAGCGTTCTCTTCCTATCTTGCAAGCTTTAATGTTATTTAATTTCATCATTGCCATCAATATTTTTTTTGCTATTTGAAAACATCATATGATTTTAATAGCATCACCCATGATACCTTCGTCTAAAAACAATAACTTGGCCCTAGCCATGGGATCAATTTTTTCGGTTTATAGGTCTTTTCTCATGACATTTTAAATAGTCAGGTTTTTTTGTTATGACATTTTAATTAGTTAATTTTTTAATTTTTTTGTTTGCAGGTGTCTTTTTCGATGACATTTCAATTAGTCAATTTTTTAATTTCTTGATTTGTAGGGGCCTTTTCTTATGGCATTTCAATTAGTTAATTTTCTAATTTTTCAGTTTGCAAGAGCCTTTTCTTATGAAATTTCAATTAATTGTACATTGTGCTGACTTCATCATGGCAAGCGCATGTCAAATCTCTGGGTCCGTAACCATCAGTGGTTATCTTTTGGTTCCGTAACTTAGTAGTTGTCTTTTCGTTCCGTAACTATCGGTGGTTACCTTTGCTCCTCGAATATGCCATGACCTTGATAAAAGGACCCTTAGTTAGTCTTTCGAGTTTCCGCCTCCTGCAGAGCGTTGATGTCAAGTCATCCTTTTTCGATGCTACAAAAAGGAAGATTTTTTTTTTAATTTTTGTAAAAAGTTTTTTAAAAATTAATTACTTTGATGGAGATTCTTTAATGCAAGTTAGTAATTTGAGAAAAGATAAGAATTAACTAACATAAAGAGCTAAAAAACTTAAGTTAAGGATTCCTTTTTCGTTGTAAGTGTGAGCTTTATACCTATTCGAAGGCTCATTTTTCTGCTTTTAGAAGGTGACTGATTTAGAGGTACTATTGTCTTGTAGCTGATGGGTGGTAAGGCTGATAGTGACAGATCACAACTGATACTGAATATGTCAGAGGTGCCTTGCCCTGCCTGCCATCTGCCTAGCGCGGTGCTACGGATGGTAGGCGGGCCTAGTCATGCCAGACACGCACCGTTACGGGGCATGGCCACATGCGCTGTTGCAGACGAGTGTGGATCATGTGGCTATTGCAGGCGGTTGGTGGGCCACGTGGGCGTGTCAAGTGGCTCAAGGTAGTGGGTTGTTAGGCTCAAGGCCGAGGCCGAGCCCTAGACCAAGGCCGAGGCAGAAGCTCGGGGCCGAGGCCGAGGGGACCTCGGAGGCTGAGGGGACCCCAGAGGCCGAAGTCACCCTGCGGGACCGAGGTGGGGCTCCATCAGTTTCCCTCACTGTTAACTTTAACGGCATTGGATCAGCCACATCAGATGCCCCCTTGCCTCTGAGATGAAGCAGGCCCATCCCAGCAAGGCGAAAGGGGTGTCACCTCCCAAGTGGTTGATCCCCACCGGCCGCCAACTACCGATGAGCACGTGTCCTTGGGCGTCGCGATAATTTTGTGCGGATGATCTGGGGGATATGATGGGGCGGCCTCTGTCGTCCATGTGATCTTCGGAGATCGGCCTCGAGGTGGGGGTGCTCTCTCGAAGCCTACAAAAAGCTGCCGCCATCATTGCTATCATGACGCTGACGTCAGCGGTGTCCCGTCATTGGCCGAAGGCGAAACGCCCCATTCGCCGGGCGCCTGCCGAGGCGACCCAACCTATAGCAGGAGTCCATGTGGCTGAGCAGGAAAGGCGGGACAATTTGAAACTGTTTAAGTCGGGCGAAGGGCCGGTATCCGTCACTTCGTTTCGTCTGTCCTTGTCTTTCTCTGGCCTTCGACCTCTCCTACAACATGAGAACCAGTCTTCGCCATTTTTCTCCACATGTTAGTTCCCTGTCCCTCCTAGACCTTCCTTTTCTTTCTTCAAACCCTCGCCATGGCCTCTTCACCCTCCTGGTCTTCTTCTATCGATCCCGAGAACCGAATCTCTCCTTCGAGGCTTCGTGCCTCTTCATCTCCTGCACCCTCGTGGTCCTGTGGTCCCAATCCTTCCATGGTGAGCCGTCCACAGGGCTCCGGCATGGAGGCATCGGGTGGCTGCCAGCACCTCTCAGAGGGTGGGGGAGAAAATCCCCGACGGGGACCACCTCCATGGTAACGGGCCAGGACTTGGCTAACCTCAGAGCCCGTAACCAAATCTCCCGAGACATCGGGCTCTTCATCCCGACCTCTAACGATAGGGTGGTCTCCTCTCGGCCCGGCAGGGTGGCCGTCTATGAAATATCCTTTAAGTTAGGTCTTCGTCTACCTTTCCACCCATTTTTCATTAACCTCCTAGACTACTACTCCTTAACTCCCATCCAACTGGTCCCAAACTCCCTCCGAACTGTTTGTGCCTTCATCATCCTATGTCATTTCCACTCCATCGCACCCAGAATCTCCCTCTTCCAAGCCTTCTACACCCTTCGGCAGCAGACGGGTTGGTGGGTGTTTCAGCCCCGACCCGGCCGCGTCCTCAAGCTGTTCCTCCCTTCTTCTATCAAGGGATAAAAATCCTGGTTCTTTTTGTCGACCTCGACCAAGTCAAACCAGGGTGGGGGGACCCCGACCTTCGGCCCAACATGAATTCAGTCATACTCCCGGGGGACAAAGAGGCGCTGGGGCAACTCCTGACAGACGATATCCCCAGGTGTAATCAACTTCTGTCGGAGGACAATCTTCGACTGGCGGGGGTCTCCACCCGGAGCAGTGAGTAGCAGCCATTCCATACTTGGCCAAATTTCCTCCTCCCACCTTTTTCTTTGTTCTCCCTTTTTTTCCTTGATCGACGTTGTGCAGTTATGAAGCTCTCGGCTGCCAAGCTCAGGAAGGCTGCCGCTAAGAGGATGAGGGCCCAGGGAGGGTCAAGCAAGGGGCAGCAGGCCCCGGTCCCTAAGCGTTCGACAGTGCGAGTTTCCCCGCCACCCGAGTGACGAGAGCCTCCAACCGCACCGGAGGTAGATTTGACAGCCGACACCCCACCAGAGGAGGTGAGGGTCGAGGGGGCGACAGAGGAGCCCCAGGTGTCCGCCGAGCCAACTCCAGCGGAGGTAGAGCAGAGCTGAGGCGTGGGGCCATCAGTGGCGGCGAGCTCGCCCCCAGAGGAAATGCTGGCGGGCAGCCCCCCGCACGTCGAGCCCGAGCGCACCGAAGCCGCCGAGGGGAGCAGGGTCGAACCAAACCCCCGCAGATTTTCCCTTATGAATGATGGGCGCCAAGCGGAGTGGCTCATCTCACATATAATTTTGTCGGAGTTCCAGGAAGAGCTCAGGCACAAGGGGGCGTCGACATTCTATCGAGAGGCCTTTGCAGCTCTCGTCCGGGTAAGCAATCTTGTGACTTTGGCTTTAAATGACTGTTTGCATGACTGACACTTCGAATGCAGGCGGCAAACTCCCTATCAGCTAGTAGGGAGGTCATCGACGAAGGCGAGGCTATCATCCGCCAGGCCCGGCAGGACGCCGAGGAGGCCCTGGCCCGAGCCGAGGTAGCAGAAAGGGCCCTGGAGGTGGCGAGAATCAACCACGCCGCTGAGGCAAGGGAGGCCGCCAGTCGAGCGGAGGCTGACGCCAACCGAATCCGGGCAGCACTGAATCAGCTCAGAGAGGTCGAGAGCCTTGTTGAGGCCAGAAACATGTACATTGCCGAGCTGGACTCCGTCGTCTAATCGGCAGAGGCCAGGGCCGAGCATGCTGAAGAGGCCGAGAGGAGGGCAGCCTCCCTGACAGAAGAGGAGGCGCGAGCCCGAGAAGTAGAGGCTGCCGCCGAGGCCAGAGTCGCAGCGGCAGTGGAAGAGTTTAGGGCATCAGACCGCTTCGCTGACGAGCTGGTCGAAGCCAACAAGGACGCCTATCTTCAAGGGTTCCGTAACGCCAAAGAGAAGGTGGCCCAGGTCTTGGACCTCCCCCGCGCCATGGATATCGAGCCGGACCAAGTGTCCAAGGGGGCCCCCCTCTGATGACGAGCCCGTGGCCGATCCTTGATTTTGCACTATTTTTCCCTTTATTTTTGTATTAAGTCTGACTCAGTCGGCATTTTGTAAACACTTGGGAGTATCAATGAAATTATTTTTAGCTATCTGCAATGTGTCGTATTTTTTTTAAGTCCCCGGCTCACCGACGTGGGACCCCTAGGGGCCGCGTTGACAGAGGGGTAGTGTTCGTCCCCTGAAGTGACCTTGACTTAGTTGCCACATAGGGCCAGACTTATGGGAGAGCCGAAGTCGAACTCAGGGTTGAGCCCAGGGAACCGATGGAACATCGGCCTTGGGACGCCGAGGTGGACTCGAGCATCTGAGCACCGATGGAACATTGGTCTCAGAATGCCGAGGTGGACTCAGTCCTCTAAGCACTGATGGAGCATCGGCCTCAGACTGCCGATGTAGACTCGGGCTTCTGAGCACCGATGGAGCATCGGTCTCGGACTACCGAGGTAGACTTGGGCATCTGAGCACCGATGGAGCATCGGTCTTTGACTACCGAGGTAGACCCGGGCTTCTGAGCACCGATGGAGCATCGGTCTTGGACTGTCGAGGTAGACCTGGGCTTCTTGCCAATGGTACACCAGTCTTCGGTGCCAATGGCACATTGGTCTTCGGTGCCGATGGTATATCGGGCTTGCAGTGTCAAGCTGGCCTCGGGCTTTTTGCCAGTGGTACATCGGTCTTCGGTGCCAATGGTACATTGGTCTTTGGTGCCGATGGTACATCGGGCTTGCGGTGCCGAGCTGGCCTCGATCTTTTTGCCGGTGGTACATCGGTCTTCAGTGCCAATTGTACATTGGTCTTCGGTGGCGATACCGATGGTACATCGGGTTTGCAGTTCAGAGCTGGCCTCGGGCTTTTTGCCGGTGGTACACCGGTCTTCGGTGCCAATGGTACATTGGTCTATGGTACCGATGGTACATCAGGCTTGCAGTGCCGAGCTGGCCTCGAGCTTTTTGCCGATGGTACACCGATTTTTGGTGCCAATGGTACATTGGTCTTTGGTGTCGATGGTACGTCGGGCTTACAGTGTCGAGCTAGCCTCGAGGTTTTTTTCGGTGGCACATTGGTCTTCGGTGCTAATGGTACATTGGTCTTTGGTGCCAATGGTATATCAGGCTTGCAGTGCCGAGCTGGCCTCGGGATTTTTGCCGGTGGTACACCGGTCTTCAGTGCCAATGGTACATTGGTCTTCAATGCCGATGGTACATAGGGCTTGCAGTGCCGAGCTGGCCTCGGGCTTTTTGCTAAAAAGCTAGGTTACTTGAACACGTGTTTATTAATATAGAGTGCGGGGCGAGAGCCCGAAAGAAGACAAGTATGCAATTCATTGTAAAGAAAGAGTACACTACTGATAATACCGATGGAAGTTGTCTGCGTTCCCATCCGCGGGAGTGACTTTCCATCTAGTCCTTCAATTCTGTACGCTCCATGATGGAGTGCCTCGGTGACTTGGTAGGGTCCTTCCCAATTTGGTGACAACTTGCCTCCTCCCATCGGTTTCGAAACTTCGATCCGTCGAAGGACCAAGTCCCCTGGCAAGAATGTCTTTAGGCGGACACATGCATTGTAATACCTGGCCGTTCGCTGTCGGTAGGCTGCCATCCTGAGTCGCGCTCGATCTTGTATCTCCTCCACTAGGTCAAGGTTGGCCCGCAACTGATTCGGGTTGTCCTCCTCACTATATGACTCCACCCGGGGGCTCGGGGCGCCTATCTCCACAGGAATGACAGCTTCGGACCCGAAGACTAGGCTGAAGGGAGTCTCTCTGGTGGGGGCTCGCGGCGTTGTGTGGTATGCCCATAGCACATTGGGGAGCTCCTCCACCCACCGCCCTTTGCAGTCATATAGTCGGGCTCTAAGTCCTTGGAGAATGATGCGGTTGGTCACCTTAGCTGCATCGTCGGTCTGAGGGTACCCGACCGAGGTGAACCGCTGGTGAATACCCAGCTTGGTGCAAAATCCTCTAAAGGATGCATTGTCAAACTATCGGCCATTGTAAGTGACGAGGGTATGCGGCAACCCGAACCTGCAGATTATCGACTTCCAGAAAAAGGATCTCACCTTGCCCTCGGTGATCTTAGCGAGTGCCTCAGCCTTGATCCACTTGGTGAAGTGGTCGATGACTAACAGCAGGAATTTGTGCTGACCGGAGGCCGGAGGAAACGGTCCCAGTATGTCCATGCCCCACTAAGCGAAGGGCCAAGGGGCCACCAATGGGCTTAGCTAAGACGTCGGCTGCCGTTGGATGCTAGCATGGCACTGGCAACTATCACACCTCTTGACGAACTCGGCCGTGTCCTCCCTCATTGTCAGCTAGTAGTACCCTTGCCGTAGGGCTTTGTATGCCAGGGCTCTGCCCCCCAAATGACTTCCGCATATGCCCTTATGGATCTCTCGCAGGATGTAATCAGCTTTTGTGGGGTCGATGCACTTGAGGACCGGGTACGAGAATGACCTATGGTCGAGCTTTTTGTCTATCATTAGGAACTTCGAGGCCCGCTGCTTAAGCAGTCTTGCCTCGGTTGGGTCTTCAGGGAGGGCGCCATCGATCAGGTATCGGTGTAGGTGTCCATCGAAGAGGTCTCCTGCTCGACTGACGGAGCCTCCTCTGTAGCTTCCATGTTTGGGGCTTGTAGATACTCCACGTATGTTCTCCCAAAGGTCCCATCGGCCGAGGTGGCCAAGCGAGACAATGCGTTGGCCCTGGAATTCTCCCTTCGGGAAATGTAGCTGACGCGAAAGTAGACAAACTGAGAGGCCTGGGACCACACCTTGCTCAGGTAACGGGACATGGTTGGGTCTCTGGCCTCGTACTCCCCAGCGACCTATCCGGAGATAAGCTAAGAGTCTGTGAAGGCCCTCAGACGCTTTGCACTGAGCTCCTTGGCCAGCTTCATCCCTACCAGCAAGGCTTCATACTCCGCTTGGTTATTGGTGGCTGGGAAAAGAAATCGGAGGGCATACTCCACCACCTCTCCCTCGGGGCTCACAAGAATGAGTCCAGCCCTGCTCCCCTAGGAATTCGATGCACTATCAACGTGGAGGATCCGGCCTTCCTCTCCTACTTCCTCAGCCATGGGGGACTCCATGCGCCCTCCGGGTGCGATTCCTCCGGATGCTCCTCGGCCCAAGTGCACTAGATCAGGACATCGACTAACACCTGGGACTTCATTGCAGATCTCGGCCGAATGGACAAGTTGAACTCCCCGAGCTTGATGGCCCACTTTGCCAGCCGACCGGAGGTGTCAGGATGGGACAAGATAGTTCGGAGGGGTTGGTCCGTGAGCACTACAATTAGATGAGCTTGGAAGTAAGGTCGGAAGCGCTGAGCGAAGACGATCAGGGCAAAGATAATCTTCTCGGTCTTGAAATATATGGTCTCAGCATTGTGAAGTACTTTGCTGGTGTAGTAGACCGGCTTCTGCGCTCCATCGGCATCCATGCAAACAAGCACGGAGCTGACGACCTCTGGGGAGGCTGCAAGATACAGAAAGAGCTCCTTCCCGCCCCTCGGCTTGGATAACAATGGCGGAGTGGACAAAAACTTCTTTAATTCCTCAAAGGCTTCCTGGCATTCCTTCGTCCACTCGAAGCTGTTGACCTTGTGCAACACCTTGAAAAAGGCAGACACCTCTCCGCCGACTTAGACAAGAAGTGACTCAATGCTGCCACCCTCCCGGTCAGGCGCTGCACCTCCTTCCTGTTAGCCGTGGGCCTCATGTCCAGAATGGCTCAGATCTTATCGGGGTTGGCCTCGATTCCTCACTGCATCACCATGAAGCCTAGAAACTTGCCTGCTGCAACCTCAAAGGCACACCTACGGGGGTTCAGCCTCATTTGATACCGGCGGAGATTGCCGAAGGTCTCCATGAGGTCGACAACATGGTCGGCAGCACGGGCGCTCTTGGTCAGCATGTCGTCCACGTACACCTCCATATTGCGCTTGATCTGGCCCTCAAAGACCTTATTCATTAACCTCTGATAGATTGCCCCCGCATTCTTCAACCCAAATGGCATCACTCTGTAGCAATATATCCCCTTCTCGGTTACAAAGGAGGTGCCTGTTCATCAGCCGGGTCCATCTTGATCTAGTTGTACCCCAAGAAGGCATCCATGAAACTGAGGGTCTCGTGGCCAAACATAGCGTCCACCAACTGGTCGATCCGAGGTAGTAGGAAGCTGTCCTTGGGCCACGCTTTATTGAGGTCGGTGAAGTCCACGCACATCCTTCAACTCCCACTGGCTTTGCGGACCATCACGACATTCGCCAGCCAGTCGGGGTAGTGCACTTCACGAATGTGGCCGGCTGCCACCAACTTATGCACCTCCTCATCTATGGCCTTCTGTCTGTCAGGGGCGAAGCTCCTTTTCTTCTGCCGGACTGGTCGGCACTCTGGCTTGATGTTGAGCTGATAGGTAATCACTTCCTTCGGGATGCCTGGCATGTCAGACGTCGACCATGCGAAGATGTCAGCGTTAGCTCATAGGAAAGCGAGGAGCTGGTCGCGGGCCTCCTCCAGGAGTAGGGCCCCGACCTAGACCGTCCTCATCGGGTCCTCCCCTAGGGGGAAGGTCAGCAGGCGCTCGGCCAGCTCCCCTCTCCTTTTTGAGTCTCGGGGGTCTAGCGCTTCTGATGCAAGTGTAGGTACTGCCCCCTGTAGGCTGGGGGCCATGTGGTAGCAAAGCGGCAGTGGACTCTGCTCCCCCGGTATTTTCGTGACTCCCTCGCTGGTTGGAAACCTCACCAGGAGCCTTTTGGTGGAGATAACAACATCTAGGAGGTTACGTCCAGGCCTTCCGAGTATGGCGTTATAGGCAAGGGGCATTCGGACCATAAGGAAGCTCATAAAAACTGTACTCTAACACGGGGGCATCCCGGCTGTGATGGGGAGAGTGATTTCTCCCTCGACTTTTACGGATTCTTCGGTGAATCCCATCAAGGGTTGGTGACAGGCCGAAGTGAGTCGGGAGTCAGGTTTATAGGAACAAAGGCATCATAACTCAAAACGTCCATCGAGCTTCTACTGTCAACTAGAATTCTTTTTACAGGATGCTTAGCGATCGTCATGGATACGACGACGCTATCATCATTTTTATTGACCAACCCCTCTAGGTCCCTTTTAGAAAAGGGAATTACAGAATCTAACCCCTCCTCCCCCCTCGGCCTCTTGGGCAGGCCGCCTGCCTCCCAGGATATAATCGCCATCATCTTCTCAGTCGGAGCATTGTCGATCATTGGTGGCGGAGGCGCTGTCGGGCCAGGCGCACCCGGGTTGTTCCTCTGAACGAACTTCCCCAGGTGGCCACACTGGATAAGGTCCTCTATCGCCTTCTTCAGTTGGTGACAGTTGTCGGTGTCGTGGCCGTGGTCCCGATGGAAGCAGCAGTACAGGTTCTTGTTACGAGGGGTCTTCGGGTTCAGTGGAGGAGGGCGCTGAAAGTATGGCTTGCCCTCGATCTCAAGCAGGATGTGAGATATTGGGGCGAGCAAGGGGGTGAATGGTCCGTCCCTCGGTGCAATAGCCTGTGGTCGGTTGTTGGGTCGGCGGGGAGGCTCGGGCCTCCTAGGATGAACCTCTACAGGCTCAGGGCGAGCTGACTTCTTGGTGGCGCCTCCGTTAGCCTCGCGCCGAAAGGAGTCAGCCTCGTCGGCACGGATGTACTTTTGAGCCCGGCTCAAGAGTTCGGTGTAGGAGTTGGGCAGCTTCTTATCGAGGGAGTACGCAAAACGGGAGGGGCGAAGCCCTCGCTTCAAGGCCAGGGTGGCCATGGAATCTTCGAGGTTGTAGACCTTGCGGGTAACTTCTTTGAATCGAGCGACGTAGTCCCGCAGGGACTTGCCGCTCTTCTGCTGGACGGAGAACAGACTATCCGCCACTCTAGGTATCTTTCGGCAAGCGTCAAAATGGGCCAAGAAAGCCCTCTCCAACTGGCAGAAGGAGTTGATAATCCGTGGGGGCAGGCGGGAGTACCAGGCTCGGGCAGCCTTCCCCAAAGTGGCAGGGAAGGCGACGCAGAGAAGAGAGTCGGTTGTCCCCTGGACCTGCATGAGGACCTTGTAACTCTCCAAGTGGTCCAGGGGATCAGTGGTCCCGTCGTACGGGTCCAACTAAGGGAGACGGAACCGGGTTGAGATTGGTTCCTCCATGATGCGGTGGGACAGCGGTGGCCGACTGTCATAGTCCGCCTTAGGCAAGTTGGTGATCCGGTGACTTAGCTCCTTCAGCCGCTGGTTGTACTCATCAAGCCGGCGCTCGGCCCGACGAGCTATCTGGCCATCGAAGGACCCCTCCCTTGAAGACTCCGAAGAGGGGGAGGAGTGACGATGGTGAAGACGGGTGCGCTCTGCCTCCCTTCACGCCGCCGCTTTGGGGAAGCACTGGCATGGCGGGAAGGAGACCGAGACCTCTTGGAGGTCTCCCGATGATGACGCTTGGGAGAAACGTGGCGGTGACGAACTTCTCAGACGGAAGATCTCCCTCGGAAAGAATGTTGACTGGGCTGGACCGCCCCTGGGATTGACGTGGGTGACCCCGGCTACTGTTGCAGAACTTGGACTGCCGCCACCAGCGACTGAACTTGCATGGTGAGGGCGGCGAGTCGATCTTCTTGATGTTGCTGCGGTGGTGGTGATGGGGGTGCAGAGATGCTGGCCTGGGGAGCAGGGAGACCGGCTGCCTGCAGGTTAGCTCCCAGGTGCTGCCTCCCAGCAAGGCTAGTACAGACCTCTTGCACACGAGTCATCACCATTGCTCGAGAGCTCAGGGAAAGAGAGATTATCGCTGACTGGTTCGAAGCTTTTATCTCCCCCCTTCCTGGCGCGCCAATTAGTTGATGCCAAGTCACTCTCCTTCAACGCCAGGGAACGGAGATCCTTCTCCTCGAAGATTCCTGCAAGAAAGTCTTCGAAGACCGGTTACTCTGGTGGGGACCCTCCGACGCTCAAGTCAGCAACTTGGGAACAAAACAAGGGTTAACTAGCAGAAAGAGCTAGAGAACTTGAGTTCAGGATCCCTTCCTCGTTGTGAGTGTGGGCTTTTATACCTGTTCGAGGGCCCCTTTTCCTGCTTCCAGAAGGTGGCTGATTCAAGGTACTGTTGTCTTGTAGCGGATGGGTGGCAAGGCTGATAGTGACAGGTCGCAACCGACACTGAGCATATCAGAGGTGCCTTGCCCCGCCTGCCATCTGCCACACGCGGTGCTACGGATTGCAGACGGGCCTGGTCATGCCAGACACGTGCCATTACGAGGCGCGGCCACGCGCTGTTACAAACGAATGGTGGATCACGTGGCTGTTGTAGGTAGTTGATGGGCCACGTGGGCGTGTTAGATGGCTCAAGGTAGTGGGTTGCTAGGCCCAAGGCTGAGGCCGAGCCCTAGACCAAGGCCAAGGCGAAAGCTCGAGGCCGAGACTGGAACAGAAGCTCGAGGCCGAGGCGGAAGCTCGGGGCCGAGGCCGAGGGGACCCCGGAGGTCGAAGTCACCCTATGGGACCAAGGCGGGGCTCCGTCAGTTTTCTTCACTGTTAACTTTAACAGCATTGGATCAGCCACATCATAGAGTTGTAGGCTTTCCACCTCCAGATTGAGCTTTCTAACGCATTTGATATGAGCATAACGATTGCACGGCCAAAGCATGAACTTACCCAGTAACAATGCAAGGCAAAATGTTTTTCACTAATTAACTTTACAACATTCAAAGAGACTTTACCATATTCAAAGCGACTTATATCAGATGGAAGAGTCTTTGATTTATCGTTTTAGAAACAAAAACATATTTTTTAAGAAACAAGTGCTACACTATCTCATTAGCGACATCTCATCTTTATTAAGATTTGGATAAGGCTATACTCTTCTTCCGATAACTGCGCCTGAGATTTCTTGAAACAAGTTATGCTTGTCATTTAATCCCATTCGATTTGTTGGAACAATCAAAAATATCCTTCGTTACTTTACCCTATAATTAATTATATACATTACGATAAATTATAAGCTATGCCAGAATTTTTAGTCCCTTATATGAATAAGGTCCTGAAATTTGCCCTTTTCTTAATGGATAGGTTACATTTGTAATACAATTTCCCTTGGTAATTTTTTTTAAACTTAAACAAAGACACAAATTTTCATCATATTCTAGGAAAATTTCATATGTGATAGGGCCAGTGGGCCCCCATGGGCCACAATGACAGCATCTGGACTTGGCAACTCGGCCTTCTCCCCATCAATCACCTTTTCTCTCTCCTCTGCCTGGAGCTAGCGTCCCTTCGGCCTTGTACGGCTTCAGCCTCGGGTCTTCCCCTCGGCTCCCTTCGGCCTCGACACTCGACTGTTTCTGCCGAGCCCCTCATCGGCCACCTCAACCTCGACCTCGGCCACCATGAACAGTGCTCGGCCATCTCAGCCTCAGCCTCGGTCCCAGTCGGCCTCGGCCCTAGTCGAACTCAATCCCAGTCGGCCTCGGTCCCAGTCGGCCTCAGCTCCAGTCGGCCTCGGTTCCGATCGGCCTCGGCTCCGGTCAACCTCTCCGGTCGGCCTTGGTCTTGGTCGGCCTCGACTCCGGTCGGCCTCGGTTCTGGTCGGCCTCGGTCCCAGTTGGCCTCGGCTCTGGTCGGCCTCGGTCTCAGTCGGTCTCGGCTAGCTTCAGCCTCGGACAACCTTAGTGCTCGGCCATCTCAGCCTCGGTCTCGGCCATGAACAGTGCCATGACTGCAAAAAGGCGGCGTGGGGGACACATCTGGCAAGCGCTGTAATGGTCGGCCACGCCCTGCAACAGCCTGCGACAGCTGTCCAAACCAAAATAGCACCTGCCAACCAGCTGTAGCAACCTACTCTGATGGGACACGGCCTGCAGCCTGATACGTCACATGGAAGCAAACCCTGCCATTGCTGCCATCATAAATGCTCTAACAAGTGATCATGCCCAAGGCCCCACAGACTTTAAGGTCTATAAAATGGGTAAGAGGGACCCCCGACCGGAGGGGGGAACTCCAACTGAGAACTCTCTACACTCTTAAATGCTCATTCTTGCTCACAAAGAGGACAGTTCTAAACCTCTCTCTTCTTCTCTCTTTCAAGCTTCCTCAAGCTCATGGCTGTTGCCCAGAGCACTGACTTGAGCGTCGGAGGGTCCCCGCCGGAATCTCTGGCCCTCGGAACTTGTTTGCAGGCCCACAAGCACAAGAAGCTCGCCGGAGGATCCCGGGCTCGCTGGAGGAGGTGACCGGATGCTCGCAGATATTCGAGGACAGTGATTTGGCGTCAACAAATTGGCGCACTAGGAAGGAGGGGTCAGCATTGCTGGTTTGCAGATCCTCATCCCTTTTTTATCAAAATGGTGGATCGTGAAGATGGTGATGACAAGAATCTGGAAAGTTTTTACCAGTTACGCTGGAGGGCACTTTCAACGAGCTGAGCAAAAGCTTCGGAGGCAACATCTCATGACCACGCAACAGCGAGCAAAAGCTTCCACTCGCTCTTTGGTCACTGCTCAGGCCAGCCATCCTTCATCCTACCGGGAATCTTCCCAGCAAGAGGTCCACCATCATCAAGCTCATCAGCGACTTAAAGCTCAAAGAGCCATCACTCGCCGCCCAAGCAGCCTTCTCTCCTACGGACGGCGACGTAGAGGAAGGCCCAAGTAAGGGCAGCGGTACCTCCACTCCAACCAACGATTCCCTGGGGGGCAGATCACCAGTGGACGGAAGTGCTCAAGTCCGCAGAAGGAAAACAGGGGTGCCGCAAGAGCTAAATACGCTGCACTTAAGACATTATTTCTTTCATTGATACTTAAAAATGTCATGCAGGAAAGACCGACTCTACATCGGCATTCAAGACCAACCTCGCACTAGCGTCTCAAAAGCCCGACTCCGATCGGCACTCAAAGCCTGATGTACCATCGGCACCAAAGATCGGTGTACCATCGAATTCAAAAGCCCGATGGACCATAGGCACTCAAGCCCGACTCCGGTCGGCACTCAAAGCACGATGTACCATCGGCACCGAAGACCGGTGTACCACCGGATCCAAAAAGCTCAATGTACCATCGGCACCGAGGACCGATGTACCACTGGATCCAAAAAGCCCGATATACCATCGACACCAAAGACCGATGTACTACCGGATCCAAAAAGCTCGATGTACCATCGGCACTTAAGCCCGAGGCCAGCTCGGAACCAAAGGCCAAAGACTGACTCCAATGTCGGCAACAAAGATCGTCGGCAAAAAGAAAAAGGCACATGAGCCTGGTCCAAGCACCATTAGGTCACCCTCCGGGGTTAAAAGGCACATGAGCCTGGTCCAAGCATCCTCAGGTCACCCTCCGGGGTTAAAAGGCACCTGAGCCTGGTCCAAGCACCCTCAGGTCACCCTCCGGGGTTGAAAGGCACTTGAGTCTGGTCTAAGCACCCTCAGGTCATCCTTCGGGGTTAAAAAGCACCTAACGACTCTCAACTCTGAGGTCACCCTTCGGGGTTAAAGGCACCTGACGACTCTCAACTCTCAGGTCACCCTTCGGGGTTAAAAAGGCATCTGACGATTCTCAACTCTCAAGTCACCTTCCGGGGTTAAAGGCTCCCGAGCATGGTCCCATCCCAACGACTCTCGGGTCACTCTCTGGGGTTCAAAAGGCTCTCGATGGCCTCAACTTTGCCTCAGCGGCTTCGTCATAGCCTCAACGGCTTCATTTCAGCCTCAGCGGCTTCAACTCTGTATCAGCGTCCAACGACCAATCGGGTAATACCTTTGTTTAAATTATACACTCGCAACATATTGCTGGTTATTTTCAACCATTCAAGAAGAAGCCCCAAGTCAACTCATAGTAGGGAGAGGCCAATTCCCCAACTCACAGTTGACGGGCACCCACCTCTAAATCTTATGACAAAAGAAGAAGACCCAAAGTCAACTCACAGTCAGGAGAAACCGACTCTCCAACTTACAGTTGACAGGCATCCGCTCTCGGGCTCCGCATCGGAAGAGGACTATTGGCTGCCAGTCAAGGGAAGCATGAAGATATCTACACAAGGCACCGCAAAAGGAAAGGGGTTTCCCTACTGGCAAGGATCACAGTTGAAGTTGATATGAAAGGGCAGGCGCGAAGGGTGACTTCGGCCTCCGAGGTCCCTTTGCCCTCGGCTTCGGACCTGGCACCCCTTCGGCCTCGAGCATCTGCCTCGGCCTCGGCCTCGACCTCAAGCCTCCACCTCGGCACTCGGCCATGCACGCTCCCTCGGCCCGACTGCCATGTCATAGAGCCCCCGCGGCTGCTCCCAAGCTCCTCCGGAAGCTGCCGAGCCCCCCTCGGCCATGCAAGTTGCCGAGATCCCCTCGGCCTCGTATCCCCTTGGCCCCAGTCAGCCTCGGCATCGGCACCAAGTTCCCCTCAACCTTGGCCTCGGCACCAAGTTTACCTCGGCCTCAACTCATGCTCGGCCTCGGACCTGTTCCCTCGGCCTCGGCTTTTCTCCTCGGCCTCGTACGGCCTCGGCTTTTCCCCCTCGGCCTCGAGCTTTCGCTTCGGCCCGGCCTTGAGCCTCCGCCTCGGCACTCGGCCATGCACGCTCCCTCGGCCCGACTGCCATGTCATGGAGCCCCCGCGGCTGCTCCCAAGTGGCTCGGCCTCGGCTTTTCTCCTCGGCCTCGTATGGCCTCGACACCAAACACGACGCAAAGGCAAACAGCTACGAAAAAGCTAAGTACACTACACTTTGAGAGAGTTTCTTTTCATTAGTGTCTGAATGCATTATAGGAAACCTGACAAAACCAACCATTCAAAAGGCTCTCAACGGTCCTACGATCATAAGGTACCCCCGGGCCGGCCGCGAAACCCCCGCGGTGGTTCAAGACTATGGTTCTAGCGACCTCGAGTCACCCCTCGGGCCGGCCATGAAACATCCGAGGCAGTTCCGGAGGAGCTCGGCGGCATCATGGCTAACGGATACCACTCGGCCCGGCTAGGATACGCCCCCCAAGTCGGTTCAAATCCCTAATAGCCCGTACCCACTCGAGTCACCTCCCGAACCAGCACACAAACACCCGAGACGGTTCCGAAGGAGCTCGGCGGCATCGCGGCTAACAGATACCACTCAGTCCGACTAGGATACACCCATGAGTCGGTTCAAATCTTTAACAGCCCGTACCCGCTCGAGTCACCTCCCGAACCAGCACACAAACACCCGAGATGGTTCCGAAGGAGCTTGGTGGCATCGCGGCTAACGGATACCACTCGGTCCGACTAGGATACACCCATGAGTCGGTTCAAATCTTTAACAGCTCATACCCGCTCGAGTCACCTCCCGGACAAGCACACAAACACTCGAGGCAATTTTATTTCAGCCCCCACGGCTCTATTTCTACTTCGGTAATTTTATTTCAGCCTCAACGGCTTTATCTCTGCCTCCGTGGTATTATTGCAGCCTCAACGGCTCTCTCTGCCTTAGCGGCATCATTGTAGCTTCAACGGCTCTTTGCCTCAGCGGCATCATTGCGGCCTCATCGACTCTCTCTGGCTCAGCGGCATGTTGATGGGCACCCACATCCAAACTTCATGTCAGAAGTTGAAAACCCAAAGTCAACTCATAGTTGGAAGAAACCAACTCTCCAACTCATAGATGACGAATATCCGCTTCCAGACTCTGCGTCGAGAGAGGATTGCTGGCTACCCTCAGCTAGCCAACGAGTGGATGAAAATTATCCAAAGCAAGGCAAAAGAAAAAAAGATCTCTCCACTAGGAAGGAATCAGAACTAAAGCAAGCATGAAAGGACAAGAGCACAGATGAAGAGCTCTACACTCCTTTCTCTTAGTTGATATATGGCACACAAGCTCAAGGAGTGTGGGGGGCATCTGATGGGCCAGTGGGCCCCCATGGGCTACAATGACAGCATCCGGACTTGGCAACTCGGCCTTTCCTCCGTTCGTCACCTTTTCTCTCTCCTTCGCCTGGAGTCAACTTCCCCTCGACCTCGTACGGCTTCGGCCTCAGGTCTTCCCCTTGGCTCCCTTTGACCTCGGCACTCGACTGTTTCTGCCGAGCCCCCCTCGGCCACCATAAACAGTGCTCGGTCATCTCAGCCTCGGCCTCGGTCCCAGTCGGCCTCGGTTTCGGTCGGCCTCGGCTCCGATCGGCCTCGGTCCCGATCGGCCTCGGCTCTAGTCGGCCTTGGTCCCAGTCAACCTCGGCTCCAGTCGGCCTCGTACGGCTTCGACCTCGGGTCTTCCCCTCGGCTACCTTCGGCCTCGACACTCGACTGTTTCTGCCGAGCCCCCCCTCTTCCACCTCAGCTCGACACTCGACTGTTTCTGCCGAGCCCCCCTCTTCCACCTCAGCCTCGACCTCGGCCATCATGAACAATGCTTGGCCATCTCAGCCTCGGCCTTGGTCCCAGTCGACCTCGGCTCCAGTCGGCCTCGGCCCCAGTCGGCCTCGTACGGCTTCAGGCTCGGGTCTTCCCCTCGGCTCCCTTCGACCTTGGCACTCGACTGTTTCTGCCAAGTCCCCCCTCGGCCACCTCAGCCTCGACCTCGGCCACCATTGACAGTGCTCGGCCATCTCAGCCTCGACCTCAGCCACCATGAACAGTGCTCGGCCATCTTAGCCTCGGCCTCGGTCCTTGTCAGCCTCGGCTCCAATCGGCCTCGGCCCTGGTCGGCCTCGGTCCCGGTCGGCCTCGGCTTCGGTCGGCCTCGATCCTGGTCGACCTCGGCTCCGGTCGGCCTCTGCTCTGGTCGGCCTCGACCAGCTTCTGCCTCGACCAACCTCAGTGCTCGGCCATCTCTGCCTCCCCTCGGCCAGAAACAGTGCCATGACTGCAAAATGTCGACATAGGGGACACGTCTGGCAAGCGCCGTAACGATCGGCCATGCCTTGAAAGAGCCTGCGATAGCTGTTCAACCATAATAACACCTGCCAACCAACTGCAGCCTCCTACTATGACGGGACACGGCCTGTAGCCTGTCGGCCTTGGTCCCAGTCGACCTCGGCTCCAGTCGGCCTCGGCCCCAGTCGGCCTCGTACGGCTTCAGGCTCGGGTCTTCCCCTCGGCTCCCTTCGACCTTGGCACTCGACTGTTTCTGCCAAGTCCCCCTCGGCCACCTCAGCCTCGACCTCGGCCACCATTGACAGTGCTCGGCCATCTCAGCCTCGACCTCAGCCACCATGAACAGTGCTCGGCCATCTTAGCCTCGGCCTCGGTCCTTGTCAGCCTCGGCTCCAATCGGCCTCGGCCCTGGTCGGCCTCGGTCCCGGTCGGCCTCGCTTCGTCGGCCTCGATCCTGGTCGACCTCGGCTCCGGTCGGCCTCTGCTCTGGTCGGCCTCGACCAGCTTCTGCTCGACCAACCTCAGTGCTCGGCCATCTCTGCCTCCACCTCGGCCAGAAACAGTGCCATGACTGCAAAATGTCGACATAGGGGACACGTCTGGCAAGCGCCGTAACGATCGGCCATGCCTTGAAAGAGCCTGCGATAGCTGTTCAAACCAAATAACACCTGCCAACCAACTGCAGCCTCCTACTATGACGGGACACGGCCTGTAGCCTGACACGTCATATGGAAGCAAGCCCTGCCATTGCGGCCATCATAAATGCTCTGACAAGTGATCATGCCCCAGGCCCCATAGACTCTAATAAGCGTCTATAAAATGGGTAAGAGGAACCCTCGACCGGAGGAGGGAATTCCAACTGAGAATTCACTGCACTCTCAAACGTTATTCTTGCTCACAGAAAGCACGGCTATAAGCCTCTCTCTTCTTTTCTCTTTTGAGCTTCTTCAAAGCTATTGCCTAGAGCATTGACTTGAGCATCGGAGGGTCTCCATCGGAATCTCGGCCTTTGGGACTTGTTTGCAGGTCCACAGGCGCAAGAAGCTCACCGAAGGATCCCGGGCTCACTGAAAAGATGATCGGACACTCGCAGATTTGAGGACAGTGATTTGGCATCAACAATATGCATTATTTATACACAGTATCACCCCATACATTACGCATGCAAGGTTTACATCTGAATTTATTTTGCTTTTGCTTGATGGACGCCTCGACGGGGTTACCTTTGAGACCCATATAAGACTAGAAATAAGGAGGAAAAAAATAAAAAGGGATGGAGCGGACAGCTAGCAGCCTAGCATTACCATTATAGCGGTAGAAATGGATGGGGTTTCGCCGACGGCAGCAGATGTTTTGAAAAGGGCGGCGCCGACGCCTTGCACGTATATGTGATCGCTTCACCTCGCCGCGACCGCAGCATCCTCACTGCCAACCGAGAGCCCATCCCCGGAGTAATCGGAGAAGAGCTCATCCGCCTTGGACAAGGTATACGCCACGTCCACCATGGTGGGCCGCTTAGCCGGATCCCTCTGCAGGCACGACTTGGCCACGTTCAACACGGTCACGACGCTCTCCACCGGGAACGACTGCTCCCTCAGCACCGGATCCATCCACGCCTCCACACTTGCGTCGCTCCTCTCGAACACCACCTCCGCCTGCACCCACAGCGCCTCCCCCTCCTCGGTTACCGCCTCCTTCCCCGAGATCAGCTCCAACAGCACCACCCCGTAGGCGAACACGTCCATCTTGGTGGTGACCAGCCCATCGACGAGGTACTCGGGGGCGATGTAGCCCTGGGTGCCGACGATGTGGGTGGTGACGGCGTTGAAGCCGGACTTGGCGAGGCCGAAGTTGGCGATCTTGGCCCGGAGCTTCGAGTCCAGTAACACATTGCTGCTCTTGATGTCTTTGTGGACGACGCGGGGCCAGGTGTGCTCGTGGATGTACTGGAGGCCGTGGGCGAGGTCGAGGGCGATGCGGAGGCGGGAGCGCCAGTCGAGCCTGCGGGTGGGGGAGTCGTCGTGGAGCCAGGAATCGAGGGAGCCGTTCTCCACATACTCGTACACCAGGTAGCAGGTGCCCGCCTCCGGCTCGACGCAGAAGCCTTCCAGCTTCACCAGGTTGGTGTGGTTCACCTGACGGTGGATAATTAATAATTATTAATTAATGCTAGTGATGAAGAAAATTGAAGACTTAATTAACGGAGTCGAGTCTTGTTGACTTGTGGACTTTGTAGGATGACATAAATGGCCATGGAAATTGAATAGCGAGTCCATCCCGCCCCCTTATTCTTTTTCTTTTTTTGGGCTAATGGAGAGCTGGTAGCAGTCATTTTCATGGCTTTGAATGATTCAACCATCCGACTTGTGGTCCCGTGGATGCGTTACATCGTTTTCAATTTTCAGTGTGCAGGAAAAACTCAAGGACAGTCGCATTGGTAGTTAAGGACAGTACTACGGAGTTACAGATTTCATTCAATGGGCATCATCATAGCCCGTGATTAGCTTTTGTAAATTTGGGTTGGCGGATCGTTTTAATAGGCAGTTTAAGAGTGCTACAAGGGACATGCGCATAAGTTTTGTTTGGATTAAGCCCAAACGTGTGCCTCTAGAAGGACAGTGCTTGGGGCAAGTGTAGATGCTTCATTGGGCATTGCAAACGGCCTAGATTTAGTGGGACTTATTGGGCATCGGGACAGCATATAGTTATAAAAAAATAAGAAGGATTAAGGTCAAGGCACATATGTCAATGAAACCCACTAAGGGATGGAAGATACCACACGATTGCTGGCGGCCACGACTTGTCGTCTATCGAGTCTAACCAATGGATATTTTCTGATGACAAGTTACGTGCTGATGTGAACAATGAACCATGTGGCTGGAATTCTACGCAAGAGAGAATGGGTCCTTGGCTATTCAATCTAGACGTTGAATTTCTAATTGAGTACTCGAATGGGACCCCTTAAAAATTAAAACATAAATTAATCGACAAAAAAAAAAAAATCAAACATCATCAATTAGTCCCTACCTAAATTTTGGGACAATAAACAAAACAAAGGCCAGATTAACTGTGGCTTTCATCATTTGCTTGCCATTTCAAAATAGAGTAGTGGCTGGCAATAAGGGTGGGCCACTAGAATGAATAGATAAGCTATACCAAAGAATACTATGCAGAGATCTGATGCTGTGGAGATCCACGGGAAATTAAAAAAAAAAAAAACAGAAAGGAAGAAAAATTAATTAAGTCAGGTAAATGACGAATCCAAGACCTGTTCCTACTGAGAAGTGGATTGATACAACAGTGCTTATTGAGAATAAATATTAAGAAAAACTAACTGCAAAAATACTTGTAAACGAATGAAATCTAAATAAAATGTTTGAGCGTAAGTTGGTCTTATCTAAGTACCTTCTGCAAGATCTTGAGCTCCTCGCAGGCGTTCCACTTCATTTTCTTGATGGCGAACACCTCCCCGTCAATGGTCCCTTTATACACCGTTCCCTGGATCAGACGGCTGTAATCGAAATCAGACGTCGCCTGCCGTAGCTCGTCGATCTGGTACACCTTGTACTTATCCAGCCACTCCGAGATGTCCGTCATCAGCTTCTCATCCGACCCGCTCCTCACGAACCGCTTCTCCCCACCTCTCCCGGCAGCGTCGCCATCCCCCTTTTCCCTTCTCTCCCTCTCTTTTTCTCTCTCCTAAATACAGCGCCAAGAGCAGCGCCAGCAAGATTGCGAGTAGTCCCATACCGACCGCTAACCCCGCGATGACTCCCTTCCTGTCCCTCTTCTCCACGACGGTGGAAGATGCTGGCGGTGGCGCGGGCGAAGGCAAAGGCGATGACGAGTTCGACAGCAGCAACGGGGGCGGGAACTGGGTAACCGGAATTAGAATCACAGAAAAACCCTCAATTGATTCCTCCGGGCCGTTGAGCGAGATCAGAGACTGGACGTTGGTCCCAAAATTGGACGCGATGGAGGAGTAGGAATCGGAGGGCTGGAAAACGTAGGTGACGAGGCTGAGGGCGGTGCTGTTGTTGGCGTTGATGAGGAGATTGGTGCGATTGGGGCACTGGCAGAAGATGGGGAAGACGGTGATGACGCCGATGCTGAGGTTGGTGGGGACGAGGGTGGGGTTGACGACTTCGACGGCTTGGTAGCCAGTGAGATTCTGGAACTTGGTGGTGGACACGATGTAGTAGGTGTCGCCTGCGTTGATCTGGTAGTCGACAAGAGCGTAGGAGTGGTTCTCGGCGCAGGAGCAGTAAGGGGGATGAGGAGAGGCTGGCCGGAGCGGAGGGCGGCGGTGGAGTTGGCGGAAACGTTGCTGGCTCGGGCGATCAATAGGCTGCTCACGCCGAAGAGGTCGCTGACCGAGGACAGGTCCTCCCCGATGCTGGCGCGGTACAGAGCGTAGGCGCGGCACGGATAGACGACGGACCGATTGGCTATGCAAGTGAAGCCACGACACGGGTAGACGGACTTATCGGCCGAGCAGTTGTAGCTATCGATTCCCGGGCGGGAGCCCGATTGGGCGTGGGATGATGGGAGTATTAAAGCGAGAAACAAGAGGAGGAGGAGGAGGAGGAGAAGTGGGTAGGCGCTGTATCTTCTCATTTTTTCTGGGTTGGATGGGTGGGGAGGTCCGCAAGCTTGGTTTTTGCTTTCTAGTAGTTCAGAGTGGGAAACTGGGGAGGTGTTTATAATTATAGGGTGTTGTTAGTGGCCTTGGTCATAGGCTTTGGAAAAAGCAGCCACGGACCAAGGAAGTGGTGGCTGCGAGGAATGGATGACAGGAAAGGAGCTTCCCCACTTTGACCGGAAGTGTCATTTTTGTGGCCGGAAAAGGGGTAGGCCGTCCGAAGTCGCTTGGAAGATGTGTCCAGTTGTGGTCATAAGTCTGAACGGTTAATGATATGCTGCGACCATCCCTGCATCAGGTGATTCGTTCCGGCGAGCGATTGCCGGTTGGATGGTTTCTGGATCAGTTGTCCCGTGGAAATACTTGACCGTCCAACGTGATGACCCGGCTTTTCATCTATCGTCCATCTCAATCACCTTCGCAGGACGAGGACTACCGTGGGGTTTTCACATTCATGCAATGCGATGAAGAGCAAATAATTATTATTGATTTCTTTCTAACATATATTTTTGTTTAATAACCTCTGTGTTAATAAAAATTTTTTTTTTTATTTTGGACGAAACTCCGGCGCAGTTGGCTTAGGTGCTTGTCCTTTATTTAATAAATCAACTTGCCATCTAACTGTTTTTACAGCAGCGCGTTAGTTGACGTGTCGGCAGCACGTACATTCACTTAGCGATCCGGGGAATTTGAAGGGGTTGGGCATCCAAGAATTCCACCAGATTATAGCGCAGGAAACCAAGCGCAGGTTACATTTTTCCTTGGCACTGAGAAGTATATTTGAGAAATTACCATGGAAGTACTTCAAACGTATAAGCCATAAAATCTTCGGACCAAAACCATGTTACCTATGATGGACTCTGAGAAAATGGCAGAAACTTAATTCGATCCATAAACTCAGTTCCGTTCCAAAAAAAATTAAGATTAAAATTTTATTTTTTAATTTTATGATCGAATCGAATCATAAGTAATTAAAAAAAGATATTTAAGCAAGATATATTTTTAATTTTATCTATTTTAAATTTAAAAATTTTAGATAGATGATATTACTTAATTTTATAAATTATTAATTAAATTATTTATATGATGATGTGGTTGATCGGGCCACGTTAGGGTTCACGGGAGAAGCAACTAACAGAATCCCACCTCGGATTCCCAGATCTCCTCGGTCTCGGGCTTCGAGTTCCTTTCGGCTTCGGACTTCTGATTCCCTCAGCCTCGGACTCCGAGTTCTCTAGGCCTCGAGCTGCTTGACACCGCCACGTGGCCCACTAACCATATGCAACCACCATGGGTGACCCACTAACCATCCACGATTGTGCGTGGTCACTACTCGTTATGACACGCGCCTGGCATAACTAGGCCCATGCCACCTGTGGCGGCACATCTGACAGGGGCTGGCAGGGCGGGACACCTCTGACGTGCTCAGTGTTTGTTGCGACATGTCTTTGTCAGCCTTACCATATGGCTGCTATCAGATAATAACATCTCAGAATCAATCATTTTTCAAAAGTGGGTAAGAGGAATATTCAGGCATAAGAATCTTCACTCATAACGAGAGAAGGGATCTGAACCCAAGCTCCCTAGTTAATTCCTTTAGCTCTTTCTTTACTATTCCCAAGTTGCTTATTTGAGCGTTGAAGGGTCCTCACCGGTGCAATCGATCTCCAAAACTTTTTTTGCAAAAACTCCTTTAGGTAGTGTTTGAAATAGGGAATAAGAGGGGATATTCAGAGGATATCCCCTCTTATTCCCAAAAGCCATAACTATAAGGGATAGCAGGGAATAAAGTTAACCAAAGGGATAATCCATGGTTAACCATGGTTAACCATGGGATATCCCCTCAATTTATTCCTTAGAGAATGTAGGAATAGCTAGTTATCCCTCCAAATAAGAGTAAAAAAAGGTTATCCCATGGATTTACCTTTTTGCATTTGATATGATCAATGGGATAGCCAAGGGATATCCATAGGAATAGTCAGGGGATAAATTCTATCCCGTACACTTATCCATGGATAACATTTTTCCTATCAAACACTACCTTAAGGAGGAGGCTCTCGGCTATCCAATGTTCGAGGAACGTGGTTTAAATTGATACATAATATAGTTGGTCTTCATGTGGTTTAATAAATAATAAATTTTGAAGTATACTTTTTCTTTAAGTTAAGTGTTATTGAATCATCGAGATTAATGATTTCAAATATTCTTTTAAAAAAGGATAAAAGAATTGAATTAAGTAATACTTTTAATATTTTTTATTTTTTATAATTTTTTTAATAGAAACTGAGGTTCAAGTTCAACCCCATCTATCTAATATCCCATTCAAACACTTTCAATCCTCCGTATCATTCCTAATATTTCTTTCATATTGAATTGCAACTAAATCGTTGTCCGCCGTTCACGGGAACGGTTGCATCTTTAAATCAATGGAAACTTTGACTGGGTTTTCACCAAAAAGAACCATCAAAATGGCTGCCAACTGTCTCCAGGAGGGCAAACTGAACGCTTGTGAGAGTTTGGATCGTGATAGGACATGTAGACGATACGTTTGATGCTTTGATTAAGTGGTCTATATTCACGAATATACAAAGGAACGCAGGCAAGCGACACCATCTGCTCACAACGCCGTGGCTTTAGCGTTGGCCCAACCAGTCACACATGTCATGGTCATGATAGGCCTGTAAAGAATAAGATAAACTACTGGAAAGCGATATTAGATCTATTCAATCCAATGACTCAATTAACGTTTAGATAGGCCAGTATAAATTAAAGGTCACGGTATGACAGAGTTCAACTCATGACCTACATAATGTTTACAATTATTTTAACATACCGAGCCTCATTTACCGTTGGTCCCTAAACTTTCGTTCCAATTATTTACCCCCAACCAGAGCAAAATAGACATCGGACCACTTCGCATGCATATCAAACGCATATCGCCATTTCTTTTCGCAGCAATTAAAAGGCCAAGAAGAAAGTCCTAGCACACGTTCCATTTAAGAAAAGATTGATGGTCATTCCGAAATTCAGAAAACTTGTTTTCTGGGTCATATCAGCTTGATTAGGTTTCCTGCACTGTAAGCGGAGGTACCACAAAATTTCACCTCCTCACATGCTTCCTGTGCTTTCGGCATTAATTTCTAGCACTTCCGGAATTAGATCGAATGAGGTTGAATTGGATTTTTCTAAGCCTGAGCATAGCCTAGAAATTAAAATATGCTAGCTTCCTGTTGGGATTAGATCCAAGAATTTTTTCTAGATTCAGATTTGAGTCCAATTGAATGCCTAGTTGGTTTGACACTAAGAAATCTGACTATGGTTTAGACTTCGAAGCTCGATAACAACGTTTGTAGAACAATAAAAGAGAAAGAGAGTAGTAGAGAACTTTTAAAATCTATTCCTGTAAAGGATCTTCTGATGTTCAAATTAATAAAGAATCCCTAGTGGTGATGACTCAAAGAGGATCTTTAAGGCTCTAGGGTTTCCCAAAGACAACAAAGATAGATTATGATAAAACATATTAGATTGAATCAATTTTTTTTATAGGCTAGTATTAAGTTTTTTGGTTGGCTTAGACTTTGATAGCCATTGAAACTCTTTTCCACCTTAGATTGCTTAGAGTCCATTTCATCTATAGATGAATGGGCATTAATGTGGTAGTGGCATGTTTAGCGTAGATTGCCATGTGCCAACCTATTATAGTTTGACAAAGATTTACTTCATTGATAGGTTACTGGAAGAAAAGACGGTGTGGGTTGGGGGTCTTAGGTAGAGGGACAAAAAAGAAAAAAAGGAATAGAAAAGATGTATATATACATTTACATACATTTACATATATACATACATACATATTTATATAGAAACTTAGTTATATGAGTCATAAAGATGAAAGAAATGAAAAAGATAGAATAATTTTAAAATCTATATCGATTCAAGAGCGGAGAAGTAACTTGATTTTGGTTTTAGCTATATTCGAATGTAAATAAATTTAGCTTATATATATATATATATATATATATATATAGACAGAGAGAGAGAGAGAGAGAGTGAGAGAGAGAGAGAAGAGGGAGGATGGAGTATGGGGGATGGCGGAAGAAATACGGTCAAGGTTGATAGAGGGTTGGCTATATCCATGTATGTTCTAAGTCAGGGTCAACACCGAACTTATATTCTATTTAAACTTTTCAACTCAAACTCAAGCCTACAAAACTCTCCCAAGCTTAAACCCAAAACTTAACCTAGCATGGTTATCCTTAGGTAGCCAATGTTTGCTTCGAACCCTCATTTTAAACATAATTATCTCGAATTATGAATAAAATATAGAGAAAGCTATCCTTAGGTTGGCCAATGTTTGCTTCCAACCCTCATTTTAAACATAATTATCTCAAATTATGAATAAAATATAGTGAAAGCTATACTTTTGTCCTCAAACTTCCACTCAAAATTAATTTTAGTCTTTAAACTTTCAGCTATTATGATTTAAATCTCTTATATTTTAAGAATATTATGTTGGTTTTTTTTTTTTCAATCGGTTAGATATGATTAAGATGATCCTATATTCGATATCGAGGGATTACATGAATTTAAAATTTGAATCCACGATTAAGATAAACATCCCTTAACCATATCCGTTTGAAGCACCCTCTGTGATGGACAGATAAGGCATAAAGCTAAATAAAACGAGAAGGTCCCTACGCCTGGTCTCTACGAAGTTTATACCATGTGTGGAAGAGCTTTACCCTAATCTAAAGAAAAGTCAACCTATTTGTATGGAGCAATGGTGAGGTATTTATGTATGGATTCATGTTTTACATTATTGTTGCCAGATGCAGTAACCCAAGAGGGGGGTGAATTGGGTATTTTAAAAATAATTACTAGCGCAGATATGTGCTTAATCACTAATTAAAAGATTAATTCGCAGCGGTGTAGTGGAGTGCACAAAACAAAAATCACACACAATAAGCAATCACAAACACAATAGGGTTTATAGTGGTTCGGTGCCAAACTCGGCTCCTACGTCCACTCTCCAAAAACCCTTTGGGAATTTCACTAATCGTATCACAACGATTACAACCCCTAGCCTTCCGGCTAGTCCTCTTGTTTCACGGCACAAGGCAGCCAAACCCCTAGCCTTTCCGGCTAGTCCTCTTGTTTCACGGCACAAGGAAGCCAATCAATAATCTTAGGGTTATCTCTAACCCTATTACAAGAAATATCAGAGTAGATAACAAATAGCTCCTAACTTGAGCAAATATTCAAAAATACTTTACAAATTTCGAAGCAAGTCTTCAGCAATGGATGTGGATCTCCGAGGTAGCTGAAACTTTGAATGCTTCACTGGATCTGGACGACTTGAGCAAGGATTGAGATTTGCAACTTCAAAGCACAACTTGTTCTTCAACACTCCGGAAAATATGCAATGAACACTCTCTTTTTGATTTCTTTCTTTCTCTTTTTCTCTTTCAGATTTTCACAGATTTTGCCAACAAGAAATCGTCAAGAAAATCGTCTTGTGTCATCCTCGTGTTCCTCTAATCACATCTATTTAAACCAAAACAAAAATAATATCCGTTAGACACATTGGTAAATAGAGAAAATTAGAAAATGAAGAAATATAACGTTTGAATTTATTTCCCTAAACATTGATTGCATTTAATCCTTTGGCAAAGAAAGATTTCGGTCAAACACCAAAAAAAAATGTCAGTAACCATGTAAACGAAATGTAATAAGAGAGAGAGAGAAAGAGCATTTAATTCTTGAGAGAGTTGGTTGGCTGGAATTAATTTCCAGCAACCCTCTTTGAAATCGTGCGGCATGGCCCATGGAGAAGAAGGGGAGAGCAAAGGCTAAAGCTAGCTAAGCAAAGCTAGCTAACCCTCCAAGCTAGCTAGCTAGCTAGCAAGGACTCCACGGCAAGAAATCAGCCATAAAGGTGAAATAAAGTAGCTAGCTAGCAAGCTAGCTCAATCCAAAATCACACAGCTAGTAGAGAAGCCAGGAGAAAATAGTTAGCTTTAGAACCAAGCTTTCATGCATTAATGGAAAAGTAGTTAGCTTTAGAGGTAGCTAAGGCTCAAACTAGTTAGCTCATAGCTAACTGGCCACAAGAAATAAGAGTAACGTTTCATGAACAGAAGGCCTTTGAAATTCAGCTAGCTCTTTAGTTAGCTATTTAAAAAGTGCATGAGGTCATGTAAAAAAGTAGTTAGCTCAAGAGCTAACTCAATGAAAATTTCATGCGCTAGGAATGAAAAGATTTATAAAGTAGTTAGCTTTCCAGCTAGCTACATAAAAAGTTAACTTTGCCATGCAAGAAAGTCGTTAGCTTATCAGCTAACTCAATTTAAATTCATGCGCCCAGGGAATGAAACGTTTTGTTAAAGTAGTTAGCTTGTTAGCTAACTAGATAAAAAGTAAACCCATTCACGATAAAAGTAGCTAACTTGTTAGCTAACTCCAAACCAATTTTCATGCAACGTAGCAGGAGAAGAAATAAAGTAGTTAGCTTGTTAGCTAACTGCTTTCACACTCCACATGGCCATGAAGAAAATCGTTCAAGAGGAAGCTAGCTTTCAGCTAGCTAGCAATGCAATCCAATTGGCCAAGCAACCTGCAGGGAAAAATTAGTTAGCTTGAGGTAATATTTAGCTAACTCCATGAACTAACCAGCTAGCTGCCCAGCTAGCTGACTTCAAGGAGTGATCGGCCAAGAGAAAAAAAAAATAGCGATAAAGAGGTTAGCTCTTGAGGCCAGCAAGCTGTCTAAGAGAGGGAAGAAGTTAGCTTACAAGCTAACTTAATTCCAGCATGGTTCGGCCAAGCTAACAGGGTAAAGAGAGTAGCTAGCTAGCAAGTGAAGGAAGCTAGCTAACATAGTCATGCAATAATCCTAAGCAATTAAAGAGTCAATTAGCTATATTATAGACAAGAGAAAATAAGCTTCCATGTAACAAATAAAATTTTGCTTGATAAGGCTTACCTGTACGACACATACATCCTTGCAATAATATTAATTTCCTAATAAGCATGTCTTAATTATTTTGTAATCATCAAAATCAATTTAGGGGCCAACAATCTCCCCTTTTTGATGATGACAAAAACATACAAAACTCTTAAGCATAAACCATTATCATGCAAAGAAAATATGTAATCTCCCCCTGAATATATGGAGTGCATAATTTTCTCCATAATTTTATTTTATGCATTACTCTTCTCCCCCTTTTTGTCATTGATCAAAAAGACGAATTTGAGGAATATGCAATAATCCAACGCACAATTCATGAAGAAAAGATGCATACACTACTCATATTAAGTCAAACATAATACATTGTCAAGTCAAGCATAGGATAAATATTACAAACCATTGTCTTAAGCATTCAACACTCATAAAACAACATCATACTAAACATAGAACAAACATAATACAATATAAAGTCATTCATCATCTGAAGATATAACTTTTGGTTGCTTAGAGGATCCGTCCGGTCGGCTTGACGATCCAAAACATCATCTGATGGTTGTGGAGGAGGCGCCCAAAGATGTGGATGAGAGAACGATGCACCAGGAGCTGTGGCAGCAGTGAGGCCAATGTAGGTTTCTACGAGACTGCTTAGCTTCACGGTAGATGCGTTCATGTGATCAAGAGCATTCGATGCATCCTTAGTTTGGCTTTCATTAGATCTCATTTGATAAGTCACCCACTCAGCTTTAGTTTCAAGGGCTTCCAACTTGGATTTCATTAGGTCTACATCTTTTAAGATACGATCCACTGAAGATTCATTTTGGTGGAACACTCGGCCTTTGAGCAAACTAACATCATGGACAAGTTGCTTTTGAGTCATAATCACTTCGAAAAGAGTTTCAAAAACTGAGGAGATATGGGGTACCATAGTGAAGTCATTAACAGATGAATTACTGTCACTGGTACTCCGATTAGATACAATGGAAAGTTCACGGATAATCCGCTGAACTTGATCTTCACTGATTAACACGGTAGGAAGAGTGGAAGTTGGGTTGTTATATCGATTTGAAGATTCGGGAATATCAGGATGTTCATTTAAAAATGGATTTGGTTCAGTCATTCCAGCTAAGAATGGATTGGGTTGATGATAATCAAAATTAAAGAAGTTTGGAGGAGAACAAGCAGGTGGAGGTGGATCTGAAGGTACTAATTTGTTGGTTGAAGAGCAGGTTTATCACTAGTTCTAGACCTAACTTTAGTCCAAATACCATTTCGTTTGGCATAATCCATACGATGGAGGGAATGAGCATTAAATATATCAGTGTGACGTAATGCTACATCGTTTCTCCTTTGAGTTTCACATGGTGAAATTCAAAAACATAGGTGAGAAACATCCCGTATGGTAATGCGGCTTTAGATCTACCTACAGCTTCTTTCATAATTATCATCATTAATTCAGGAAAGTTTAAGGAGTTTCTTCTAATATATCAAACATTATACCTATATCTCTATCAGTTACAACATTAAACGATCCGGCACGAGGAGCAAAAATCTTTGCAATGATGCTATGTAGCAATCTATTTTCAACAGATAACATGTTTGCATCAAGATTAGCTATATTAGCATCATCATCCTCTAAGCCTAAAATCGTTGCAATTTTATAGTTTCTTTTACTTGGGAAGTTTACTAGAACGCCATTTGATGGAATACCTAAGGCGGAACCTAGCATATCACTATCAAATTGGATTTTAACATTTTTGACAACTTGAGGTTATGGTTCCATCACCAAAGTTTATATTTTCATAAAACTCATATACTAAACTTGGAAAGATAGGCTTTTTAGTGGATAAAAGATTTAACCAACCTTGAGATGCAAGTAGTTTCCTATCTTAAACTCTTCTTGTTCTAGGAAATTAAAATCTACTAACCTTCCATTAGCTATTGATCTAGTGGAAATGGATGGAAAGATACATCTTGAAGAAGAGGAAGAAGGCTTCTTAGGAAGATCGGAGGACTCCTCTCTTGAGTGAGTTGATTTCTTCTTTGGAGCCATTCCCTTTCTTCTAGATGTGGAAGGATTTGAGGCTTGAAGAAGAAGAAGAGAGAAGGTTGAAGGAGGGAGACGTTTTGATGAAGGCGTGAAGAAGAAAATTTTCTTGATGAAAAACGTGTGAGATGAGAGAGATGAAGGCTTTTATATGAAGATTAAAGCAGTTAACTGATCAGGTGGCTGGTTGGTTGCCTGGTCAGTTGACTACTTTAAATAGGACAAGAATGAGGTAGGTGGCCGTTTCATGAAAGGGAGATGGGCTTCAAGTCAGCTAACTGACGCACTAAAAGACGAAAGCAATAATTGCCATTTAAAGGAATTTCATGAAAGGATTTATTGATTAGATTAAGATTAGTCAAGCAACACATGCTAACCATGATATTTAATCACAAAGACAAGTACCACAACATAATTAATTAAATAGATGGATCAATCATTCCAAGTTCCCTTCTAATTTCATAAAATTTTGATTCTTCTAATGGTTTAGTAAAAATATCTGCAAGTTGTTTTTCAGTACATAAGAATTCTAATACAATGTCACCATTATTAACATGATCCCTAATGAAATGATGTCTAATTTCTATATGTTTAGTTCTAGAATGTTGAATGGATTCTTAGTTAAATTAATTGCACTAGTGTTATCACATTTTATTGGTATGCCTTTCTGTTTGATACCATAATCCTCTAGCTGCTGCTTAATCCACAAAATTTGAGCACAGCAACTTCCAGCTGCAATGTATTCGGCCTCGGCCGTAGACAATGCTACTGAAGTTTGCTTTTTGCTAAACCATGAGATTAAGTTAACACCTAGGAATTGGCAAGTTCCACTAGTTGATTTTCTGTCTAGTTTACATCCAGCAAAGTCTGAATCGTGTATCCTATTAAGTCAATGCTAGATTGTCTGTCATACCAAAGTCCTAAATTTTTAGTTCCATTTAAATATTTAAATATCCTTTTAACAGCAAGCAAGTGTGATTCTTTAGGATTAGCTTGATATCTGGCACACATGCAAACACTAAACAGGATATCAGGTCTACTAGCAGTTAAGTATAATAAAGATCCTATCATGCCTCTATAAAGTTTTAAATCAACAGATTTTTCAGAATTATAAGATTCAAGTCTACAAGATGAGCTCATAGGGGTACCGATACTCTTAGATGTCTCCATGCCAAACTTTTTGATCATTTCCTTGATATACTTGGATTGGCTTATGAAGATCCCGTCTTTGCTTTGTTTGATCTGAAGTCCGAGAAAATAATTTAATTCTCCCATCATACTCATCTCGAACTCTCCCTGCATAAGCTTAGCAAAGTCCTTGCATAACGAGTCATTAGTGGCACCAAAAATGATATCATCTACATAGATTTGAATAATTAAAATATCATCATTTTGTCTTTTAATAAATAGAGTTGTATCTACATTTCCTCGAATGAAGTCATTACTAATCAAGAATTTGCTTAACCTCTCATACCAAGCCCGGGGTGCTTGCTTCAAACCATACAAAGCTTTGTTTAATTTAAATACGTGGTTTGGAAACAAGTGATTTTCAAAGCCGGGTGGCTGTTCCACAAAAACTTGTTCAGCAATGTATCCATTTAGGAAAGCGCTTTTAACATCCATTTGATATAATTTAAAATTCATAAAGCAAGCAACAGCAAGAAGTAATCTGATAGCTTCTAATCTAGCAACAGGGGCATAAGTTTCATCAAAATCAATTCCTTCTTCTTGATTATAACCCTTAGCTACTAGTCTTGCTTTATTTCTAATTATGTTACCATGTTCATCCAATTTATTTCTAAAAACCCATTTAGTTCCTATAATTTGATGATCATGAGGTCTATCAATAAGAGTCCATACATTATTTCTTTCAAATTGATTAAGTTCCTCATGCATTGCATTTATCCAATCAACATCATTTTTAGCTTCATCATAGCATTTAGGTTCAATTTTAGAAACAAATGCTAAGTTATTATAAGTATCTCTAAATGAGATCTTGTCCTAATTCCTTGAGATATTTCACCAATAATTTGATCTTTAGGGTGACTGTGAACATACCTCCATCCTCTTTCTAAATCATCATTACCTTGTGAGGCTTCAGGTGGATTAGCATTGCTTTCTTCATTTACCTCTTGTGTATCTGAATCCTCCTTGTCCTTCAAGGTGATATCTTTGAGTTGATCTTCAATTTCATCTGCATCATTTATACCTTTTCTCTTCCTTGGAAGATCATTAGATTCATCAAAGATAACATGAATTGATTCTTCAACTACTAAGTCTTTTTGTTAAAAACTCTAAAAGCTCTACTATGTAAAGAATAACCAAAAAATTCCTTCATCAGATTTAGCATCAAATTTATCAAGGTTTGTTTTTCCATTATTTAAAACAAAACAGCGACATCCAAAAACATGAAAATAACCGATATTAGGTTTTCTTCCTTTCCAAAGTTCATACGGAGTCTTTTTCAAAACAGGTCTAATTAATGCACGATTTAAAACATAACATGCAGTGTTAATAGCTTCAGCCCAAAAATATTTTGGGAGATTACTTTCACACAACATGGTACGAGCCATTTCTTCTAAAGTTCTGTTCTTTCTTTCTACTACTCCATTTTGTTGAGGTGTTCTGGGTGCAGAAAAATTATGTTCAATTCCATTTTCATTACAAAAATTTTCAAAATATTGATTTTCAAATTCTTTTCCATGATCACTTCGTATCGATAAAACAGAAGAATTCTTTTCATTTGTAATTCTTTAAATAATTTTTGAAATGATGGAAATGCTTCATCTTTACTAGCTAAGAATAAAACCCATGTAAAACGAGAGAAATCATCAATCATGACAAAACCATATCTTTTTCCTCCTAGACTAGTTGTTCTTGTAGGACCGAATAAATCCATATGCAAGAGTTCCAAAGGTCTAGTGGTTGAAATCACATTTTTCGATTTAAAAGATACTCGGGTTTGTTTTCCAAATTGACAAGCATCACAGATTTTATCTTTTTCAAAAGTAAGTTTTGGCAAACCATTTACTAAATCCTTTTTGATTAGTTTAGATAACAAATCCATGCTTGCATGAGCTAACCTACGATGCCATAACCAACTATTATCAGTTTTATTATTCATAGCAACTAGGCAATCAACATTTCGATCATTCAAATCATTTAAATCAACAATGTATACATTACCATGCCTATGACCAATAAATTTCATATTTTCATTTGTAGGATTTTTAACAATGCATAAAGATGATTCAAATAACTTTAAATCCTTTGTCACATAATTGACTAATGCTTAGTAAATTATGTTTTAATCCTTTCACAAGTAAGACATTATCAATAAAAGCATGAGGTGTGATACCTATTTTTCCAATGCCAATAATTTTTCCTTGGCCATTATCACCAAAAGTAACAACACCTCCATCTTTTGCCTCCAAAGTGATGAATTGAGACTCATCACCCGTCATGTGTCTTGAACACCCGCTATCCAAGTACCATTGTCTTTTAGTTGCTCGGGTTGCAAGACACACCTGCATACACAATTTTAAGTTTTGCTCTTAGGTACCCAAGCTTTCTTGGGTCCTTTTGGGTTAGTTAAAATAGTTCCTTTTGGAACCCATATTTGTTTAACTTTGTGTGTGTGACAAGTATATGCTTTGTGTCCTAATTTACCACATTTAAAGCATGTAATTTTAGTTGAATCATCAGCATGCACATAAATATTTTTCAAAATTTTTGTCTTTCAATAGGATTGTATCCAAGACCAGCTCTATTGTAAACAGCCCTTTGACTATTTAATATCATTTCTAACTTTTCTGAACTCAAAGTAAATTTATCAATAATAGGTTTAATTTACTACTTCATTTTTCAAATCTTGGTTTTCCTTTAATAATGATCATTGTTATTTGAAATTCTTTCTTTTTCAAGAGTAAGTTTTTAATTTCATTTTTCAAATCTTTGTTCTTTGAACTTAATTTTGCAAAATCATCTACAAGTTCATAAATGCACCATGCAATTCATCGAAAGTAAAGTCATCTAGAAAACTAGGACTTACCTCATTTCATCAGCCATGAAGCATACATTTGCAACTTCAGTCTTTTCTTCTTCTGAACTTGTTGCTTCACTGTCGCTCCATGTAGCCAACATAGCCTTCTTCTTTTTTCTTAAACCTTTCTTCAATTGTGGACATTCTGGTTTGATATGTCCAGGCTTCTTGCACTCATAGCATATAGGAGGTTCACTTCTTTCTTTTCTTTGCTATGATCTCCTTTGGTAAATATTTTTCTTTTTTCAAATTTTTTCTCCTCATAAATTTCTTGAATTTTCTAGAGATGAGAGCCATTTCATCATCTTTTTCACTATCACTAGTTTCATCCTCACTTTCCTCATTTGAACATTACTTTCAATGCCATGGTCCTTTTCTTCTTTGATTCGTCTTCATCAATGTGTTGACGTTGTTGTAGTTCATGAGTCATCAAAGAACCGACCAATTCTTCAAGTGATAGAGTGTTGAGGTCTTTTGCTTCTTGTATAGCAGTCACTTTTGCTTCCCATGATCTAGGCAAAGATCTCAAAATTTTTCTAACAAGATCACTGTTAGCATAAGATTTTCCCAAACTTTTAAACCATTAATAATGTCGGTAAATCTAGTAAACATATCAGTGATATTTTCAGATGAATCCATTTTAAATAATTCATACTTATGAACAAGCATATTAATTTTGGATTCCTTGACTTGATTAGTACCCTCATGGGTAACTTCAAGTCTATCCCAAATCTCTTTAGCAGACATGCATGTAGATATACGATTAAACTCATTTGCATCAAGAGAACAATAAAGAACATTCATGCTTTTGCATTTAATTGAGCTAATTTCTTATCTTGCTCATCCCATTCAGATTCAGGCTTTGCAATATCAATATTATCAATCTTAACAGTGGGTGTGTGAGGTCCATTAATTATGATTCCCCATAAATCATAATCAAGTGCTTGAATGAATATTTTCATTCGTGCTTTCCAATAAGTGTAATTTGTTCCATTGAACAAAGGTGGTCTATTAGTTGACTGTCCTTCGGTCAACATAGATCCCATTTGGATTACTACTGATCTTTAGCTCCAAGCTTATCAAAGCTATAGGAATCAAGAGCACGCTGCTCTGATACCACTTGTTGCCCAGATGTAGTAACCCAAGAGGGGGGTGAATTGGGTATTTAAAATTAATTACTAGCGCAGATATGTGCTTAATCACAAAAATTAATTCGCAGCGGTGTAGTGGAGTGCACAAAACAAAATACACAGAATAAGCAATCACAAACACAAAGGGTTTATAGTGGTTCGGTGCCAAACTCGGCTCCTACATCCACTCCCCAAAAACCCTTTGGGAATTTCACTAATCGTATCACAACGATTACAACCCCTAGCCTTCCGGCTAGTCCTCTTGTTTCACGGCACAAGGCAGCCAAACCCCTAGCCTTCCCGGCTAGTCCTCTTGTTTCGGCACAAGGAAGCCAAACCCTAGCCTTCCCGGCTAGTCCTCTTGTTTAATGGCACAAGGAAGCCAATCAAGAAACTAGGGTTATCTCTAACCCTATTACAAGATTTATAATAGATAACAGATAGCTCCTAACTTGAGCAAATATTCAAAAATACTTTACAAATTTGAAGCAATCTTCAGCAAATGTGGATCTCGAGGTAGCTGAAATTTGAATGCTTCACCGGATTGGACGACTTGAGCAAGTGATTGAGGATGCAACTTCGCAGCACAAAGACTTGCTCTTCAACACTCCGAAAATATGCAATGAACACTCTCTTTTGATTTCTTTCTTTTTTTCTCTTTTTTTTCAGATTTTGTCAAAAAAATGTAAGATTCGTCAGTTTCTTCTGAATCACTCTATTTAAACCAATCAAAAAACTATCCGTTAGACACATTGGTAAATAGAGGAAATTAAAACGGGAAGAAATAAACCGTTTGAATTTATTTCCCTAAACATTGATTGCATTTAATCCTTTGAAAGAAAGATTCTGTCAAACACCAAAAGAAAAGTCAATAAGCATGAAACAAATATAATAAAGAGAGAGAGAAAGAGCATTAAATTCAGAGAGAGTGGTTGGCTGAATTAATTTTCAGCAACCCTCTTTGAAACGTGCGGCCCATGGAAAAAAGGGAGAGCAAAGGCTAAAGCTAGCTAAGCAAAGCTAGCTCCAAGCTAGCTAGCTAGCTAGCAAACTCCACGGCAAGAAATCAGCCATAAAGGGAAATAAAGTAGCTAGCTAGCAAGCTAGCTCAATCAAAATCCACACGGCTAGGAGAGAAGCCAGGAGAAAATAGTTAGCTTTAGAGCCAAGTTTCATGCTTAATGGAAAAGTAGTTAGCTTTGAGCTAACTAAGGCACAAACTAGTTAGCTCATAGCTAACTAGCCACAAGAAACAAGATAACGTTTCATGAACAGAAGGCCTTTGAAATTCAGCTAGCTCTTTAGTTAGCTATTTAAAAAGTGCATGAGGCCATGTAAAAAAGTAGTTAGCTCAAGAGCTAACTCAATGAAAATTTCATGCGGCTAGGAATGAAAAGTTTATAAAGTAGTTAGCTTTCCAGCTAGCTACATAAAAAGTTAACTTTGCCATGCAAGAAAGTAGTTAGCTTATCAGCTAACTCAATTTAAATTCATGCGCCCAGGGAATGAAACGTTTTGTTAAAGTAGTTAGCTTGTTAGCTAACTAGATAAAAAGTAAACCCATTCATGATAAAAGTAGCTAACTTGTTAGCTAACTCCAAACCAATTTTCATGCAACGTAGGGGAGAAGAAATAAAGTAGTTAGCTTGTTAGCTAACTGCTTTCACACTCCACACGGCCATGAAGAAAATCGTTCAAGAGGAAGCTAGCTGTTCAGCTAGCTAGCAATGCAATCCAATCGGCCAAGCAACCTGCAGGGAAAAATTAGTTAGCTTGAGGTAATATTTAGCTAACTCCATGAACTAACCAGCTAGCTGACTCCAAGGAGTGATCGGCCAAGAGAAAAAAAAATAGCGATAAAGAGGTTAGCTCTTGAGGCCAGCAAGCTGTCTAAGAGAGGGAAGAAGTTAGCTTACAAGCTAACTTAATTCCAGCATGGTTCGGCCAAGCTAACAGGGTAAAGAGAGTAGCTAGCTAGCAAGTGAAGGAAGCTAGCTAACATAGTCATGCAATAATCCTAAGCAATTAAAGAGTCAATTAGCTATATTATAGACAAGAGAAAATAAGCTTCCATGTAACGAATAAAATTTTTCTTGATAAGGCTTACCTGTACGACACATGTACATCCTTGCAATAATATTAATTTCCCTAATAAGCATAGTCTTAATTGTTTTGTAATCATCAAAATCAATCTAGGGGCCAACAATTATTTTTTATGATAAATATATTGGTCCCATATTTTTGCATATATGATAGGGATCAATATATATAATCTTGTTTTAACATTTGGTATCAGAGCCTGTAAAAATACCTCTGCTTTGATTATTGGGTTTGCTTCCATTAATATACAGATCTGATAAAATCTCTAAGAAATAATCATTATTTCATTTATTTAATAAAGAGGGGCAAGGCATTCTTGGTCTCTATTTATCTTATCTAGGATAGTCCAAAGGGGAGGCTACTAGTAGTATCCTAAATTATTTGACCAATGGGTGTACAGTAGGGATATTAGGCACGTATCAATAAGAAATGCTACTGGTAGTACCCTGGATTATTTGACCCAATGGATGTACAGTAGGGATATTAGGAACGTACCAATAAGGAGTCTACTGGTAGTACCTTGGTGCATTTTACCCAACTACCTGCGTACCGGAGAGTTAATAGGTCATCAAGAATCATTGAAATGGCATTAGATCTTGTAAACTCTTAATATTTAGTTTATTTAATTTAGTTTTATTTAAGAGATGCATCATAAAATCTATGCCATGAAGCATGCACCTATCACTCATCTTTTTGGATATAGTTTAAATAAAAGAGAAATCCAAATGTCTCATGATCAAATCACCATGAGAGGAAGCGTGGGTTTCCTTGCTTACACGTTAAAAAAAAAGGACATGGCGGCCATATAGGATTTAAAAAAAAAGAGATGCCGCCAGCATGGGCCAGCAGCCAGCTGGTCCAGGGGGCCAGGCGGCCAACGCTGGCCCAGGTACCCGTCTGGGCCAACCGCCAGGCTTGGCTGTGTGCCTAGCCTGGGCTGGGCCGCGCGCCTAGCATGGGCCATGCAGTAACCTGGGCCACACCACATCTAATCCATATTGAGAAATTTTTGGGATGATTAAGAATTTTTTGGTTAAATTAAACTATTGGAATTGGATAAGGATGATGATGTCCATCAAATGATTGGGCCATTGGCCTAACCTAATTATGTTCAATTATATTAGAATTTGTGTGTGTAAATTTTATGGATTATGCATGCATTTTAAGTGACATAATTGAGCATAAAATTTAAATAATATCTAAATGATAAATATAATTAAATAATTAAAGAGTAGCCACAACATCCTTAATTATAAAATTATATAATAAAGTTAATAAATTATATAAATAATAGACATTAATTATAATTAATTATATGGATATAATAAAACTTATCCTACAAAATTTTTTTGTTATATTTGTATAATTAATTAGGATAAAATATTAAAATATATTTTTTTAATCTATCCACAGAAAATAGAAAGAAGGAACATAATTTGATAGTTTTATCGTACAGACTTAAGCGAATCTAATTGAATTAGAGCTTTAGCCCACAAGCAAGTTTTATGTCAGTAGATTCACTGTTTTCCAAATGCATGATTGACATTAGTAAATATTTTATTAGCTTCAATTTTTGATAATAAGCATATATATTTAATTTTGTAGTTATGCAACCTATAAATTTCTCTGTTATAAAATGACATACCTAATTAAGGAGTGATAACTATAAGGTTTGGAAGGAGAGAATTCTCCTTCATTTGGGCTGGATGGACATTGATTATGCTATAGAAAGGATGAACCACCTTCAGTAACTCAGACCAGCACTCCTAGTGAGATTGCGATTTATGAATTGGGAGCGATATAATCGCTCGAGTGTAATGTTCATAAAGGCCATTGATGAGCAATTCAGTACTTCAGACAAAGCTCTTGCCAGTACCCTAATTTTGAAGTTCTCATCCTTGAGGCTCACTGGAATGAGAGGTATGCATGAGCACATTATGCAAATGAGGGACATTGCAGCTCAACTGAAGACTCTTGAGGTTGAAATGTCTGAGTCCTTTTTGTGCACTATATTTTAAATACCCTTCCATAAAGTATGGACCATTTAAGATATCTTATAATACACATAAAGAAAATGGTCAATCAATGAACTTTTGGCCATGTGTGTTCAAGAAGAAGGTAGACTGTTGATGGAATTGGGTGAGACTACAATGCTGACTACAAATGGAAAGGATCGGGCACGGGCTAAGAAGGGTAAAAGTAAAATACCACCCCAATCTGACATTAAAAAGGAATCCAAGTATTTCTTCTATAAGAAGGGACACATTAAGAAGGATTGCATCAAGTTCAAGACTTGGCTTGAAAAGAAAAGTAAAATAATCTCACTTGTCTGTTATGAATCTAATATGGCTGATGTTATTTATAACACATGGTGGATTGATTCTGCTTCTACAATCCACATTTGCAATACTTTGCAGGGTATGCAAAACCTAAGGAAGCCAATGGGAAGTGAGGAGTATATCTCTTCAGAAAATAAGATGCACTCATATATGGAAGCTATAGGGGCATGCACTTTAGTTCTTAGTAGTGGTTTTAATTTATGCTTGAAAAAGACCTTTTATGTACCTAGTTTTTCTAGGAACTTAATTTCAGTTTCAAGACTTGTACCTTTGGGTTATTCCTTCAACTTTTTAGATACTTCTTCCAGTTTATATATAAATCTGAAATTGTTAGGAATTGTACTTTGTCTGATGGTCTTTTCTATATTAATTTGCAAAATGATACCATTCATAATGTGATGCATGTTAGGGCTAGCATGAAAAGATGTGTTATAAATGATAACTCTTCTATATTGTGGCATCGAAGATTGGGACATATCTTCATAAATAGAATCAAGAGGTTAGTGAATGAAGGAGTACTCACTAATTTGGACTTACTAACTTTGACACTTATGTGGACTGCATTAAGAGTGAGTAGACCAATAAGTCAAAGAAAGGTGCCAAAGGAGTTCAAACCTATTAGAGATCATACACACGGACATTTGTTGTTCGGATATGGATTTTTATGTCGAAATACTTTATCTTCTTCATTGATGACTACTCACGATTTATGTATCTCTACTTGCTTCATAATAAAAAAAAGCATTATATGCCTTTAAGGTGTTCAAGGAAGAATTAGCGATACAATGTGGAAAACAAATCAAAATTATGAGATCTGATAGAGGAGGTGAGTATTATGGGAGATACACTGAAAATGGACAAATGCTTGGTCATTTGTGAAGTTCCTTCAAGAACATGGGATTATTTTACAATACAGTCTACCTGGCTTACCTGATCAGAATGGTGTAGCAGAGAGAAGAACCAAATATTGATGGACGTAGTGAGGAACATGATTAGCAGCTCCAAACTGCCTAAGTTCTTGTAGACAGAAGCTCTCAAGATGGTCGTGTATATATTGAATCGGTTTCCAACCAAGGCTATTTCTAAAATACCATTTGAGTTATTTAAAGGTTGAAAATCAAGTTTGCGACATGTACACATATGTGGATGCTCATGTGAAGTGAAAATGTACAATCCATAAGAGAAAAAAGTTGGACCCTAGGACTATTAGTGGGTATTTTGTTGGATATGCCAAGAGGTTCAAGGGATATAGATTTTACTGTCCATCTCACATAACTATGATTGTGGAATCAAAAAATGCCAATTTGTTTAAGAATGACTTGATTAGTGTGAGTGATCAATTGCAGAGCATGATTTCTGAAAGAGAACATTCTGATGCTCAACTTTCATTTCAAGTGACAGACTGATTATCGTTCATAGTGCCCCTCAAGATCAAACGGGCATTATACAATCAGTCGTTAAAATTTTATAATTTGCTGATAATAAACTAGTAGATCCAATCTCTCATGAGTTACCAGAGATAGTTGAACAATCAACTTCTTCAGAGAAGGTTGTTATAACATTAAGAAGATCTACATGAAAAAGAAATCAGTAATTTCTAGTGACTATATTGTGTATCTTCAAGAGTCGGACTATAATATTGGAGTTGAAAATGATCCTGAAGCATTTTACAAGCCATGAATTATAAGGAATCCAATTTATGGTATAATGCTATGAAAGATGAGATGAATTCTATGGCATTTAATGGAGTCTGAAATCTTATTGAGTTGCCTGATAGAGCTAAAGCCATTAGCTGTAAATGAATCTTTAAGACCAAGAAAGACTCGTTAGGCAACATTAAGCGATATAAGGCAAGACTCGTTGCTAAGAGATTCATCAAAGGAAGAGAATTGATTACAATGAGATATTTTTTTCTGTATCTAAGAAAATTCTTCCGCATTATTATAGCCCTTGTTGCGCATTTTGATTTAGAGTTGCAACAAATGGATGTAAAAACTGCATTTCGTAATGACAATCTAAAGGAAGAGGTTTATATGAACGACCTGAAGGTTTTTTCTCTAGTGATAATGAGCAATTAGTATGCAAGCTTAAGATATCTATATATGGGTTGAAATAAGCCTTTCGACAACGGTACTTAAAATTTTATGATGTGATTTCTTCATTTGGATTTGTAGAGAACATGATGGATTAATATATATGCCAAAAGGTAGTGTGAGCAAAATTTGTTTTCTAATCCTATATGTGAACGATATTTTACTTGTAACCCATGATAAAGGTATGTTACATAAGGTGAAATAATTTTTCTCTAAGAATTTTGACATAAATGATATGGGTGATGCCTCTTATGTCATTGGCATTAAAATTCAGAGAGACAGACTTCAAGGTGTTTAGGTCTAGCTCAAGAAATCTATATCAACAAAATCTTAGAGAGATTTTGGATGAAGATTGTTTACCAAGTATAGGTCCTATAGTCAAGGATGATAGATTCAATTTGAATCAGTGACCAAGGAATGACTTTAAGAGGGAGGAAATAAAAAATACTCCATATGCCTTAGCTGTTGGTAGCTTGATGTATGCTCAGATCTGTTCAAGGCCTGATATATCATTTGCAGTTGAGATGTTAGGAAGATATCAGAGTAATTCAGGTTTAGACCACTGAGAGCTGCTAAAAGTTCATGAGATACATAGCTGATTGCTACATCTATTATGCAAGCAGAGTTCATTGCTTGTTTTGAGGCTATAACGCACAGTGTATGATTGAAGAGTTTCATCTCAGGGCTTAGAATTGTTGATTCTATTGCTAGGCCAATTAAATTGTACTATAACAATTCAATGCTGTATTTTTGGCTAAAAACCACAAGAGTGGTAGTCGAAGTAAACACATCGACATTAAGAATTTAGCTATAAGAGAATCTGTTAAAGAAAATAAAGTGATCAAAAATATGTTAGCACCGAATTGATGATAGCTGATCTTTGACTTAAAGCATGCCAATTAAGAATTTTAAGGATCATATGGTATGAATAAGAGTTGGTCCCATGATATAATTTATTGCATGGACAACTATTTGTACAATGAAACTCTTTTATGGTTGTGATATTTTTTCATATTCAGTTATTTAGTATATACATTTATTTTGTGATGAGCATCATTAAGTTGGACCTAGAATAAATATGGGGTTTATTCATTAAGTTATATGGGTATATGTTTGAAAAATATAATACATTGTGATACGTGATAAATAATACTCGATTTTAAGATGATCTATTACCATGATCTATGTATTTTGTTTCTTACTGTAGTAATAAAATATACGAACTAAGTGGAAGAATGTTGATTTTTTTTCATTAAGCGTATCGGTAGATACTATTAGATGGTCCTATATTCGATATCAAGGGATTACGTGAATTCAAAATTTGAATCCACGATTAAGATAAACATCTCTCAACCATATCCATTTGAAGCGTCCTCTGTGATGGAGAGATAAGGCATAAAGCTAAATAAAACGGAAAGATCCATGTGCCTGGTCTCTACAGAAGTTTACACCATTGCTAAGAGAGACCGTAAGGTGTGGAAGACCCTTACCCTGATTTAAAGAAAAGTCAACCTATTTGCGTGGAGCAATGGCTAAAGGTATTTATATATCGATTCATGTTTTATTATTTTTCATGATAATATATTGGTCCCATAATTTTGCATATATGATAGGGTTCAATATATATAACTTTGTTCTAACATATTATATTCCTAATATCTCATTTACAGGATATATTAAAATTGATGGAATAACCGACTTGTCAACTTGACATAAATGTATAGACCAAAATGTAACAATTAAAAGTTTGAGAATCAAAACAAATTTTAAGTAGAAGTTTAAAGATTAAAATTATATTTTAGCCGAAAAATATCAAGTGAAGATGATAATTATATCCATGTGCATGAGCAATCTAATTCTTATTATACTTCAAATGTATATCAATCAATTAACTTTATGAATTGTGTGTGGTGGTCGGTTCACCTTGTGCTC